>JAWLRI010000039.1:1323039-1374535 GCA_034781795.1 Crypturellus tataupa | reverse complement strand
GTCCAGCCTCCTCGAGTGCCCCTGGTTCATGCACGGTTACTCCATGAGTAAAGGAAGGTGCAGAAAAAGCCCACATGATAAAATAACCTGAAACCCCGTGCCCTGTTAGTCCCCAGGAGGGGTGGGGGTCAAGCATTCCCAGGCAGCGGACCTTGGTGATCCCACGTTATCCGCAATGTGCGTCTCCAGGAGGAGCAGCAGGGACTGCGGAGCAGGGACGGGGGCACCGCAGAGTCCCGTGGGAGTGGGGACTCGTAGTCACAGCAGGTCCCCATCAGGCACCTTACCAGGCCCTTGCTCAGTGCCGCAGTGCAGAGCCGCGCGTCTAGCAGGCCAAGGCGCAGAGTTTGCAGCACCTTTCCTCCTGGCCTTCCAGCGGGGATTTTCCACACTGCAGGGACAACCAAAACCCTGTTCTAATGGGGAAGCTCTGTTATTTTCCGCCGAGACCTCCCGGGAGAACAAAACCCCAGCTCCGCTCCAGCACCACATTTCCATCCCTGTTTTCTCTGCTGACCGCTCCAGCGTGAAGCACCGCCAGGATATCATCGAGCCCTCGTCTTCTCCCGCCACCTCTCGTCACCCTCCGCGCTGTCTGCGTGTCATTCAAAGCCCAAGCAGCAGACTGTGATGGCCCTGGCTAATTAAGCCCCATCCCAGTGGCTCTTGACATCTCTACTGCTGGCAAACAGCGAGATGCTAACTATGGCTGCGGGGACAGGAGCTGCTGGGGGAATATACAGCAATTATATCCGTTCCAGAATAATTCAGGCACACTTTGCTACTTCTGGCGTACCATTGATTTTACTGCAATTAAATCCTTGAGGTTTCAGGCTTGGTTGAAATGTCAAACATCAATTAAAAAAACAAAACAAAAGAAGTTCAAAACATGAACACATTCAGAAAACGGATACCTTCTGGGTATGCTTTTAGTGACACTTTGCCCCATGCCTCTTTATCACCAGTTCCAATAAACTTCAAAATGGAATTTTCCTCAGATGGGGTCAAATATATTAGCCAGAGTGGCTGGAAATCTGTTAATGTTTCAACTGTACCAGTTCAATTCATATATATTAGCTAAGGAGAAATGTGCACCCAGGCATCAACACAGGCTGGAGGACAACACAGAGCAGACAGGACCGTCATTTATGAGCCACTGCAAGCTAGAATCAAAAGACATCACGAGAGATCCTGCGGAGAACTCAGGTGGGTTTTGACACAGAGAAAACCTGGTGCCAATCTTGGACTGGAGGCTCCCCCTTTGTACCCCTCTGACTTCCCTGTGTGGCATGGGCAGGACACTGGGCCCCTTCACAGAGCATCAGATCGGTTTGACTTGTTTACTTGGCCAAGAATTGCTCATTAAGCTAATGCCACTGACATACGCACAGGGGAGAATTCCCATTTTTTCAATGCACACATATTGTCCATCTTGCCCTCCTCCTAGGATCAGCTTTGCCTTCTGATCCTGCAGTGGAGAAGGGGATAGAGGAATAGCATATGCAGAAAGGACATGATATAAATCACTGCTTATAATCTAGGTAGAGCTTGTGAAATCTAGAGGGTAAAAGTTCAAAATATGATGCTCATTTTGTTAGATGCTGATTGAAACTATTATTTCTGCAGCAGGATTAATGAAAACAAGTAGCTTACTACTTGCATTTATTGTTTTCTCATTTAATTAGGGACTTATCGCTATGTTCCAGTGTCAACAGAGCCAGCAAATATCCAAATGAGATTCGGCTACTCATTTCTTGACTGCTTTCCTATTAGAGGAGGGGGCACTTAATTCTGTCTCCTTTTCTAATGAATTTTATTATGAAGCAACCATGTGAACTCTTTCCCATCATCCGCACGTGTGTGATGGAAAGGGGCAGGCAGAACACAGCCCACTGCTCCTGGGAGACCAAAGCACCTTGTCCCTGCATTAGGGGGGAACACAGATCATAGAGTCACAGAATCATAGAACCATTAAGGTTGGAAGGGACCTCTAGAGATCATTTAGTCCAACCTTCCTGCACACGACGGATCATGGCAAAGTGATGCCCTAGGGAAAATATGACACAGAGCCCCCCGATGCTCCCTTTGCCCCCAAGGGACTCTCCTGCTTCCTCAGAGAGGCTTCAACAGGGGACGTGAGACATGTCCCAGCCACAAGCAGAGTGCGGAAAGCGGCAACCTGAGCTCAATCCGCTCGAGCCAGCAGCATTCCCCTGGCACAGTGAGACACGGGAAAGGGGAGCTGCTTCAGATGTAAAGGTAACATCCATTTGTATTTAAAAGCTAGCATTGATTTCCAATTTCATATCTACTGAACAGTAGCCACCAGTCGCATTAAAATTCATCATGTTCTTTGCTGTACCTTTCAATACAGACTCTGTCATTACCCTTAATGAATCAGTCCATGTCAACATACAATGCATGTGTTTTTAAACTATTCCTGGAGACATTATGAAGTGAATTCAGCTGAACTCCAAAGAGTCTGATCTGACTTCACAGGGCTACAAAGAAGATGTAAATTTAAAACATTCAAGCAGTTAGAATAACATGTTCAGTTATTATTGAACACAGAATAATATGTTGAATGATTGCTGAAGACCTAAGCCTCAGACCACTCTCTGCCCTTAAAGCACACGTGTAAGGCATGATAATACTGTTTAGCCATCACCACGGAGCCTTACAGCTCTTTGAAGCTTAATGGGAAATACTGAACCAACGTGTTTTTCTCTACCAGTACTGAAATACAGCCCTCTGTGGGGTTCATCCTGTGCATACCCTGTGCACACACTGGCAAAATCTTCCTTTTTTTTTTTTTTTTTTTTGTTGCTGGATGTGGGTGGAGGAATATATTTTGGTATTTTTTTTAATCAAGAAAAGGAAAGGAGTATTTAATTTTGTGGTTTCGCAGCCACGGGATTTGTTCCTGACATTCTTCACCTTATTTCAGGCCTGCGATGAAGCATGCGGCGGCGTGGCGGCATCTCTGTGCAAGGCAGCATCCTAAACAGGCGTCAGGAACCTCACACGGTGCTAAGAGTTACACTCAAAGGGGATTTTTCTTCAGGTAAGGGCATTTCTGCTGCTAAACATGTTCTCCTTCATGAGGTGTGTCTTCCCTACACCTAGTGTAAGCACAGCCCGTCCTGGGACGCTACTCATCGATTAAAAATTCAATAAAAATAAGCTGTCATTATGATAATCCTTCTTCCTGGGAAATAAGGAATCAAGATCTTTACCATCCCGGCCTCTGACAAAAGCCCTGAAGGCTGCTGGCTGTGGTGTTAATTGATTGGTGTCACTTATAAGTAATCTAACAGTACTGAATAATTTATTTACCAGTGGCATATGCTGAAAATATACAGCTGCACAGATATGTACGCAGCCTTGGGAGAACTGGTGCTAAACACAGGATAAGACCAAGATTAAGATTCAAGGATATCTCTTTGCGAACACTTTGCAATGTGCTTTGCTCCATGGTGATTTTATTATGGCAGAAGTGTGGAGACCTGAAGGTAGGGGCCTATAGATCTGAATGGTGAAGGTGTCCCCAACTTCCTCCTCCCTTTCGGAGCAGATTGCTTGTAACGAATTGCAGAAGCCCTGGAGGTGGGTGGCGAGCAGGAAACATGCAATGCCGAGTACGGCCTCACAGAGCTGCAATAAAAACTAGCCATGGCACTTTCCCCAGCGCAGATGGTGATGATGGGAAAAAGTCTAATGATTTAATTCTCTGCCTAATCAAAACGGAATAAAAATTCTTGCCTTTCAGTGACTGCGGAGCAGGTTTTGTAGGGGTCACCTAGTGGGGAGTAACTCTCATTAATCCACATTGTTTTTACAACTGCATGAATGGCCCCAGTTCATGTGCTTTGAAATCTGGAGAAATCACCCCAGAGAGCAAGAAAGACCGAAGAGCCCAGCAGCCAAAGCCAACGTTCTTCCCCCGCAGATGTACAAACGAAAGGTTCACGTTTGCTCTTACTCGTGCAGGCAAAACTCCCACTGACTCAATGGTTACAGCCTGGGCCCGTTTCAAGTTGTTGTCCCACCGCCTCATCCCTCCCTCGCTTCGGGTGAATCCATTCCCCTCCCTGTGAGGGGACCTCGCTCCCTCGCTTTGGTACTCTCAAGCACTGAAGGATTTTCCGCAGGTTCCTTTTTAGTGGAAAGATTAACTGCATTACTTGGAGTTGCTCTGGAAATTGTTCAAGTGCACTGTAAAATGCACAAATAAAGCGCACAGCCCCACTTGGGTTCATAAAAAAACATGGAAAGGAGCCCCAAAACAAGCATTATTAGAGGATGGCCTGTGTGCTGCATAATTTCCATGCTGTTGTACTAAATTTAAGTAGTAAGTTATATTGTGGGAGTTTAATTCATGTGGTTGGCTTAAAGTTGTATTTGTACAGAACATTCATATTTTAACAAGTGTTGCAGGGCGGGGAATTTCTCCCCAAACATTAGGTTTTAAAGTCAAGTGATTATGTGGAAATCCTAACCATTAATTCACCAAGTTTTTAGTTCTTCCATCTATTCCTGGAATAGAGCCTAAAACCATAACCAAATATGCCTCAGAAACTAGAATGTTACAAAAAAGTGTGCAAAGATTTTCTTTTTTCAAAAATCTCTCTTTCCCCATTTCTTTCAGATTTGACTTTGCTCTGAGAGCTGGAGCCCGAGTTTTCCGAGCTGGGATTTGATGAGCTTTGCATCCTCCACGGACCCTTTACCTCTGCCCAGGCTGTGCACGTTCGAGGGCCCGGGCAGACAGCAGATCCAGTCGCACTCCAGCAAAGCCGGCAGCAGAGCTCTCCCCAACCTCAGTCCCCACTGGAGAGTATCCAAAGAGCGCAAGGGCAGGAGGGCATATACTTGTTTTCATTACTCATGTTCGTTGTGTAAACACTGCTCACTTCTGACAGAAAAATATGTGACTTCATTTCTATCATTTTAAGGAAAAGCGTTTACCAGGAAAAGTAAGCATTGCTCTTCTCTGATTGCTCATTTTTTCCACCGCTCTGCGCGTCAGAGCATGCATTGCTACAAATGCAACTGATCTGGCTAAGTGTTTTAATACACAGGGGAGTAAATTGTTTGGGATGAAAGAAATTCATTATCCACAGTTTGCAGGGCTGGAAGTCTGACTGTTTTAATGTTACTGCAGAGCAAAAAAATTAGACGCGCACGCTGCGCCAAGCTGGAATATGCCTTTAGATGCTATTATACTACAATAAGCATATTAATTAGATTATTGTGCATTCTCGCAGCAACACCGAACCCCAACATGGCCAGTAGGATAACTAAAGGTAATCAGCCAAAGAATAGCCAATTTCCCTGGACACTTTTCTCATTAATTTAATTCACAAAGGGGAAAGCTCCTACTCTCCTCCCAAGAGAGGGTCAGGAAAAGCCCTAAGTGGTAAAAAGAGATCTTGAGAGGTCACACGTGAATCCAAGAGATAACGTCTCCACACAGGGAGGCAGGAGAATATATCAGGCTGTGAGCTACAGCAATGACTGTGCTCGTACTCCAGGCCCTGCAGATCACATTCTCCCCTCCCACTGCAAACACATCTCCTGTGCACGGCAAATGCATTCAGGCCTTGCACAGAGCTCCACTATTTGGACAAGAGATTCTCTCCTAGAATTAAACATTAACGGGCCTCCTCATCCAGGCTTTTGCACCAGCTTTTTCCTACAGGATCTTTATTTTTGTCCACGGTGCCTTCCAGCTGCTAAATGACAGAGGACGTATTTATTGACTTACTTATTTGCTTGTAGTTTATCCCTAGTTTGGCAGGGATGCTCAAGCCAGTGCTTCCTCGTGACCCATGAAATTCACCTTGTGCTGCCTGAAGCTCTCCCTCCTCGTGTGCACTGGAGCCAAGGTATATTTGCTTGTATAAGATATTTCACTGCCTTGGAAAAGCTGCATTCCCTTGTAGGGGGGCATAGGACCTGGCCCGAAAGTCCCCGGTCTAGCTCTCCGTGTTGCTCTTGGCCAAACCTGGCCACCATCAGAGGTGGTTGGGGACAGCCCCCTGCCCTCGCTGAACCAGCCCCGTCCCTGCATCCCTGCTCTTCCCATGCGTCTGCTGAGGAAAGAAAAAAGAAAATCGATGTCTGAAATGCCGTGCCCGGCTGCTCTGCGGGCGCTGCAGCGCGGGCCTGACCCCGAGACCAGCGCGTTTCACATTGCAGGGCGCCGTGGCCCCGCGCCAGCCTGCAGCCGGAGCCGTGGCCCTTATCAAGTGTTGGCAATCCGGGAGCACAATAGCACCGGGAATTTTGTTTGCTCGAGTAATGACAGACCTTATTATAGAGCAACTGTGCCATGCCAAGCATGTTTAATAATTAAGCAATGAGATATAACAAGTGGCAAATTCCAGCACAATTTTTTACATGCCTCAGATTGCATTATGAGGCCAAAGGCCAAGGAAATTTCACTAGAGGATCAAACTATTTTGCATCTGAATCACCTATTTTGTCTATTTTTCTGCACTCTGTAGCACAACAGTGATATTCTGTCATAAATATTATAAGCAGAAAATTGCTCATGGCCTGAGACCTTGGGATCTATTATCTCAAATGATATACGCACATTACCGGCATACAGAGAGGTGCAACGCGCCCCTTTGCCTGTGACTAGGTCTGGAATTGATTTTCAGACTTCAGTTAACATGTCTGAAAAGTAGGTTTGCTGATGGAATTGCTGACAGATTAATTACGTCAATGCAGAGGGCATCACCTCAGTGCCCCAGCTGCTAACACTCAAATATTTCTCATTATGCTATAAAAAAAGAAAAGAACTTGAGATTTCAAAACAATACACGCTTTTATGTGCTCTAAATTTGATATCTGAGTTCTGTTTGCTTCTCACTTCTCTCTCTCTTTTAGGATATGAATACTGTATTACAAAATGCAGTATTTTCCACAGAAACATCGCACTAATGAAACGTCGGTCCCAAGACTTTAATCCTGCAAAAATCAGGTAAAGCCCGAATGAGGATTCCCGCAACAAATTCACAACAAACTCTTTGTGGCTTGTTTTGCAAGGACTTTCTTTGCATGGAGAACATAGTGCCAAGCAGTGTGACGTACCGTACAGCAAATATTTATTTCTGAGATAAGCACAGAGGCTTGAAAGGCCTAATGAGCTAATTGAAATAAATAAGGCTCTGCTGGCATCCAGGGCCGGATGCATGCAGTGGCAAGAGGGAAATTGCCCAGCTGCTCCACCACTCCTCGGCTCAAGGCTTGCACCGTGTGTGCCAAGCGGGCAAGTGGCCGGGCTGCCAACCCCTCTCCGCCTCTGCTCCGGCAAAGTCCGTATCCAGAGGAATGATATAAGCCATTCCTGCCATTAACAGGCATGACATACTAATATTTAAGGGAGTGCACACCCGCTGTGGGCAATTAAAATTAGCATCCTGCTCTTAGTAATGGTCAGAGCATGTTATTCACTGGAAAAAGAGCAAAACCAAAAACTGAATATTCTGTAATGCAATCAGACACGTCTACAATATTTATTTATGAGAGATACCAAAAAGAGTACTGGTGATTCCTGACCCAAAAAGCTTCCAGTTCAAAGCCTACAACCAAGCATATCTTTGCTTTGCCTTACCCAGCTGGTCGCAGCCTGAAGCTCAGGATGTGCTGGAGAAACAGCTCTTCACGGTAATAGCAGCCTCCTCGCAAGGATGCACGCAGGGACATCAAGTCTGGCCCCAGAACAGCCGTGCAGGGAGCTCGATGGGGACAGCAGCCCAAGCAGGCAAACACGGCCGAGTCAGCAGACGGAGACGAGAGCATCTCAGAGCTGCTCGTAAAGCAGAGCACGGATGTAGACAATTCGATTACAATAAAAAAAGGCAAGGGTAAGGACAAAAAGCCTAGATAAAGATATAATCTCCTGGCCGTGTGGTTATGTACTGGCACGTCTTCCCGCGTGCTCAGCCAGCTGTGCATATGTAACATCTGGAATTAGAGGGAGTACAGCTGGGGCGCAGCCCTTTCCCGATTCCTGCTCGTAATCAGGTTTTGCCCTGCAGCACTACACTCTGCTAACCACCTCTTCAAATCCAATTTTAAATGGCCTGCGAGATTATATTGTAACACTGACTGACCGCTACAGCATATAAATGCATGAACTCAAGGTATGACCTGCCTGCAGCTCAGACACGGGCAAAGTATGGTGGGAAATCTGTTACACTGAGAAAGACAACAGCCTTCTTTCTGCATGGCTATTCTTTTCCTTAGATTAGATATCTAGATTTTTGCCATTTTCCTGGAGAAGTAAAGGCTGTTTCACAGAAGCTTCAGGGAAATGGCTGCATTTTAATACAGTCTAATTGACTTTTATGGTTATCTCTGAGGAGTCCTGGTCATAAAAGCTAATTAAATTATACTGATCTACATATTCAAGAACCATTCTATTTCTCACCCCTGGAAAAAAAAAAGAAAGAAAAAAGAATAAAAAACTAGAGGCTCATACTCATGATTAGGACACATTACGACCTCCTGACACTCCACTTGGTGCAGTTTGCTTTGCTCAGTGTTGCAAGATAAATTTAACTCTCTGAACAAGTGGCTGTTTTTACCATTTTTAAGAATGACAGCTATGTTATTTCAGATATCTCATTCTACCAATGTGCAGAAAGAGCTATATACTCAGTTTGCAATTGTATATTCATTTATTAATTCTCTAGAGAAAGGGTTAAAAAAGAAAAAGGGACCTACAAGTAAATCATCTGAATTTATGTGATGGTGTCTTTAAAAAGTAGACTTTCTGCATTTTTTTTTGAGTCTCCTTTTCTTTAGTGGCAGTTTTTTGTTTCTCCTTCTTCATACCATGCACCTTGAGAGAGATCTGACTCTGTTGCAATAACTGTTTAACTGCATGCCAATCTTGATGCTGTAAAAAACAATGACACCATTTTTCTACTCTGAACTCTCATTATTTCTGTGTCTTTATTACCTGCACAGTGCCAGCTTTCCAAATAATTAAGGGCCAAACACATTTGACATGTGTCAAGAATGATTTTGTGAAGCCGACAACATTTCTGAAGATCTTAGCAGCAGTCTATCTCTGTCTTTCAGCACCTCAATACCCTGGAAAACCTGCCCTAAGGCAGTGGGCAGAATTCCCATGGAGAGCCATGCCCATTTGGCCTGAACAAATATTGCAGAAATAAGTTCCTCTGGAATTAGTATTTCAATCAATTTTAAAAATGGTCAAGAGCTGCGAGATTAGCCATTTAAGGCCTAAGAGTGGATTTTTCTGTTGTTGGTGGCAGAGAGGCTGACAACAAAGCCTCGTTGTTCTGGCGCTTGCGATGCTGTGCGGGTGCCGGAGGTTCAATGCCAAAGCTACTCGCTAAGGATCGGATTGCAAGAGGGGAAAAAGCCCTCTGGAGAGGAAGGCTGCACAAAACAAGGCCTTTTTGAGGCAAGGACCCGGGGGTCCCATCAAAAAGGGCACCTCTCACATTCCTGTCACCGTGAGTGTGCGGCACCTTGATGAAATCTGCCTCCAGCGCCCTGCATAGCTGCTGTGACTCAGGGCACTGGACAAAATTTGGGGCAGGGAGGGTTTTGTGCACAGCCTGGCAAAACCAGACGTTCGTGGGTACGGGAGCTCTCTCCTTCCATGTCTTTCCATGATGGCTTTTCTGTGACTTTTCTTGCTGCAGTGTTTATACACACATGTAGGCACAACTAAGGTTAGCTCCTACCTCTACATTCATTGGGTTGGAGATTGGACATTCCCACTTGAGCTTCCTTGTGCCTGGAGGATGGGCAGGAGCCCCTCTGGTTGCATCTCTGTGTTTTTTTTAAGGGAGCTAGCTGTTCTCTTCAGGTTTATCCTGAATGGAAAGCAGCTGATATGCCCACAACATTGAAATGTCCCACAAAAAAAAAATACTCATGACACCCAAGTATTCTCAGATACTGTCTTATTTCTGTTTGCATTATACCAAGCCCCTCAGTTATTAATAAAAAGCAATATCTGAAGGGTCAAGTTTCAGTGGTGAATTTTTGCACAAAAAAAAAAAAAAAAAAAAAAAGATAATGTTAGCTCTGCAGGTGGCCTGCTAATCTGGAAGATCTTAGTTTTTGCTTTGGAAAGGCAATGCATCAATTCTCTACTGGGCACAGCTTGGCTACGGGTACTCCTGTGGATTAGGCAGTGTGTGCAGTGCCTCTAATGTGATTCTTAGTGGCCTGATCAGGCAGGTTGATAACCATGGCTGGTATATTTAAACCGAGTAGTTTCACGGATCTGTTACGCCTTGTTGGTAGGTGGATTGCTCAGGCAGAGCAGTTCACAGCTTCTCTCATTAAAAATGTCTGAAGTTGTTATCTGCCACAGCTATAGTTCAGAAAGAAACTGCTCCAGTTGGACCTTTTTCTTTTTTTTCCAAATATGCTCATCTGTGTGTCTGATCTAAGGATAGTTGTGCTATATATGTGTGCAGTATGTGATAAGCAGTGTGCTGTTGACAGAAACACTGTCCTTCAACCAAAACCTGCTCTGCTTTTGCACTGCTTAATGAGGTGTTAGCCTCTTCCCCAATGGTCACGTCATGCTCCTACCTTCCATCCACCCGAAGTTTTGCTGCACTGTTGTCTTCCTCCCACACTGTCACAGATTTTGTAGCTATCATAAAGTCCTGAAAGTGAAGACAAGTATGCCAGATGTGACAGAGAAACGAGAGCCATAGAGAGATGCAAAAACAGTAGTCAAAGTAATAGCTAGGCCAGTAACTTGCAGCAGAAAATGGTTGCAGCAACAGAGACATGAGAGGATGAGAGTGTGGACAAGTATTTTGGCTCTGAGAAGGACCAGGGAGGGCCATAACCTGCAGCTGCTGCATGAGTCAATCTGCAGCATTTAGATCTAAATACAAGACGTGCAGAGAAATCCTAGTTGAAGATGATGGTAGGTGGGGTTAGGAACTTAAGGGAGAGTCAGGCCAGCTGTGTTGTCCATAATATTCAACCAAGTGCAGAAGGGCTTTGGGATGGATTGCAAACACTGCATCAGGCATGTTGTGACTGAACTGACACGCTAGATCTCCACGTGCACCTGTTGGTAGATGACATTGAGCACTGGCATATAAAGAAAGGAAGAAATGTCTGTGAAATGACAAGGACTGGCACAAGAAAGATGACAGTGTCCAGAAGACTGTAAGATGGTTCTGGAGCACACTTGCTTTAGGGTCAGATGGGTCTTCAGCTAGTATTTTTGGCAAAGGACAGTGGCCATCAAGCACTCCAACACAGCACTATAAATATTGTCTGCCAATAGCAAGAAAGACCCCTTCTTTTTGACCCGCCATGAATTAGATATAACCTAAAGCTGAAATGGAAACAGATGCGTGGGTAACTGTGGAGGGAAAGGATTTGCTAAGAACACTAGAACCTGCACACAGTCATTTTTGAAATGATTTTCCTTTGACTACAATTCAATAAGAAGATAAAGGAGGTACCTACTGATATTAATAAAGAATTATAAGACTTATTCCTCCACTTAGCAACTGAGCTTGTTAGTATCTATTTCTCTTGTCCTTTACAAAGCAAAACTTGTGCAAGGAGACACCACTATTTGGTAATTTTCTAGCTCCAGAAATAACCCTCAGGTCAGATCTGACAGATTCCCAGATTTGACTCTGCTAGCCTGGATATCACTGTATTTGCCAGGTGTCCAGACCATTAGAATCAGGAGAAAACTAGAGTTAAATGGGAGAACCTTTTATTTTTTTTGCACCAGGAACACCATGTTCACTGAGGAGTTCTACTGCTTTCCCAGAAATAGGAAAAACTTTTACCTGACCATGCCAAGGTTTGTGATAGCTCCGAGGAGACACTGTGTGGGGGTGATGTTCCAGGCAGGATGCTCATGGAGTCCTGGAAAGAGTGTTGTTGAAGTTCACAGATGGATCTAAAAGCAAATCTAGCACCGTACTGAGGGCAGCATTCAACCTTCTACTGAAAGACTGCTGACCCTTTTTTTCTCTTCATTCTTCTGTTTATTATAGCCACTTTAAAATACAATTGGAACATGAAAAAAAAAAAAAAAAAAAGAAGTTAAAACTTGTCCCTTCTTGGCTCTTTTGGACTGACTGATCTCTACCATCTGTGCTGTGCACGAGTATTTTTAGCTATTGTAAAACATAGTGATGTGTCAGAAACATGCATTTTACTTTATTTCAGTCAGGATCTGAAATTGTGCCATTTGGGTCAACCACATGCAACGTGAGTATCTGTGATAAGTCACCTACATCAGCTCTGTGTTTGCCTTCCATTAAAATTTTATTGTGTAGATTAAAACTTCCATACCTCCCTTCTCTTAATTTCCTGTTCTATAATCATGGTGACCTAACCCTCAGAAGTCAGGGCAATGTGGTAGGTCATGAGGGAGAAAGGTTGGCAGCTAGTAGCCCTGCACAGTTATAGAGTATAAGGTAGGGTGTTTTATGAACTGTCTGGAAAATGTACATCTAATGGCTCATAAAGAAGTCCATTCCCATAGTTCTGTGTCTAGATGTTCGTATTTAGCTAATGAGCCTTTAAATAGAGAAAATTTCAAGGAGTTGCATTAGAAAATGGCTTAATGACTACTTTTTTTTTGACCTATTGATTATGTTTCATATATAACCCACAGACACATTAAAGTGCTCAAAAGAAGTGCCAGTGAGATCCGTCACCTTGTTTTGGTCTGTTTTCGCTGAAGTCGGTATGAAGAGCACCACAAAAGGAATCCAGAAAATTGACAGCAGCAAATATTCCTTTGGTGCAAACACGGCTGGAAAAAAAAAAAAAAAAGGACAGTAAAATCTTTAAGACCTGTGCTACTGTTGCCATAGGGGAATGCTAGAAAGGGGGCTGATGAGTCCTAGGGATAACAGTGGCTCTGTTTATAAGTGGCTCTGTCTATAAGTGAATTGGGTTTAAGCTGCAATACCCTTGAAAAGTCCTGGGAGCTCTCAGCTATATGCCACTGATCACGTAAAATCAGGAGCACCCCCCAAGCCTCTGACCTTTATGTGGTATCTCCTGAAGCGCAGCACGGCATCTTGCCTACATATTTTGGGAAAAAGCGCGGAACAAGCCTGGCGAGCAGCTAAAGTATTTGCTTCAAAGGAAGACAGCAAAAGCGGCCCAGCTAGTATCAACCTGGGGCTGGGAGTCAGAGCTATGGGATTCTCTTCTGACTCTGTTTTTAAAACAGCTCTTTATGAGGATGTGTAATTCATGTAACACATGGACATGTTGTCATGTCCCGCTCATAAGCAGTAATGCTCATCTACTGAGAAGCTTGAGTTATGTTTAGTGGGTCTGGGGGTCTGAGGCTATCCTCACCAAAACACTAGGCAATGATGCGACCAGTAAGTCCTGCGACTTGAACTAAGAAGTTACCCAGAGTTGGAAGTCTTCTTTGCTGATTCTAACAAGAAACCCTTAAAGAGGGTCCCAGGTCTCTCTCTACTTCCAAAGACCTTTAAAAGACCTGTTTTCATGCATAAAGGATTGCCAAACAGATCAGCATTTTTACTGCCCATCGGTCAAAGCTCCATACTAGGCTCCTCTCAGGGTTTCTTCAAGCTCTGTCCTTGCTTTTCTATTCTTTTTTTCCCTCATGTCTAGCACTTAGTTGTTTCATGGGGAGAGGGTTTTCATTTGTCAAACATACTTCTCTTCCAAAAGTACTATCCCAGAGGCCTCACTCAGGTTTTATTTGGATCTTCCTAGTAGGCAACAACCTCAAAGTAGAAGCAACTATAGTTTAAGAAGTCCTCTGTCCTTTGGTAATGCTGGAGGTGCAGCATTAACCATAGTGGCTTTTTTAATACAAACAAAGGGACTCCCCCCCACCCCCCCCCGATTTCAGCAATAATTTCACTGCAAATTGAGATGAAAATTTCCCTTGCATTTGGGAGTTCCTTGAATTATCTGCTAACAGAGCCACAGTTTTCTGAATAAATATTTATATATTTTTTTTTTTTAATCGTAATTTATACTATGGAAAAACAGTTTCCTCAGAACGATTCATATTTGGAGCTGAAGAGTTCATTGTGTATTTTTACTTGTTTTGCTATATTTTTATTGCTGGATTTTGTTATGTTGAAGGATCACGTATGTCAGAAATTGTCATCAGGTAACTTAAATAGCCATGAGTATACATGTCACGTGGACCCTTCAGAAGCATAGACTATCAAGCAGTTTCAGAAAAAAAAATCCTTGAAAACTATGAGACTTTCAAGACAGATAAAGATTTCTCTTACTTAAAAATAACCTTCTAAATAATCATTGTGCCCATATGTTAGGGGAATGGCGCCTTGTCATTTCCTTCTATTTGTTTAGATTATATGTTAGCATATGCAGTTTCTAGATAGACTGAGGATTGTTTCCTGACTTTGAAACCCTGCAGTTTCACCTTGAAATGAAATGGGAATGTTAAAATTTCTTTACTGGTATTAAATCAGTCCTGAGTGCCATGCTTCTGTCTCCAAGTAAATGCAAAAATCATTAGACAAGCTACAGCTAATGCTGTGAAAATGAATTGTTTCTTGATGCTCACAGTGATCAGATGAAAGCAGAGAAGCAAGCTGCATAATCCATTTATATAGAGCAAGCTACAAAAAAGCACAGTTCAGGAACACACACACAGTCTAAGCACCTCATCTCACAGACCCCATACCGAAATCCTACTGAGGCAGTGGCAAATTTCTGTGCAGATAAAACTAGCAGGTGTGAGCTTTATCTTGGTGCCTTTAGCACACAGACTGCTTCGCAGTAGGAAATGCTTTTGTGTCTCTGAGTTTATCTACTGAACTATTAATATTTGTTGAACTATACCCTTTTCTAAAGTGTAACACTTTGTATTTGCATCTGGTTCATAAATTTTCTTACTCTCAGAACAGGAAATATGGTTTTAAATGACTGTTGTTTCTAAGCAATCAGGATCTTGATCCTGTTTTCAGGTCAGTTTTAGTTTTCAACAGACATGAAAACAGACCAGCATTCATGACTGCTTTTGATAATTAAACCAAAAAGAGACCAGCTGCCATTAATGTAATGCAGTTTTCCAAATCAATATTGTGGCTTCTTCTTCACTGAGCTGATGAAAGAGAGTTTTAGAAACACAGAGCACAAAGAAGGTTAGATGAGGGGAAACTGAGAGTACCAACCCTTTTCCCACTGCCTGCAAGAGTAAAATCTACGTCGATAAACCTTAAAGAGAGGCCAAGGGGAGCTTGCAGAGCTAGGCAGCTATGTGAGGCAAAGGACTCAGCTTAAGCCAGGGTTGTGCCTGCCATGGTTCCCCATAGAGGAAAGTATTATCAGCCTCCTCCTTGCTTCCTCATGAATTATTTTGGGCTACAGAAGAGTCCTTCATTGCTCCTTACCAAGAACACTAGAGCGCTGTCATCATGGAAAGAACAACAGCAGCAGAACAATGTGCATGTGTGTGTGCGCGTGTGCTAGAAAGAACGACGCTCAAGTATAGAAGTGGTTGTGACATTTTAACAGAATTAAGAGGATTTCTAATTTAGCAACTGTTTATGTCATAAAATGTTATATTGGCAAAGATATAACATACTTTGCAATACGTTTTCCAAGCTTTTCCCCCACTTAGCTCATGCTATGCATATTTCATCTTGTTAGGGGGTTCATCCTGTCTGCACTATCTTGCAAAGCTCAAGAAATAATATGAATGTTTCTGAAATGGAAGGGCCTGACTTAGCAAGACAGAGGAACCTACAGAGGACTCTGCTCCATTGGAGCACCAGGTTCCAGCAAGTAAAACTGTTTCATCAGCACTATACTTGGATTTAAAATAAAAAGCTGAAACAAAATGTGTTAAACCAAAAACTAAATCAATGAAGTATTTCAATCAGAATTAGCTTTTCATGTGCTATTGTCACAGAGATTTTAGATGATGGCTTTCTTTTCCATCAGAATTAAAAGCTCGAAAGTCTCTGGAATCAATACCCCACATCTATATTGTTGGACATATCTGCATCTTCTAGGTCCAGAAATCCTACCATGGGTGACATTTTCTGACCAGGTATCTACATTGTGGATGTTTTCATCTTAATTAGTAAGCCAAGCTTTCTGTATAGCCAATAGACATAAAAAAAAAAAAAAAAAAAAAAAAAAAAAAAAAAATAGTGATTAATCTTATCCCAATGAGACTTCTTGATCAGGTCTGATGAATCAAGACCCCTTAAACTGTCCTTTTCTCTATATATCTGTAAAACTAGCCCAAGGTGACTAGCTCAAATGTAGATGTTAAAACTGTAGATGTCTTAAGCTAGATGAGATGAATTCTGGCCCATATGCCTTGATTTTTCAAGCTCTCTTGGAAGCAAAGTCTAGAGTAGGCAGTGAAAACACTGAGAAATTTTTGTTCTGTAAGCCATAAAGTTTGGTTTTCCCCAGAAAGGTCTACTCACCATATGTCTTTACATTTGTTCTGTATCACAAAACTGACTTCTTGCTGCTTGGTTAAATACAACGCTTTTAAGAAACTAACATATGGCAGTATCATGCCACTTTTCAGAAATGGAGAGAAACGGGGAATTCTGTTTAAGAATTGGTGTTAAGAGTTATCCTCAAAAAATATCTTCTAAATGGGGAAATGTAGAAGATTTTCTTTTATCAAAAGTACATCTTCTTAAAATACCAATAAATTACTTAACACAGTATGAATTGGTTACATTAGAAAATGTTTATGCCAATGGTTGAGTATTGCATCTAGGATTTGATTGTGTGCATGTAAACATATGAAATATTCTTTACACACAGACAGATGTTTAAGATGCAAATAGATGAGAGCAGAACCTGTCAATTCTAAAAAAAAATCTTTGCTTTCTAGTTCTCTAACATTCATTTCATTATTGTTTTTATGTTTCAGGGTAAGGAGTAAATAATGTAATGGCAACCAACTGTCTTGCTGGCACGAAACTCGCTGCCCCCTGAGGCTTTTATGCAGGCAGTAGGTGTCCCACGCTGTGAGAGCCAGCAAAAGAGAGATCAGAGGGAGGAGAGGGAATCATGAGGAAAAATGTCCCTCTAGTTCAGATTCTGCATTTGATTCAGACTCAGATGTGGGCCAGATTCTTGCCCTCAGGTACAGGAAGGTGCTCTCCAGAAAAGCGACACCCACCATGGGTGCCCAAGGGCAACCCAGGCATGGGGTAAGGGCAATAACGGGGACTGCACCTATACTGCTCCAGAGGCAGAAAACTCCTTTACAAGGTTTCTCTGAGACCATCTCTCTCTCAACCGCGAGGTTGCGACAGGTAAGCAAACAGCAACCCAGGGGAACGTGGTGGAAAGTATCCGCAAAGCTGACCATGCTCCCACAGCGCAGCACGCCAAGCATGCTCACAGTCCAGGTGACTGCTGTCATCTTCAGAACCTCCCACTCACTGTCTTCACCTCCTGCATCTCAGTCAAGGAAGTCTCAGCTGCCGGATCCTCCGTCTGCACCAACTGGGCAGACCTCAGGCTCGACACATCCGCCTTGGCTTCGCCCGAGCTCCGCGCGCGCCGCCAGCGCTGCCAGCTGATTCACTGCAGCCTCTTAGTCAGCCTGCTTAAAACGGCTCAGCTCCGAGCTGCCTGTGAGCGCCCTCCGAATTGCGCCTGACCCGCTGCCAGCACAGCGCACGCTTTTCCGCCTTCAAGCCCCAATTTGTGTCCCGCTCCCTCCACGGAGGCTCCCTCTGCCTGCAGGGCCAGACTGTATAAACCCTTCAGGGCAAGGGCTCGTTGTATGCTGGGCACCGACCCCTTCCTCTCCCTCATCACATGCGTTTATAGAGCTATCAATTATTTAAAGCAGCTGCCTTCGGCTCCGCCACACGCTGCGTCGAGCTCCGCAGCCCTTGGGTGGTTTGCAGCAATTGTATTTTCCTCCTCCCGCGTTTCCACAAACTGCTTGCTCCTCTGTAGCACTTGTTACTATTTGCTGGGGGAGATAAGATGCTGCATTATCACTTGAGAGGAATGTTTTTGTGGCGATAGTGTTAGTTTTCTTCAAAAAGATTCAGATTTGCCTATACGGGAATGGAAACCCAGACACTACCCCCAGAGGGGCCTCGACTTCATTAGCGCTTTCATTTAGCTCAGACAAGTCATTATTAATATCAACATCTAATTCTAGCAAATCTGGCTGGATGTGCCACAAGGTGACAAGACGTAATAAACATAAAGCTATATAGACTTGGAAGGAGGAAAAATGTCCCCTTCAGTTAACAAGGGACAGACAAGATAATAGCTTGATAGCAGCAAACGGTGATTCACATAAATAGAATCAAGTTTTCTGACTTAATCTGGTTTCCCTAACCGGAGTTAATTTTGTAATACTTTTTTTTTCCCTTAAAGTGCAGGGGTACAATTTTAATTCCTTACTCATGTTAATGAAAAAGTTAAGCCCTGTCTCTTGAAATATAAATACCGTGTTAGCTGACACAAATGCGATCTTTATCCATCTCACAAGCAGCTGGTGACGAACGCACACAGAGCAGTGCTCTGGTAGGCCGTGGCAGTCAGCTCCTGGTCCACCTGCACCACACGGAGCCTCCTCAGAAACTTCTGCCCTTCGGCTCAACAAGCAAAGCCCAGGCAGCAGGTACCCCACGCTCCACTTGTCTGTGACCACCCTAATGTGACCCTAATGAGGAGAAATGCTATCTACTGTCACCACCCACAGTCCTTCCAGCTGGTACTTCCATCGCTTGGTCTCCAACCCTGTTATAGGGAGACTCTCTCATAAGAGAAGGCATAATTCCATTCCCTCCGAGGGCCTGTTAAGTGCACACCTAGTCTCCAGCAGTCTCTTAGTCTATCACGTCACTGGGCCTACTTGGGTAGTTGGCTCTGGAGATGGCCCAGGGAGGTCTGCAGAGATCTTTCTTACAGGAAATCTGTGCTGAACACAACTGGCTACATTTAAGGACAGGAAGAAGGGACAAAATTCCAAGACATAGTTCCTAAATTTTGCTTAGATGTCAAAACCTTTTCAGACTTCATTATTCCTCACTTAGAAATGTTCATTTGGAAAAGTCACAGCAGCAATTACTCCAGACCTCTGTACAATCTTTGCTGCTTACCACTTTCCAGATACGTTTATATCTGATGAGACTATGACATGATCCAAGGAACCATAAAGGCTCCAGCCTTCAGGATCATCCCCTTTCCCTTGCTAACTCTTTACACTTTGGTTTCTTTGCACAATGCTTCCCACCCATCACATCCCCTCAGAAGATCAGAACAGCAGAAGAATAGTTATTGCCAGTGTTACTCTGACAGCAACTGTCAGACAGGTGAGCCACATACAGAAGAGCTAGGACAACTGGGCAAGGGGAGCCCAGGCAAGTTCTCAAACCTGTATTTTCTCTAGGGAAGAACACGGAAGTCCTTCCGGAGAACTTTACAATATATTAAGTTTTTACATTATCACTCCAGGAGTCTTACTTGGAGATCATGTGGTGAAACACACAGAAGAATAACTTAAAAACAGAAGAGACTGCAACTGCTAATGAGGAGAAAATACTTCTGACATTTTTGCTTGTCCACAAAGTATATTAAAAATCCACAGAAGCACAGCAGAAATAAGGCAACACTATAAAACTCTACCCTTCATCTGACCCATAGCAGATCGCTTAGGAAGCCTTGGGCTATGTAGGACTGCATGGTATTCTTGTCCAAGTTTTAAGCAATCATCATGACGTGTTGGCATTTTTCCCATGGCTGACCAAAAGATTCATATGAAACTGCCCACATCTTTTCTAAATTATTTCTAATTCATCATTCAGTGAGACCAAGATTTAACTCACAGTCCCTTAGCTCAAAATGAGAAGTAACAGAGCAAAAGTGAAAAGTATAAGCTTAAGATTTATGCAGACGGTTGGAATACATATCCCCAAATCTCCTTTACTCACCTTGTGTGAATTTACTAGGTTCTTACTGGCCTCAAAAGACATAAAAGTTCAATGAGTGATCTGAGTGAAGAGAATCAAGCTCACTGTGTTAGTGACTCCTTCAGGCAATAGCTGCAATAATCATCCCAGAAGAGAAAATACACATGCATATAACTTGATTAATATTCTGCAGGATAATGCATTACTTTTAGAACAAACTCATATTTGAATACTGGAGCATCCTCTCACGTTCAAAGGGTCTTTCTAGTGTTAAAGGCAATGTGAAAGGCAAATAACCTGACCTTGTAGAGTGTGCTCCTATCACAGGACGTGCTGCTAGGAAATGCACGCAACATGAGTGGTCACACGAGCAACCTTGTCCCATGTGGCTACGCTGTGTGCCTAAGGCATCTGCTGGGTATGGCTCCATAGTTGCAGCTACTGTGGAAGTTGTGCTCTAACTGCCTTCCCAACAGAATTAATAAACTTTTCCAAGAATAAAATACTACAAGTACTGTGTCTGTGCTATCAGATTTAGAGCAACAAAGTAAGTCTTCCCTGAGGTATAAAATGAGGGCAACGGTGCACCGCGAAAGCTTTATTTGAGCAAGAAATCATCCATGCTCCTGATTAGGGGAGCGTATCTGAAACCACTGGTTTCCAGTGACCCCAGGCACAAACTGCAGCTCTCATACCAGAGCATATTCTTCATGTGTGTTACTATGAGCCATGTTTCCTTTAAGGCAAAGTGATTTTATGACAGGTAGCCACATTCAGTCTATCATTAAGCTATTTAGCAAGTGTAGTAAACTTTGGTGGAATGGGCAAACAGCTGTTACGTGTGCTCAGGCTCTGGATGGCTTGTAGTCAACTTCCCGGCTTGCACTGTCACATTTACTGCTGCTGTTAGGCACAGCAAGTGTATTAAATTTAGCACAGGCATGCAGCTCACAGGTGTGTCAAAGCTGTCTCAAGCAAATGCTTGTGATTTGTGCAGACGTTTCCAGTTCAAAAACAAAACAAAGAAATGGAGCAAGTGTCTACAACGAAGCACTCTTCCAACTCCTCTTTCTTTTCTGTGTGTTAGCAAAATAATCTTCCTTTGTGGAAGTTCTTATTATAGTTGCACTTTGAGGAGACTGGCAGGCTGACTCACATCGGGTTTGATCTCCCACATATGGCAGCAAACCAGGAGTAACTGTTGAAGTTCACCGGAATAAAACTAGGCTAAGCAGGATCAGAATCAGGTGCACAAACACATGCAAGGAGTATCAGAGCTGCTGTCAGTGACACGTGTACTGGGGGCTACTGGGGTTTCTAATTCATTGCTATCATGGTGGAAATAGCAGCTCTGGGAACTGGACAGGACTCCAAATCCACACGCTGCTGTGTGCTTCACAGATTGGGAAGCAGGTTTGGCTTTTGGAAACACACATTTCCTAATGCTAAGGAGTCTAAAAGCACAAGTAAGAGCTACAGGGTAATCCCTGATATAATTTTACTAATGCCTTATGGTCTTTTTTTTTCCTGACCCTATAGGAACTACCAGGGGGATTCTTCTTTGTGATTTAGCTCGAAAAGCTGATTCATGAATTTTATGATCTGACTATCTCGAAAGGCAAGTTGTTCCTAATATGTAAGCAAGAGTAAAATAACATGAAACAGCGTATCAGCTCATCTTCAGACAATTCCTGAGCATTTTATTATTGTTAATTGCCATCAGAATTGCTGGCGAAGGCTGTACTAGCTTCTTTACATGGTGGGTTCGTTTCCAACCACTTTTATTGCAGTCCCTGCTGTTCTTCTTCATTATTTTTATCCTCTATGGGCCATGCATCACTTTGCTGGATCCAGTGTCTTTTCTTAAAAGCCAATTTTCCTTGGTAAGTTGTTAATTTTTTTATCTGCCGCCTTTGATGTCTTTCTTCAGCTTCCCAGTGCATCTTCAGAACTCCAAATCATTGCAGGCTTTTATTTCTGTTGGTGCCCGCTCTCTAATTTACTACTACACATGGCAGTAATTTACAACTGTCTGATTTCCTTAATTTGAATTTTTCACGCAATATTAAGTAAGACACTGAGTTGATGTAGCGTTAGCAACCTAAGGTGAAAAGAAAAAAAAGGAATGAACCAAACGTCATCTTCAGTTGTTTTACGATTCTAAGCCTTCCTTGCATTTTCAGCCTTATAGTCTAAAGGCAGAGATAGAGACATGCAAATTACAAACTAGTCTAAAGACAGAGATAGAGACATGCAAATTACAAACAGCAACAACAACAACAATAAATAAAGGAAAGTCCAGTGTATTTGAAAACATAATTGATCTTAGCAATGAAGCTAATTTACTCTCTTTTTAAAAATGTATTCTAAATTTCAACCCAAAAAGCCCAAGGCCATTTGCGAGTGTATAGAGAGCACAAAAGAGGCAAACTTTTACAGAATTTATGCTTTCTGAAGTCTCTTTCCTGAATATATTCTATTCTGCACCCAACCATTCCCCCTTTAGTAGCTATACAAACATAATTTCTCTGCACTTTGTAATTCACATTTAAGATTTTGCTTTCCTGAAGTTAAACTCATTGCAAAGCTCTGACATACAGAATCACTCTCCTTGATATTTTACATAGATGTAGTCTAAAAAGGCAGCATTTTCTGTATGAGACTAAAACAAAGGATGACAAACTTTGCATGCCTAAATTTGAAACCAAAAAAATAAGCATGCTTCTCAAGAAATAAAAAAGCCAACATTTTTCTCCTTATCATGTTCATAAAATCATCATTTCTGTGTGACTCTTGGTAAGTTTAAAACATTGGATTTTTTTAGAAAATGAGACAAAAGGAAAATGGCAAATACTCATCCCTGAGGAAAACTATTCTTCAGTTATTAAAAAGTTTGAACATATCTAAACCTTAGGGAGATTAAAGCATTTTCTATTACATTTCTGCTTTTCTGCTTTTTTTTTTTTTTTTTTTATGTTTACAGAATGTAGCATAGCATGAAATAAAATAACAGATCATTCAGATTCATAAGTCAGTTCTTGCTTTGGCTGACACAGGTCTCTTACTTTTAACAACATCTTAAAAGGTTCCCTACTACTTTCACTGCTGTAGCAAGATAACTCTTGCGTTCTGGGCCCTTACTCAACTCTTCCAGGTTTTTGTAGCTGTTTTATGCTGTGTGTTAAGAAATAAAAATGAGGGGGGGAAAAGAACTAAGAAACTAAGAGTAGTTGCAATTATGTTCAATAATTTCATTTCCATAAAAATATGGTCTAAATGTTTATATATAGTAACAGAGACACACAAAAAAAGCAGACAGGAAGGGTCCTTAGGAAGTTTTCTTGTTCATCCTATTATCCAGAGTAGGATTGATTTTTACCTATGCCACTTCTCACAGGGGTTTCTTCAGCTTATTCGTAAAGATCTCCAGATCTTAAAGACCTGCCCAGTCACCCTATAACATTACTAGCCTTAATATTAGATGTCTTAAGCCGTACCCAAACTGAAAGTTGCACTTGCCTTATCCTCCGTAACACATTTTTGGGGTCCTATCCAACACGGACAGAGAGGTCAGGCTGTTTCCTGTCCTCTTTCTGGCGGGCCCGGATGTGTCTGAAAAAGCCATGCTTGAAGGCTGTCAGCATGTCACTCCTTGAGCTTCTCCCCACAGGCTAAATAACCACGGTTTCTTCTGCCTTTTCTTGGTGCCTGCACTCTCATGATTGTGTTTGCTTGAGCTCTGATCATCCTCATGTCTTTCTCCATGAAATTCTGTCATTAATCCCCATGAAACTCTGTCATTAGTCCCCATTTTTCTTGAAGTGGACAGAGAAGATAAAGAGGCCACCCTTCTCAGACCCAGCCTCTGCAAATCAGTATGGCCTATTAATATGGAAAAGCTTCATCAGCCATAATAGAAACAAATAGTATTTAAGGATCTATTAAGCTCAGCTTTCAGGAAATTGCAATTTGGCCTCATTGTGTCATTTGCAAGCATTAAGAGGCATTAAGACTAGTACACATACGGTGGTAGAAGTGAATATACAGGCAGAGGGACGAGAAGTTATGCCTGCTGTTGGATCCGGACCCGGCACTTTCCTAACTGCCATGTAAAAGCTTCCACCCCACCATCGCACTACAAGAAGTTATTTACATTCCACCCAATAAATAAATAAATAAATGCAGAAAATATTCTGAGATGAGAGGAAGAATGTGCTGATCTGTTGTAATTCCATCAGCATTGGCACAAATTGATGCTCCAAGAGTGGCATCATATTTTCATTCTTTCCTTTTCAAAACTGCCCATTTAATATGTACAAACTCCTGCTGGAGACTTTAGCGGTTCACGGTTAATCTCCTGAGAGACGGGTCGAGAACTCTAATAAAAGGAAACCTGTGCGGCAGAGCTGCCCACGGCTGCTCTTGTGTGGTGTTTAGATTCCATTCAAGAGCTGTTCCCCCTTTGTCTGCTGCCTTCATAAATAATGGATATATCTTGCATTAGAGATTAGCAAAGATTGTTAAGCTTCCTATTTGCATGTGTAAGATTTGGTAGCTTTTAAAATATTGATATAGTTGTGCAAGTTGGTGCATTTACTATATTTTTAAGCGAGTTTTTTTTTAATGCAAATCGGTGAGGAAAAGAATGGCAGAACTAAAAAACAGATTTCTGATAGGCAAAAAGTTCTGAAAATTTGATCCTTCCGTTTTTAAGTCTTGGATAAAGTAGCTACATTACTAATTTTTGTAATATTTTTTAAAAAAATGACTCTATAGAGATCACCATAGGTTTCAGAGCAATTACGGTAGGAGGTCATGAAAAGCCTTCAGGAAATGCTGCCAAGGTACTGCACCATCTAAAAGGAAGAACACAGTGCTGGAAACTTTTCAAATCCGACTGAGAATAGACCAAGGAAGACAACATTTCTAAGTCCACTTTACTCATTTCACTAGTTTTATCTTCAATGTAATCATTTACAATTAATACATTTTATCCGAAAATTATTTCATATTTAGCCTTAGTAATGTTTTTTTGTGGGGGGGAAAGGAAGTCATTTTGGCTGCAAACAGTTTTACCAAGATTTGTGACTTCTGTTTTTTCTTTCATCTGCCTGCTACTGTGTTGAACTGCCTGGGCAGTTACACTGCACTGTTATTGTGGTTCTTTGCATGCAACAAAGTCCTATTTCCAGCGCTCTGGCCCATCCCTCTGCGTATCCCGCAGACAAGACTCTTAAGTGCAGCTTATTACAGGGGACAGTTAACCAGTAATTTCACAGTGTTGAGTGGCTATGATGTTGAAATGCAGGCTGCCTAACCAAAAAGAGTGGGCAAAAACTGAGGGACTGCATCAAACAGGCAGAAAAGTTACAGGGTCTGATAAGAGATACAGTTATGGCAAAATCATTGCTTTCATGATGTGGCCAAATTGCCATTATCTTGAGCTACGGAAGAGGAGGGGGAGGAAAAAAGGCCTGAAATAACCTAGCTAATGGAAGAATGTGGGCAATATGGTACTGAGCAACTTGGTGCCAAGGCATTTGAATGGTTTGCCGTGAAGTCAGTCGGGATCGCTTCAATAGGCCCTTCCGGACCGTGCTGGTCCCTCGGGACCACCCACGTGTGGATGCTCGGAGCTGGCTGAGGAGCGCAGGGCAGGCGCATTCAGGGCTCTGCTGGGCTAAGCCTGGGTCCAGCTGGATTTGACGCCTCCAGCTCAGTGCCAGCCCTGTTGAACTGCGGCTGGCTTCGTACGGAGCCATCGTGAAGCACAGGGCACTTGGAGCCCCAAGTCGTCTCAGTGCAGAGCCAGCCTGTGCCCAGCAGGATATTTTAGTTCAGACTTTGGCACACAAAAGTGGCTCAATTTCCTCTTTGACAAACTTACCCTAGATACAGCACAGCTGTTTATACAGCACCGTCTGGACTACTATGCCTGGGCAGGTCAAAATTGACTCTATATCCATAATACTATTAAATCTGAATCCACGAAGTACCAAGAATGGTCTGCTTTACAGATAGATCAGCTTGGATGCACAGAAGATAACAGATCTACTCAAAATCTCATTGCATGCCAATGATAAGTCTAAAATTGCCTGACCTATTGTCTGATCTATTTCCCAAGTCTCAGGTCTTAGCTCAGGCTACTTTGTGAAAGCAAGACTAGGCTTTACTTCCTTACCCTCCCCAGCTGCCGTGTCTGGAATTGCTAACTTGTGAACGGGTGCACTGAGCTGGGAACTGCAGATCGTTCAGCCGACGGAGCATGAAAATAGCAGGACTGAGTTAACATGCACCAAACTTTCAGCTTTCATGGCCATATAGGAATACCACAAAACAAAACAAAAAACAGTCTGGAAAAGTAAATCTGTTTGGAAGTTAGAAAGCTGGAGACAAGAACTTTATACCAAAATGGGCTATCTAAGGCATGACTGATTAGAATTACATGTGACATTTTTTAATCATATGTTTAGCACTGCTAATGATATGAAGACAAAGAGGAAGACAGACCACGTTGCTTTCTTTTGACCGTGAGGTTGCCTCTTTGGGCTGGAAGTGGATCACAACTTGCAACAATTTCTTTACTCTTTAAATATTTGCCAGGTTAGTTCCCTGGGGGTTGCATTTTTTTTTCCTACTGTTATCTCCATGAAAGGAGAGAAGAGGAGTAGATGTTCAGTGTCTGAGAGCCAACCAAAGGTTCATCTGCTTTTTCTGCAGAGGAAACTCAGTCCCTCCTCAGGGAATGAGAAGGGAGTGGGACAGCTGTGGGCAGGGCAGGCAAGACATCAGCCCTAGCAAGAAATGTGGGAAACAAATGCAGAATCTGGGGAGGATGGTGGCTTGGATTAAGAGGAAATTCTGCTCCCAAGGATCAAGTTCTCCAATAAGGTACCCAAAAAGTAGCTTAGCCTTTCCTCAGATCCTAAGTATGTTAGAGAAGAGTGGGTAAATACTTAAACAACTGACAATATTTGGAACTTCCTCTCTTAACTCCCCTTGGTGCCCTCTATTTGAGTTCCTCTATGAGTCATCATTTGATTCCAGACTTCTTCCAGTTCTTCCAATAAAGGAATATAAAATATTCCATAGACATGGTTAAAAAGATAAAAACAGGGTCATCACTTCAGAGAAATGTCATTGCAGCCCAATGTTCTGTCTCTAGCCGTGCACAGTAGAAAATACCTGGAAATGATAAAGGAATAGAGCAAGTAAAAAACATTACTCCCAGAATATTTTTTCAGTACATGATCATTTGTGGTTCACAGAATTCCTGAACCAGATTTGGTGACTTTGTATTTAATATCCCCCAATAGATTTATCTTTCATTAAATTGTCTAGTCACTTTGGAACCCATGTTAATTTTTATCATCTAACATTTTGCGATAAGGGGATTCATATTGTAGCTATTCTTCCACAAACCTGACTAAAGAGTCTTCCTTTTGGTATTGACGGGCATACTTCAGCAAAAATTGACAAACTGGGGATGATTGTTGACCTTGAGATGAAGAGAGAAAATGCAATCCTCCTCTACAACATTAAATAAGTGTACAGCACCTTTAAACTAAGAAAAAAAGGCACAACAGTAGCATACATCTTTTTGCATGGTTTCAGCTACAAGCTTTTCATCATGCACAGTTCAACCCATTAGACATGTTCTCAAGAAGTAGTCAAATTATGGCTGCATAATAGAACAGTGCAGATAAATTGGTTTTTGATAAATATTGAAATGAATTTATGCTTCAGTGTGGCCAGTGAGATTGACTCCCACTTAGTCACTTAGTTTTAAAACCAACATCTTCTGTTTTCTACTACTCCTTTTTTTTTTTTTTTTTTTTCTCAAAAGTGTGCAGGAGAGGTTTCCAAATGCAATTCCTAAAGACATGTGAACAAACTCACAACATAGGTCTATTGTGTACTGAGATAAAACAGATTCTTTGTGCCATAAGGTAATGGGGCATATCTGAAACAATACAGCACATGCATTAAGCTAAGCAAGACAAATTCTATTCTGTTACCACTATCTTATGAATGGAAACTGAAAAATTTGGCCAAGTGTACTTCTGTGTTTTCTTGGTGCCTAGTTATTGTGCTCAAACAAAGGCCTCATTTTCCACACAATATAGACATTTTCTTGTCTGAATCTAGAGCTCATAAATTTGTTATTTAATGGAAATCGTTTTACTCTGGGTACTAGGACTGCTGAGAAGAAGGCAAAAATAAAGTGTTATCAAAGTCCTTTGGAGACTCAGTCATATTAATAGAGACAAGAGAGGGGAAACACCAAAACAACGTGATGACTTTGGCCAGCCTGGCAGGCAGTAGCCTCCACATGCTGCTGGTCACCCAGTTTGATCCGATCTGGCCTAAGTTTGAAATGGGAATTGCCACAGAGCGGTGTTGAGGTTTGGGCAGAAAGTGACAACTCTGGCATAGAGGCAGGAGTACAATTTAGCCAGAAGGCGATGTCACCAGATGTTGTATTTGTGGACACGATTACTGTGGGACTAAAATGGAATAGGAAAAGAAGAGACCAGGGAAGGAGCAGACTTGGGAGATGGAAAGAAAGCACTCCCTACAGGAACGCTGGAAGAGGAATTTGAGAGAACTAATGTGATGGGAGGCACTGAGTTTGGTAAACCTAGCACAGGACTAATGAGGAAGAGAACGTGGTCGGGAAGGAATCCAAAATCCTTCATAATCCCAAGTGCCTTCTCTGAAGATGTGGGTCGAGAAATATCATCAATAATAGATCAAAAGCCTAAAGACTCATGCTTTGAGTCTAATATGAGCCAGTATCTTCCATAATATCTTCCCCCATATGAAAGTAGTGCTATTTGCTGAAGTTAAGCAGTTCAGGGAGGCCAAAATTTGCTCTCCGCTTCCCTCTGAAGACTTAGAAGGGCTAAGAGCAGTGGGATGATGAGAGGCAGTGGTGTCAATGGGAGAGGCAGCAGCATTTTGCAGAGGAAGGGTGGAGAACTAGTCAAGACAGCTGCATTTCAGCTGACCCACTGCTCCTCAGCAGGGAAGCATGAGCGGGATCTGCAAACGCCCATGGGGCCACAGCAGCCTGGAGGGGACCCGAATCCGCCTGTGTGTGTTGCTGTGAAGGACACTGAGAGGACAAGAGGAAAGGTCTTCTCTTGTAGGACCCTCGAGGCTCCCATGGGCTCCTGTGCTCACGCAGCGAGCGAATAAACATTTAGGTTGCTGCTACGGCTGTGTTGCACAGTGCTGTTTGCTGCAAACTTGCATTCAAAACAGAGCTGGACTTTTGAACCGGAGGCCCCCAGGGAGGCTGAGCTGTGTACCAGGGCTAAATATAGAGCCTTCTAAAGTGGAAAAATGGTAAAATGTTTTGCAAATAGAAAACCTTTCAGGATGTGGTGCACAAGAGTCTTTCCACACAGCCAGGCTGCTACAAATAGATAACTGGAAAGTGGGCAATCATTAATCTCTTTCTGGAAAGACATATAGATTTCTCAGCTGTTCGCAGGTGACTTCGGATACATCCAGAATGAAAAGCCTATTTTACTTGCTGACTTCAGGCACGGAGAACATTTCAGGCTGGCACTTCTGCCTGGGAATCACTGTTCCCTGAGGAGGCATTTGAATCCTCTGCAGAAACAGATGAGCCTGTATAAAAGCTGCTGCATTTCCTGACAATACTTGCAAAGGGTGTTTTTACTCTTCATTTGGCTTTGTTTTTTCTTAATGAGAGGCTTTATAGGTATCATCCAAACTGATAATACACCTACTATGTCAGATAATCATGGCATTTATAGCCTTTATCACCTTCTGCTTATTTCAGCATGAAATCCAACTCACTGTTCTTGGCATTCTTCAAAGTCACCATTCCAACAGGAACTGACAGTTGCCTCTTTGGATAAGTTATTATTTTTTTAATATTGGGAAACTGAGCATTAATTTCGATACCTTACTCTTTCATGCCTTACTGTGGCACATTTACAAAGATCTGTAAGAGATCTGGTTTGGGATTTCTTGACTCTTCTGAGAAAGCTCACCACCATGTTCGTTAAAACATCTGCTCCACGTAATCTGCTCGAGGTTCTCTGGAACGCAGAATAACAAGAAGTTAATGGCAGTTAGCATGGCTAAGGACGGCACAGGAAGGTTTGGCTTGGGCAAAATCTTGTTGTAAGGTGCCCCGATCACTCCAGGGTTCTGTATGTCTACATGGATATTCAGAAGCAGAAATCCCAAGTGCGGGCTAGCCCAAACTGGGCTAGATAAAGAGAAACAAAAGCTCAGAGCTGTGCTTCCTTCTTTTTATTCATTAACAATAGAGAAGTCAGATCCAGTAAAATAAAATGTGTTTACTTAGAAAAGGATTTTCTACTATTTTTCTAAAAGAATTACCTAGCAATAAGAGGTAAAATGCTACAAAAATTAATATGTTGCCTCTCTGATATGGAAGATATTCTGCTGACTGGTGGTTCAGAATAAAATGAGGATAATATAGTTGCATAAATTACATAAAGCTCCTAGGTGCTTTGCAAACTGAGACCATATAATTTAAGTTAGAATATTAATCTGCTACAACAGCATCTCTTGATTTAAGTCGCACAGCAGGACAAGGGCTTCCTAAGACAAAATCTGTTAACCAGCATGGGTTTTTTTTTTTAGTTGCCTAGTTACGCAGTTTGTAAGCAAACATCGCAAGGTTAGCCCATTTGTGAGGTATCATAAATACGTTCTGCCTGAAACCATAGCCTTGGCAATGTGCCAAAAATCCGAAAGTTTTCACAAGAGACTCTGATATGTGCTGGTTTCCAACAAACCCTACACATTAAAATCATCTTTGACACATGGGAAGGCCCAGGCTAGACCCAGAATGACAATGATCCAGTGTTTCGCCATGGGTTAGTCATGAGGCTTCTTGGTGACTCAGTCCACTTGATAGCTGCATTAGGGAGAACAAAAGGATATTTCCCTCATTTCCACAAGGAATTTTAAGAACTACAAATAAAATCATTGTTTAACAGAATTAAGCACTGTTATCCTAAGTAACTCTATTGCTGTGTTCTAAATTTGTACATCTGTATTTTGTGAGTCACAGATTTGCTTTCTTTTTAGTGGCTGTTTATATCTTTTTTTTAAAAAAACTCATAAACGTAACTCAATATTTTTTAATTTCATGTCTCAGAATTTGAAAGAACTCACTCTTTCCTTGGACCTAAATGATCCCAGTACCTGTTCCTCTCCCTGTGATTGCAAATATAACCTTGAAACTCTGACAGCATCACCAGCTAGTGCAGCAATGTCTTCCCAAGGTGGCAAGCTGTCTGAATTTAGAGCAGTAAGCTCCTCTTCCTATACCAAGTGACCGTACACTCTCTGCAGCTCCACGGCTAGAGTCTAAAACTTGTCTAAACAAACAAACAAAACAAACAAACAAAAAAGTTTTTTTTTCATATAGTTTTATTTCATATAGAATATTTTACTTTGATATAATCGCCTCTCTCTAACTCTTTTATCTCTTTTTGTGCCCTGCCAAGACCTCTGTGGAGCTGCCCTTTATTCAGCCCACTGGGAGCAAATTAATTGGACTAAGTGACTCTTCCTTGAACTGCTAAGGAAAGCAGTAGGGTGTTACAGACGCAGTTTGCAGCTCATATGGCAGAAAGCCCTAAATGCAGGAGGCAGAACTGGGCAGCCCAAGAGCAGCTGGGAAGATGAGATGTGCTGAGTCCCCGGGCTGAGCTGATGAAGCCAACTAAAAGCTACTTCTTTCCTTACAACAAATGGAAGGGAAAGAAAAGGCGCTGAACAAACATCATCAGAGCCAAGGCGTGAGGAGCTGAGCCAGGCCAAATAAAAAGCATCGTGTAACACACTCCTCTTCTGACGCAGCGCTTGCTGAGAACAATCACCAGCTAATTTCACTGTCAACTTCCACTGTCAATTAGTCATCGCTGATTATCCATCCCGCTCTCGATAACCCCTGAGATCACCCTGTGCAAACCCAGCTCAAGTCTAGAAGCGCTATGGGCCCCTGATTGATATGCACAGTGCTAGCTCACTATGCTTTCTTCTCATTGAACGTCTCCATAGCCTAATTCAAGTAATATCCCTCTGATTTTTTTCCTAAAACAGAATGTCACCTCTATCTTCCATGCCTGCATTTTTTTCTAGATAATTAGAAGCTGGCTGTGTGAACCCTGCTTGGGAGGAGGTGACCATGGAGAGCCCACAGCAAACATTAAGGTCCCGTTCTTTCACCTTAGGAACAGCATTTTGTTTCCGAAAAGCCCATGAGCGTTGCCATGACACGTAGGGATTGCTCTTGCGCTTGGGGTTGTGCAGTGACTTACCAAGAGCTCCTTTTAATTTCCCGACATTTTCAGTGATGAAGTTAAACTGTAATCCCCAATCCTTGAACTTTGTTCCTATTATGTGGTTCTGAGCTCATTGTATTGACTGATAATGACTTTATAATACCAGAACTGTTTGACTCATTAGCATCACAGCTCCTGTTGGAGGTGTGTGCCCAGTATAGATTGCTTCCTAACCCAAGCTGGCCAGGTAATTAAATCAGCTGTGTATTTCAGCTATTCCAAATGAACATTGTTTTCATTAGACTGGTTGCTATTAATTTGATTTGTCCACTGACAGCTGCTTTATCAGAACTTCCTTTCTGTAACTAGTCATTGCAAAATTTTTATATAAGAACACATACAAAAGGTATTTGTTAAAATACAAAAGGTAACTGACACTGGAGTTGTTTACCCTGCTGAAGCGATTAGGCCAGCAGGAAAATGAGTATAGCAGTATATGAAAAATTTACAGAAGTGAATTCCTGCCATGTGGCATGCCATTTCACGCGGTGAAATGTCTCAGAAATGTTGAGCAACCACGCGACGTGCAGCACCCAGCCAAGCCGTGGCCCACCACAGCCAACGCCTCTCACCAGCAGCTCCCTTGCACTGTCCTGCACTGCTCTGTCACCACAGTAACCTTGGAGCCACCTCAGCAAGTACCTCGCCTCAGACTGTGGCAAGTAGTTGACATTAGGTATTTCACAAGCACCGTTCATAGGGTAGTGCAGAAGAACAAGAAGGCAAGGGCACAAAAAGAGCTGGGATTTACTTAAAGCCATTGCTGGCAGCGTAAGAAAGCTCCAAAATGTTACACGCCAACTGCAGGATGATTGAGTCAGCCCTCCAGCAGGACCTGTCCCTCTCTGCCGACTGGAAACAGAGCCTAGAGGACATCCGCAGACTGAGCATCTAAATGTTAAGTGGTTAAAGACAAATTAAAAAACTGAACCCAAAACTTCTATGTGTTTGGACATGAAAGCACCACTGCCTAGCAACTTGTTTAAGCATTTTTAAGTCTATCAAACATCGCTGGTGTTGAGTCTGTCTTGGTATCCGCTCACTATGTGCTCTTTTTTCTCTCCCCATTCTTCCAGGTTGCATTTTGACCTTTTCATTTGCTCCTGATTGTGTCATACTTCTTTTCAGTTTTTCTTATTTTTAATTATTATTATTTTGTTTCTTTTTAAAAATTATTTATTTTCTCTTTTCTTCTCCTGTGGCTTTAGCTTCGGTTTCAGTAGTTTGATTTCACTGTGCTCCTGCCTCTTGGGTTGTCACAGTAACACCTCGTACGTAATTAGCTACTGTGCTCTTCAGCATCCTCAAAGGGGAGATCTAATTGGATCTGTGAGTTTTCCCTGCTACAACTCTAAGGCTAGGCCAGAGACGGCCTTTGTTGTCCCTTCCCCTTCCTGCTAGCGGTCACATTGTCTTTCTGCACCATTATCATTCCATTTTCCCTCTGGTAGAAAGGCTGGGAGACAGGTGATGTAACCTTGGAGCCGTGGAGCTCCCTGTTTTCATAGCTTGTCAGAAATCAGCATTCATCAAAAAGAAAAAAACGCACAAATGTGGAGCTGACAAGTCTGCAGCCAGCTTCAGCAGTCAGGCGAACAAATCGTTTCAGGCTGAGGTTGCTGACTTTAGGGAGCTGCAGGCGCCAGAATTGCATTTGGCCCCTCCATACCAAAATCTTGGAAAGATGGAAATAGAAGGAATTGTGAAAATTAAAACAAGGGGTGGCTGAGAAGGAGGGGGAGGAGGAACAGACATGCTTGTTGCTTTTTGCCAAGAGACAGCTTGCTGTTCAATCTGGTTTATAACCATTAGCTTATAAAGAGGTACTTCTCAGCTCTCCCATGCAGTAATGCAGGAGAGTCAGTGCTCTTCACGTTGGGAAGGGCCTAAACTCTGCCCGCTGTAGCCAAACAGTGCATTTGCTGTTTTCCCTCCAGGTATTGCCATATATAAAAATATACCCCAGAATGTGTAGTTCCATTAAAGAAAGCAATTACACAGCCTTCATTCAATTGAACTGGCAGGCCAGCATTGCTGTAGAGGAAATTCATCTCCAGGATCTGCAGATACAGAGCTTGCTTCTCAGTGCAATAAAGCTTACTGCAGCAGCATTAGCTGCAGTGCCTTTTGTTGCATTCTGCTTACCCTGTACAATATTGTGTAACTTGATATTGCTCTGAGTGACATTTAAATTTAAGTCAAGAAGAAAGCTGATTGTCCTTTTTGCGTGTGTGTGTGTGTGTGTGTGTGTAAGTCATTACATGAAAATCTTAGGCCTCTATGTCACTTGATATAAATCAGCTCTGTATATATGAAGCAACTGAACTACCCTCAGCTGCTTTAAGGGCTCTAATTTTCACATAATTTTGGTGTGATTATTGTTCGGCCATTTATGTGTGACTTTGATAAACATACTCCCCTGGAATTAGTTCATTTAAAAGCACATTTCCATGATCAGCCTCCCTGTCTTAGCCCTTCTTGACCCTCACTTGGTAATTTCTCCTAAGTCATTTTAATCATGTTTTATCATTACAAGGCTCCTTAATAGGACAGTCTAGCTTTTCCTTCTCACTGCATGAAGCACTGCTGCTGGAGCTTGATTTGCATGACCTAAATGATTTCTGCAATCACTGCTCTCCAGTTGTTTGTCCTGGAGGGACAGTGAAGGATTATATTGTTTTAAAAGCATTTTTATTTAGCAAATACCTCATTTGCAATAAGGTATCACATTTACCACATTCATAATGCAAGTGGCCTGCTAATAACTTTCATTTCTGCTTTAATTTCCCTACTTCGTAGACAGACCAGAGACAAAGACTGTGTTAGTGAGCTCCAAGAGCAGTAATTCCTTACCTACTAGCCATCCAACTGCAAAATTGTAAAGCATGTTCAAAATGGTCGTTGGGCAGCTTGTCCCAAAGACCCCACGTGAGGACCTCCATGACCCTCTGAATGGAAAAGGATGAAGAAAAACCTCCTAAAGCCCAAAAGCTCTGTCACCATGCGGCTGCTCCTCTGTGCCTCAGTTACCCTTTGTTATAAATGAAATATGAAATGAAATATGAAATGAAATATGAAATGAAATGAAATAAAATAAAATAAAATAAAATAAAATAAAATAAAATAAAATAAAATAAAATAAAATAAAATAAAATAAAATAATAAGGATTTTGTTACCAAAAATACTTTGAAAGTAAAGATACTTTCTTCTGGCACATCTGCGGGATGATGGAGCCCATGGGAATCTCATAATGGAGTTAAATCACACCTACATCAAGCCCATTGTTTGGGTGCAGAACACAACACCTGGGAGGTGCAAATGGTTGTTTTTCAGCTCTTATCTGGCTGCTCTCCCACATGAGCTATTCTGAGCACCCATAGCTAGTGTAGGCAATGTTAGAGAAGCCAGGAACTATTAAGATTATTTACTCTATTGCCACAACACAGAGGCACTGAGGAAGAGTTAGGTGAGAGGAGGAAAGGTCTAAAATCTCCCCAGTCATATATGCAATACAAAAGGTATTTTTTTTGCCTCATACCGTAAATGAAATGAAAGTTTGAGCTGACTAATGACCAGGGCAGAAGAAAAACCAATAGTGTAAATCTTTAAAACTCATCGTATACCTTCCAGTCCTCAAAAGGAATTGGATTCTTAAGCGCAAGGCTTCATGCAGCGGTTGCTGTTGAGGGAGGCATTCATCTCCTGCTATTGATTTGGTTTACTCACACAGATCCCTAGTAAAACCACAAGTGCCATGTAAAAAGCAGCCAGAACAGAGTTTCACCTCCTCTTGATGTGGGGTAGGTCTTTATTAAAGCTGGGTACATCTCTCTGCTACACATGTCTGTAGTGCCTAGCAGCTTACTATTGGGCTTCTTGGGCCTCATCTTAGCAGGAGCAGTAATAATATAATATAATATAATATAATATAATCATATAATAGTTGTAAGAACAATATAGCTCCATAAAAGACTTTTCTCTGCATTTATGTTTAGATGATGGAAGAGCACCTAGCACCATGGTCCTTTTGATAAAACAGGCCTGCTTCTGCCCAAAGGGAAAATAATCTTTGGGGAAGAATATTTTACTCTCCATCTCACCCTCAGGACCACCGGTGAATGCTGCCACTTGGAGCAGAGTGGGATTTCTTTTGCTGGCACCACAGGCTTTCCTTTTCAGGGGGATAAAAGCTGCGGTGGCAGCAGCACTTGCTGAATTCAGAGCACTCTGCAGCAGCCACCCCAAACGGCAGCAGGGCCCTGTCCTTTGGGGAAGTGATGCGCAGGGCTCGCACAGCACCAGGCTGGGGTGGTGTCATTTACAGATACAAATATCTGGTAAATGACTTGGGAGCTCTTAGTTGAAGCTAAAAAGAAAAAGAAAGAAAAGAAAAAGCAATAAATATATGGTGGCAGTATTTACCCACTTACTGTGCTGCCAAATGTTAGCTTACAGATATGCACTGGCCATTTTGAACTGATTTCGACTTTGCATCCTTGCAGATGAAAGTGGCCTAAAACTAGACTAAGCGCGTAACAGAGAAAGAGATATGGCAGCAATGCACAGGGTCACCCTGATTGTTTGTTCTTGCCATAAGAGTCACTGCTGGAAAAAAAAAAAAATAGGTCAGTTACAATTTTCAAAGGGATTAAGTAAGCTAGATCAGATTGATAACAGAGTATGAATCCGATACAGTTCTCTATGTCAGACTGGATCACCCTTCCACTTGGAATAAAAGCTAAGATTTTTTAAAAAATTAGGACAGAACCTTTGCATTTACAAGCAATGAGCCCACATGTGGTATATTATCTATTCCCAACTATGTCACTCTCTCTCCCTCTTTTCCCTTTAGGCCTTAGCTTCTAGATGCTCCTCCTTGGTAATACAGACTGAGGCAGCAGTAGTTTTATAATGACAAGCCACACATGGACACTGAGAAAGAACACTTAGGAGATATAAAAGTGTCCTGTGGCAATAAAATTTGATACAATTTCTGCTTATTTAATGTGATTCACAATTGCAATTGCAATCAAAACTCTGCAAGAAATTCACCAAGAAGCAGTAGTAGTTTTCAATCTCAGGTCCTAACGAAGAGCAGCAGAAATGTCCTCCTAGATGAGACCAATGATCAATCTATCTAACCCAGTAGCCTGTCTTCTGCACTGGCAAGGGGAGATGCTGTTCAGGGAGAGTCTATGCATCTCAGGACAGTCTGCAACCTGTTCCTGTCATGGTCAACAAGTCAACAAAAAATGTTATAGTAGGGATGCTAAAGCGTACATTGCTGCTGACTCCTGTTAACACATTTATTGTTTTTTTGTCTGCAAAGTTGTCTCATCTCTTTTTGGGCCTGCTAATGCCACCTGCCTCCCCAGCCTCCTGCATGACTGTTCTCACCAGCTGTGCAAGGATGTGCCCCTTGGAAAGGAAGGGCCTCTAGCCCCAAGAGCCCGGCCTTGGCCCATGAGCTTCAACCAGCGTCTCTTGCTGGCCCAGCAAGGAGCAACGTCTCCCTTCCTGCTCTACAGGCACCAAGAAATAGTTTGAATCACTGGTTTCTGTAGGAAAGCAAGTGAGAAAGAGGAGAGCTAGGCCTTTGCATGCTGCCATCAGAAAAAGGGCTCTCTTATGGCTATATAGAATTTAAAAAATGCAAGCAGCATGGCTGAGACGTGGAATAACTCAAAGAGGAAAAAAAACCCAGCCATTGTTGCAGGGCTTTTGCTGGCATTTTTAATTGTGGGAAGAAATGAGAAAACTGTCAGATGGAATCTCTTTGATATGACTGTAGTAGAGGGTAATTTCCATTATCCAGACGCATGATCTAACTCCCAATGAAAGGTGTGTCCTGAAGGACCGAATTTGGCCTTATGTGAATCTAATGAAGCCAACATCTTTTGCGGGCTTCTCAAAAAACTCCTTTGTTCTGCAAAGTGCTTTACCGTACTGTTTGCATGAAAGAAGCTGTATGGAAGATGAGTCAGATGAAATGCTCCAGGGCCAGGTTTTGTCTGACCTTGCCGTGATGCCTGAGGAAAAAAAACTAAAGGAAGGTCTTGTACCGTGAGCAGAGACAACTGCACTTCTTTTTACTGTGTAAAGTACCAAGTCTGCCCCTCATTGGGTATGGAACAGGGATTCAGGTGCAGTTTCCTTTTCCACTGGAACAACTACTGAAAAGTTGAGATGATCTGCAGGTTTCCCTCACAGCAAAACTAGGAAGGAAAAGTGGAGCCTTACCTTTCAATAATATTTAGCTTACTAAGGGACTGTGGCTTTTCCTAAAACTGTCTGCAGGGTACAGCGGCTTTCAGACTGCAGTTTTGAAAGGTGCACAAGGAAGGTTGATATAACTGTACTAAACTGGAAAAAAAAAATCTGAGATAAAATGGAGCTCTTAAAGAATCATAAAGTTACATTGTCCCACACAGGTGAGGAATTCTGAATACTTCATTTGTTTTACAGTGAGGATGTATTTATATTTCCAACTTCCTACTGTTGTACTGACATCACCTTATATACCATCTACTTCTTAAAGACAAATCTGCCTGGAGGACTAAATTCAAGATCAATAGGTGCCATGCCTGGAAGGACCTACAATTTACACTTAGCAGTCCAGGAAAATTGCTGCTATGGATGAGCTCTGCTCAGTAGCACTGCAAAACAGTAGAACGACCTGAAGACAGAATTTGGAGGTGTTGTATGGCTCTTGGGGAATGAAAACTATTTTGGGGATGATTTTTAATTGATTGACAGAACTCTTTAAAATGTGCGTGATAGAGAAAGAGTCATTTGGGACAACTCATTTAATAAATGGAGATTCTGATTTATAGGGATGTTCGTTATGAAAGATTCCAGCTTGTAGATATGGGAAGGATTGAACTGGTGGAAAACCTGAAGAGGGCCGAGGAGTGAAAGTTGTGGGTTGCCCCTCAAAACTTCCAAAAAGCAGCTTTAAAACTACTGACTGCATCTCGACAGTAGAGCAGGAGCACCCACAAGGCCAGGTACACACTGAACTGCCACAGCTGCTGGCTCCAACCTGCTTTAGGTACCCACATCTTCATGCCGGCTCTGAGCACATGGGCTGGGAAATCCCTGGGTGCTTCCTGGGCACAGACGGGCATGGGCACAAAGTCTCCAGACAAGCACTCAGCATTGCCCTGCTCCTCCTTGGAAAGGTCCATAGCAAGAGCGAGGGGTGAAGATCCAGCCAAGCTGACCTTGCGGCACTCAGTCTCCATTCTGCATCTGGCACCGCCCGAGCAGGCCAGGGAAATGCTGACTTGGTCACTAGAACTTATAAATGTTTAAAAGTCCAGAAGAGACTACAGTGCCAGATCAATACAGCACTTCTGAATTTTGGCTATACCTCTCCCTACAAATATATACATAAGCCTTATGTGATGCTTCCACTGATAGCAGCAACAGACGCAGGCTTGGAGGCATCTCTCTTGACATCCCATGTCAGAAGCCACAGCTGTTTGTTCACAAAAGCTTTCGCCTGCCTTTCAGTTGAGAAAACCACGTGAGAAACCACACATGACACATACTTGAAACACAGGGAGCAACAGAGTTTTTCTCTGAGAACTAGTTTTCTCTGAGAACTAGTTTGAAAAACCTTTGTGAAATAAATGTGCTACAATGAGATAGGTGACATTAAGCCGTTCACTTTACAAGACAGAGGCGTGACGTGAAAGGAAATAAGAATACAAGAAGCCGAAGGGAAGTGGCAAAAATGTATGACACTGCCAGCACATCCACAGACATAAATGATTTCCAAAAGCACCAGGTAGGGATGTGCCCTCCAATCTCCCTAACACCACAGTCCTGGATGTCAGGGCAGTACAAGAAGAATGGACTACAGAAAGTGTTCGGAATAGTTTGCTGTCTTTAAATAATGCCTCCCATTGCCAGTGTCAGAATGGGATCGGACAGATCACCAAAGGGCATCTTCTCATGCTCTTAACTCCTTTTAGAAATGTTGTACTAGGTGATGCAGTAATCTTCCATTTAGGCCCCAAACTTGCACAGTTGTCCCAATGGCTTCATTGCCAAAGTGGCCTTCTGGTCCTTTCAGCACATTGATGTATTAAACAAATTGCAAGAAAAAATGCATAGCACAAGACAGATGTGGACCGGAGAAACTCAAAACACACATTAGATTACTGTGATAGGATAGAAGAAAGCAATGTTTTCCTTACTCAAAATCCAAAAGCCAGTTTCTTTTACCCCTTTTGGCACACCAGTACAAACCTGAAACTCCTATGCTGTTAAAAAGAGTCATGAACTAATGTATATGCACTTTTCATAAAGAGCTTTTTCTCATGAGCTCCTGGGCATCTTTGGTTCTTAAGCTAATCCTTTACCTGCCAGAACGAAGCTGCATCATTTTACACCCTGTCCACTAGTTGCAGTGCGAGTAAAGGACATCATCTCATCATCTCCTCCCATAGCACCCAGGAATTAACTCTTAATAATTCACATACGTATCATGAAGGTCTCCATCAAGGTTCTTCTTTCTATTGTGGACCACAACAATTAGGTTGGATCTCTGCCCTGACATGAACTGGTGAGGCACCTTTCATTAGTGTCTTTTCCTCTGCCCCAGAGCTGGAAAGAAGCCTTAGGAATAGATGTTCTTAAGGGTTACTGGAGGCAGCTGTGAACCGAGGATTTGAATCTCTTAAAATCTGATTCTGCATTCCTTGCACACTTCCAACCCTGTGAGTTTTAGCTTGATCATGAATATGAGATCAGACCCTCGGTTTGTTTATAGGTAGGAGTACGTGTTGCATACAATGTAGGTACCATTACCCTGACAAATTTTGTACTGATATAAACATTTCATAAAGACAGAACAAATCATTTTCAGGCTTTAAAACCTCACAGCCAGTATTTATGATGCAAAAGTACTTGGACAGACATTTTTCTCATTTTAACTAGTATAATTATAATGGATTGCTTTGTATCATTTAAAAAAATTCCTATGCCATAAGCTTGCAACCGAAACACTAGCAGCACTCCATGGATCTTGGTTTGAGAACAGCCGAGGTCATTTTTATGCCCATTTCTGTGTGCGCTGTAACTATGGCCAGTTGCTTGTTTGCTGCTGGAAAAGCCTCATGTGGCAGCAGACCCGGTCCCCACCTGGGGAGCCTCCAGCGGGAAGTCGTGTCCCCACTTCCCTTCAGCGATAAACCCTCGGGATAAAATCAGTGTGCAGCTTAGTGCTTCTGAAGGCGCTGCTCAGCCGCCCGCAAGCAGGCTGGGGGTGAACAGCTACTCAATAAAGCCGTTTATCTCTTCCCGCGGCAGATTTGTGAGCTGGCTCTGGAGAGAGGAGAGAAGTTCTCAGTGCTTGCAGACCACAGTGGCTCAGCAGAAGCATCAGCACCTTTCTGTGGCAACGCGCCCCGCCGCTGGGAGAGCGCAGTGACTCCCACTGCACGTTGCTGCATTCACCTCGCGCGTCTCTGCACTGGCAAGGAATCGATTAGAATAACTAGGGGGGTTCTGTACCTCAGTTTCCTCTGGATTACAAAGAGGTATGAATTTGAAGCGTGGTGACAATTCCAGAGCAGCTGCTTTTCAAGGCACACTTAATCTGCTGCAGTTATGGTGGTTAATTTTCTCTCTGCAGGCACTATTAGTTTTAGCTATCATGTTGGAATATCCCGTTATGGACTTTTTCATCATATATATTGCATCTAAACATAATTATAGTAATTATTATTACACAATCCTGTTTCATAAGTGTATGTTTCATAGGATGGATATGTGTAAATGTATGCTTATAATATCTATTATTAAAATAATGCACATTATATAAATAACCAGGAACAAGGTTATTTATATTATATAAATAACCACATCACTAGTAAATGTGAATGTGTATGTGTTTTTATACATATAGAAACAGGTACTTTGACATAGCATATAATATTTTGTGGCTCATATAAATAAAATTTGAAAAATCTGAAAAAAAAAATAAGGAAAATGAGCTCTTGTTTCAAACTAAAGCCTTTGGAGACAAAGCAGGAGAGAAGATCTAAATAAAACTGGTGTATAATGTACAGGTTAGCAATAGATTATGATAGAAAGCCAGTGCTATAGATAGCCTATTGATATCCAGATTGTTAGTGATAAGAGTACTTTTGAAGACAGGTATTTTAATATAAAAGTTCACAAAAAAAGAAAAAAATAAAGTATACTCAACAGCCCAATATTATGCTTTGTTTTTTCCTGAGAGAATGACTGATTTTTACCGTGTTCAAATAGATCCTGATATTCAAGACTTTCCAGCAGCCACTTGCTATTCATGAAGAAACCTAACAGAACTTGTCTTTCATTAAGTGAAATAGGAACATCTGATATTGCCAGGATAGTGTTGGTACCTTCTATTTCATTTGGATGCAATTAATCTGGAAATGCAGTGAGGTCCTCAGAAACCAATTTTCCCCTTAGTTTTACGTAGCAGAAATAGTTGTCGTCTACCAGACTAGAGGCCTCAACTTCTGTGCGACCCTCCTTGCAGGTGGCATTTCCAAGCACTCTAAACTTCGACTGTGCCAGGCTCCCAGAGGGGATGTATTTTCTGTGCCAACCGTTCCAGGATTTGTGACCCGCAGACGCCTCCGTGCTCGCACAGCAAGGGGAAACTGCAGGACATTTGTATGAGGATCTAGGATGACTTAAGCTGGAGGACAAAATGGAAAATGTGTGCACACACACAAAAAAAGACACACTAAAGCGATATGAGTTGACAGGCTCCTCCACCACGGCTTGTCAACAACTCATGGAGAGGGAGGGAAACTGCAAAGTCTGCTGTTCCTGTTGAGTTTTGGTGAGTTTTGAATTTCTGAGAGGGCCTGGGGGCATCCAGGAGCTCCTGGCTCCCTATATCTGGTGGTGCTTGAGGCAGTGAGAGAGCAGGAGGGTGACTGCTCCTTTCCAAAGGTTGATTCATCGAGCTGGGGGCAAAGGCATCTCCTGGTTCAAGGGCTCCCACTCTTGCTCCTTCCCCATCCACCCACTGCCTGCGTACAAGTAAATGCCCTTTACTGGCTCTGCATGAAGGTCTCGAACACAAAAGCGGCAGGTAGTCCTCCAGCCTACAAACCCTCCCTGAATATACTGACATTTAACTACCGTGACTTAATCAAGATCTGCAAATACGTTAGAATGGGGAGGTGACACACTCGGTGTCAATTAGAACGAGAGGATGACACAGCACTGAGTTTATAGTAGCCGCAGATATTTCTTGATGATCTGAAAGCCGCACCTATCTCGTGCTGATGCTTGAGGCGAATCACTCCTGTGGGCTCCAACAATTAGAGATATCCTCCTGAAGGATGTTTATCTAATGCCGCTTTCTTCACAGCGAAGATTGTTAATGCAGCAGTTGAGCAACTCCAGGAAGGCACAGTTATCCTGAGATAATCAGGAGCCTCAGGGCTCCCAGGCAGTCAGCTGTGCTCCGTGCCCCAATTTCATCAGTATATTAAATGAAATAAAAAAAAAAAATCTGTATGTTAATACATCATGAAGGTCAAATATTTCATTGCAAAGAAAAAAAAAAAGTGTGGAAATTCAAAAACAGGATTCCCAGAGCAGCCCTAACTGTATGTTTACATGTATGCGTATAGGCAATTTTCCCAATATTATTACTGTTATCACTAAAAATGTGTTAGAAACCTGGAAATACAGGAGATTGATGTCACAAAAAATGTTTATTCATTTAGTTGCCTCTGTGCATAGCTTTCTGAAGTATTTGTGTAAGCAGATGATCACTTAGTGGAACTTCACTTTGAATGTGTATTTAAAAACATACTTTGAAGAATTTCTTATATTTGTCTATTACATGTATATATACATAGGAGGGCAGAATTAGTTAGTTGACAGTATTTTTAAATGAATGAAAAGCATTTCGATATAAATATATTAAGCATAATTCATGTGCTAATGATACCATACCACACAGGACACAGGAACTATAATATATTTTTAATTGATTTTAACATTAGGGATATGACAGCTTAAGTTCTGCTGACAAGCTCTGAAATAAAATGGGGTTGTGATTTCTCACTTGTGCTGTGGAGGTGCTTAGGATTCCTAATTACGGCCCAAGCCTCTCTTGTGGGAGGAATATACAGAAAAACCCGCAATGATCTGCTAGGAAGGCAGGTACGTGGCAAGGAGTCATGAGTAACTGTCCTCCCCACATCGCTATCTGGGGAGACATCTCGTCAAATCTAGACAAACAAGCAGAAATCCCCTGTAAGGAAAATGCTGAGAACTGGTGAATTGACGGCAGCCGTTGCTCTCTGTGCATCGAGTAACGTGGGCAGCTCTGCTCATTTTCTGTACAGCAAATCCTACGCCTGCAGCACTCGTGGAGAGCTGAAAGCATGGGCAGAGTGCTCTGGAGAACTCAAAACATGTTTTTATGCCTGGAATAAGGCAGTTGTGGTGAGAGTAGGACATGGGTCAGCCTGGGGATGCTTGAACTGCCTCCCAACTGGCTCTGTAAATGGAAGGAGTCCATCCTGGGGGTCTTTCCCCCATTAGAGACTGCCCAAACAACAACAACAACAAAAATCAGTTAAACATTAAAAGCTATTCACAAGAACCAAGAATGAGGCTATAAAACAACCATTACCTCCAAGGCACAGCTCTTCCTCTGCTACGCATCTACTGCTACACATCAAAATTGTGAAATAACATGGTGCTAATCTAAGAGTGGGAGTTTTTTTTGAGGAAAAGCACAAGGTCTCTCCTTTTAAAGGAGCATCAAGAAATAAAATAAGGGTAAATGCTGCTCTCCCAGCAGAAGTTTCCATATTGTAGTCTTGGAAAGGAAGCGTAAAGACTATCTTGAGTTGATTATATCACACAACCCCACCCCAGAACTAATCTGAAATCTTTAAACTGCTGTGGTAGAATAAAAAGTGAAGCAAGATAAAAGAAAGTAGGAAAGGGGGAGGAGGTGATGTGCTGTCTTATAAAAAATGGGATGACATATAATAAAATAAAGACTGAATTACACGTGTTCAAAAGACTGAATGAAATTGATTGCTGCAATTCGCTGTGTCCTCGCTGTAGTCTGCAACTCCCTTAATTCGTTCATTTTTTTTTTCAGGAGAAGGCAGAACACGGAAAAGTGTACACAAGTGTAAGCGAAGTGGGAAGCAAAACTAACAACTCCAACAGCAATATCATTCCAAAAAAGAAAAAAAAAAGCCTTATTTTGTGCTATATCATTAAAATCATGGCCCTGAGTCTTTTTTTTTTTTTTTTCATTTGAATTCCTCTATGCCACAGCGTGCACAGAAACCAGCTGCGCCGCTAGCCCAGGATCACCGCCGCATGCGACAGCCGGCACCAGGGCAACGGGAGCATCGCCTCGGCACAAGGAAACCTAACACCGGGGCAACAGCTTCTATCCCATCCCTATCTTTGGAAGTGAATCACAGGGCTCTTCTTTACCCCAGCCACCCCCGAGTTTTCAAACAGCGTCTGGAGCACAAATTAGAATACATTTTATGCTGCTCAAAGTTGTAATAGAAAATTCTGTGTAGTGCCAAGGTAGTTGAAAGGCTTGGGACCTTCAAGCAATTCTGAACTTGACGGAGAGGTTGACAAAGTCAACATTTACATTTCAAACTGGTATTTTTTATTGATATAACTTCAAGGAATAAAACAAAACAGACATCTCATGGAAGAGGATATTAACAAAACCAAAATGCAAAGTCCATGAGAACCGCACAGTGTGCTAGTAAGAAAACGATAAGCAAATAAATCCACTATATGAAGAATCTACTTAGAATCTCATGCGGGCTAAGGAGCAAAGCATTTGGTCTCGGAGTCTTTCTACAAGTGATGTGCGAAAGGAGCAAGTGTGTTTTGGATCTGCTAGCTAAAACCCAGCCTCAGAGGACAGTAGCAAAAGGAAAAGGGAATGCAACGGCAGCCAAAATAAACCAGGCTGCCAGGACTAAGAGAAGAGGGAATGAGTGGTGGCAGGGGGCACGAAAATGCTTTTGCGCAGCTCTCATTCCATTGTTTATAATAAAGTCCATACGTCAGGAAAATACATCAAAACTTCTCCGGATCAGACTGCGAGCCTGTGACAAACGTAGCAATGTCATTGGGAGATGGTCTGAACATACACATTGAACCAAAAGTGGCCAGCAACGAAAGGAACATGTGTGCTCCCTGCTGCAGATGCTCTAGCAATCCCCAGTCAGAGCTCTCTCCTGGACTGCAGTTTCAGCAGCAGCTTCCACAGCCCCAGGAAAGATATAGCAGCACCAGGGCACGTCTGCAGGGAAAGCTAAGGAGAAAATGTCCTAATTAAGTTATGAAACAAATTCTTCTTTCTGTGCTGTACATTTTGTTCTGCCGACCAAACCAAGTCACCAAAACTAATGAATTACTAATGTAACTCTAATGATTTCAAGAGGTTCCTGCAAATGCTTTTGGCCCCTTATGTTAATTAAGGCTCGATTCTGAGGCAGACAGAAATAAAGGAAGTAAAGATACATAAGGAATCAAAGTAAATATATTTCAATGTAAACCACTATGTTAATTGGGATACAATTCTGCCTTTGGGGGAAGCAAGGTAACCAAATATTGAGTATTTTTAGACCTGTCATCATTAAATATAGTTGCTCCTGTCTTAATATTGATGCAAACCAGAAGTGAATATATTTTAAATGCAAGTATTGCTAAACGTTGCATATCCCTCAAGGGCTGGACTAAGCCCTGGTATAAACCTCATTAAAATCAACAGTACCTTTTCTTCAGTCTTTGGTAGAATCAAGGTATAAACAAGCATTCTAAAGCAGAATAATAATGAAAAAATCAAAGAATAAAAGCAAGGTATGATAGTTAAAATGTTTGTAGTGACATTCTGTTGTAATTATAAGAACTGTTTTCCCACAGTAAAACTCTTTATTTTGTAGTCTTGTAAAATAAGGTCAAAAGGACCCTCTCTCCACATCAGACTGCCCTGGCAGGCTCAGCCTTGCCCATTCACAGTTCTTATTTTTCATTCAGGCAACACCCAGACTTCCTTGGGTAGCACTAACAGGCTGGTCCAAGTGCCGCCTTCTTCTGAGCTCTTCAGGTTTTCTGCTCACCGCGCTAGCCTAAAGCAGCTGAGCACAGCATGAAGAGGAGCTTTCTGAGCAAGAATGCAGAACTGGAAAGGGGGAAATGGAGGGCTCCCTGAGAACTCTTTACCGTCGTATGTCATGCTGTCTAAATTGTGACTGTACCAGCCCTCATCACTTAACTGACATTGCACCCAGTCCTTTTATGGAAGACTTTGAAGAACTATGCGAGTATCACAGGAAGCAGAGCTAGTGATTCAGAAGGTAGTAACCTTTCTGCATCATGTGCTGTTGAAAGCGGTCTGCTGGGAAAAGAGGGAAACAAAACTTCTGAAGCCTTGAAAGTATTAAAACACATAGCACTTTATTTATTTATTTATTTATTTATTCCAAAAGGAGAGCTGTTAGACCATATCCCACCCCTGTCTAGTTCCAATCGGATACATTATTCTTCATTTCCTCTTTTAACGCTGCTGTTGCTGTGACAGCAGCCATATTGTGAAACAGCTATTCCTTGCTAACTGTAGGGACATAAAAAGTAGTCCCTCAAAAACAGGAGAAACCATATTAAAAATTAGGCCTGAGCAAGTAAATTTACTTTATATATATTTTTACTATTAAGATTGCACTAGTTTCCATGGCACGCTATTCTCCTGCTCAGAAAAGCAAAGGCAGATTTTGGTCCTGAACGCAGATGCCTCTAGAAGACAAATAATGAGAGAAAGGTAAGGCTGTATTATACAAATGAACAGTACAATTTGGGCAGACACGGGAGGAGACACTGGTGGATGAGCCAGAGGAGAGTCACATGTCATCCCTAGCAGACAGGAAAAAGCACCAATTCAGTATAGTTTGGAGGGGGAAGCGGCGCAGAGAGGGGACTGAGAATTTTGTTGAGAATGACAAAGACATGTAGAAAGTGAAAAAGATTCAGGAAAAGAAAAATAGTTAAGTTTCTGCCAAGATTAAATCCCAGTTTAAACAAGTTAGTGGCAATACATGAAGAAGCTGCAATGAAGATAAGTTACTATGCGATGATGAAGTGGTAGAAATGATAATTATTCGAGTAAAAGACACAGGTTGAGGTGGTATGAGTGGAGAGAGTAGAGAGAAACTGCATAGAATTTATAGAGGAAAATATAGTCCTGAAACACTTGGAGGAGTTATGCAGACAGGCAGAAAGGTTCTCCCACACTGCAGCTAAACCTTTTGTGAACAGAGAAACACCAAATGAAAATTATATTGAATGATAAAGATACACATCTATGTCTCAAAGATCACAACCATTTTCTTGAGCGTTGGAGGTGTTATTGCTCTCATAGTCCGAAGTACATCTGCGTCTGGAAAACACTTCTAGAAACTGCAGCAACAGAGTCAACAGCAAAGAACTCAACCTCCTCAGTCCCCTCGCCAGCGAGGAGAATTTCCTTTCCTTTCTCCTAGATTATCCAAATGACATTTCTTTTCCCTTTAGGACAAATTTCTAGAAAAGTTCACAGCTAGCTGGCATGCAGCCAGCATTGCATTCCCTGGCACTGCGTGCCCATTAAACTTCAGTGTTGCTGGCACAAGAAAGCTCCGCATTCTGTCCCTGAGATGGCTGCATTTCAGCAGTGATGAAACTGAGATATGCACACAGAGCCACATTCTTCCCTCTAACACCCATGCAGCCCTAGGGAAAACAAAGCTGGCAAAGTAGGAAAATTTGCATCGATGTAACCAAAGGCCACCCTGTCAATCTTTTATTGAGGTAATATTTAAAAACTGTTCTCTCACTTCCCCCAAAGTAACCCACCAGCTTCACTTCACCCCTATAATAATCCCAGATTTCTCAGGATTAATCCTTTCCTTTCTTTTCAGACTCAGATCCACCAGTCTTTTCGTTCCTGTGGTCTCTGATTTTCCTCCATCAGAGAAGATTTTTGGTGTCCCCTTGCAGCTGTTCCTCACAACAGCCAAGATATTATCAGTCAGTTCACCGTGTTGATGACAAGTGGGTGGAGTGACCCATGAGCTCTGGCTAAGCACTACCTTGTGAATTAAGAGCTTTCCAAAATACAGAGCGGCAACTGGTGAAGCTAGAGCCCAGGGGATAAGCACTACAGTGGGGTGGAAAGGTCTAGCTGTCAGCAAGGTCTCCTGGCAGAAGGAGGTCTCTTCTGGCTTTTGTTTGGGACCACTGCCCTGTCTCCCCCGTTTTTCCTGGATTCCTGGTTCTTTGGGGACTTGCTGTGTCATGGGGATACCTGCGCACTAGCTGCTTGAGGAACCACCAGTGGCTCAGGCACATCTGCAACATCCAGCAAGCTGAGCAGAACAAGTAGCATGGAGCTCCAGGTGCGCATGCTTTAAAAGCACAGCCAATTCCTACTTGCCAGTCACACTGATATGAGTAAAGCGGGTTTAAGAATTGTGCTGAGGATTAACTGCGTGATTCACAGGAAAATCCAAACTTAAGGGCCCAATTTACATTCAAAGTATGCAATGGAAGGAGCTGGGAAAAAAGAGAACACTCAATCTCTTGCTGCAGAATGGGTCCTTATTGCCTATTTATTCTAGCCCGAGTGGTCAATTTTCAAGAATGTCTATATTAATCAAACTGCGTATGCATACATGTGTATACCTACTTCTAAAACACCGAGTCTCAGATTCCCCTGTGTGAAACTCCGACACCAAGACCTGCTCACTGGAGATTCATTCCAACTCCCCAGGGCCCCTTCCTGTTTCCCTGCCCTATAGCAAAGAGCAATTATCTGCCCCACTGTCTATGAAACACTGCGCAATTATAAAGGTACACAGTAAAATATTATGGTAATGACACACATATTGGTTCTCAGAGCACTGCTTGTTACTTGCGATTAACCTACTTCACTAAAGCAAGTAGTGAGGGCAGACAATACATCTTTCTGTTTGTTCTTTTAATCTGTATAATGAATATTTCTGGGAGCTAGTAATATCCACTGGCAGAAAAGATTAAAGAAACAGAAACATTTTCCAATTTTCTTAGTAAACATACTCTAAAGCTAACAGTGGTACAGGAGATGCTCTTAAAATTTTTAGTTGATAGGTTATTTTATCTATGTTGACATGTGCCGGATTAGTATGGCCCCCCATAGGGTGCTGGAAAAGGACTGGTTTCTCGGTATGTCATTTCTCCCAAATGGAGCTCTCTTGTGTTACCCATCACTTACAGGCATCCAACATCAATGCAGCTACGTGCAAGGGCTTAAGCTGTGAAACACCAACAGATCTGACTTTGGAAGAGATTTAATGCCATTCTGGATATGCGAACACTCCAAGGAGAGCACTGCTAAAGCGTGGCATTTCCTTGATGTCGTGACTTTGCACCAAATACCCCTCACCAAGGACAGCTTGTTTCTCTGACCTTCGTTCCGAACATAAGCTAGAGGTAGAGCTCTCTGGACTCTTGCAGACAGGAGCTCCCTAACCACACAATTTGAGAACATGTGTATTTTTTAAATCTATTTTTTCCCTTTCTCTCCTCTTTTCTATCTCTGGGCCGCAGAACGCCTGCCAGCGCTTCCTCCACACCCACGCGCTGTTCCAGCGGCCTCGCTGCAACTTCCTGCCCGTTTTACACACCACGCGGGGAACTTCCTCCCAGCAAGTTTTATCTGAACCTGTCATGTTAACCATTTGCTCACTTGGTGTTTCCCAGAACTGGAACTGGCGCTTATTTTTAAACACTGGGCAGCCAAAGCCCCACTTTTCATCTTGAAAGTATTAGCAATGTCAAGAAGGAGAAAAAACAAATAAAGAAAAAGCAACTTGCACTACTCGTTGCTAAAATGAGAGAAGGGCTGTGAAATATTATTACTTGCAGGCAATGGATATCCTGCTTTGTATCAGCCGGCCTAACGGGAGGCTGTTCACATCCAGAATTATGCAAAAAGAAAAGTAACGTGTAGAGTTTACGAAGCGGCCTCGAGCAGCGGATCTCCAAGGCGCCCCCTCCGCAGGGCGGAGCGGGACGCGGCCCTCGCCGCGCGTGCCCCCAACGGCCTCCGGGCGACCGTTAACGGCCGCGCGGGCGCGCGGGCCGCAGGGAGGGGGCCCAAC
>JAWLRI010000039.1:1302643-1322158 GCA_034781795.1 Crypturellus tataupa | reverse complement strand
AAAAAAAAAAAAAAAAAAAAAAAAAGGGAAGCAGGCTGACAGGGATTAATAGGCGCAGAGACCGGAAGGGACAGTTATGTTCGTCTCAACTCCAGTGCAGAGCGAATGGAGGGGCCTGGCTGACACTTCCTGCAGCAGCCCCCTCGCTGTCACCCCCAGCCGCCTCACACCCTCCTCCTCAGGGTATTTCTGCAGCGGCCGGGCAAAGTTTGGGAAGGAATAAAAGGGGGTTTTGAGTATCTAGCGGCAACCTCGGATCGCAAGGGAGTGTAACAAGCTGAGAGGCTTCCGCAGAAATTATGATTATGTTTTTACTCCCCTTCCCATCAGAAAGGGATGCAGTGTGCTGTGCACGAAAACCAGTGCTTTTCTGTGCTGCTGTGGGATAGGAAGTAGTGTCACTCCAAGAGAGAATGCTTGGCAGTACCTCAGAGATGCCCAGCTTGAGGATTAGAAAGGTCACACATGTGTTCTTGCATTCAGACATATCAGTTACCATCCCTGTTATTTTCAGCACACAACAGCTACATCTTACTCTGATATAAAATACCTACGTGGTATGTGAGAAAGACTTCAGTGTTCATCATAGCAAAATATACCTTGAAATTACTGTTATAAAAGAGAAGACCTCAAGTACTCCCCTCCTTATAAATTATAATTAAAACTGCAAAGAGGCAATCACGTTGTCTTATAAATTAATCATTCAAAAGTGAATCTATTTCACTGTGGAAATGGACTTTTTCTTCTGTACAGAAAAATTTAAAAATGAATCAGATGATCAGCTTTTGGATGGCTTGCCCCTCTCAAAATCACAAGCCTTTGAAAAAACTTTATTTTTAGTACAGTCAAGTGTTTTCTTTTTCTTTGTTCATTATGTCTTTTACTCTGGTGTCTGACAAAAATCTACCTGGTAGGCTTCATTCTTGCTAAAAATGAGCTCAGTGAACAGTAAAGGGTACCTTGACTTTTTTTTTTGTTGTTGTTGTTGTTACATCAAAGGCATTGCAAATAAACTTCTAACTAATTGCATGCAGTATTTTATTCCTTGTTACCTGCATATTTGCAGGCATACTGGTATGAGCTACTTCAAGTTCAACTTGTAAGTGTAGTGTAGGCCTTTGTGATTATCTGCATTTTGAGTCGCTCCATATAGCGTGACTGTCAGCAAAGCTGATCATGGTTAGAGCACCTATCTGCCTGGAGACAAGGTGGAATAATCAGCAAAACGGAACTCAAAGACTACAAGTATAAAACCAAAACTTGTATCTGGAAAAAGCGGTAACTGAGGGTCTCATTTCTGTTGCTACATACCTGTTCTGTATATGTACCAAATAAATTTTCCCAGTGGAATCAAAATTATACTATCTTGTTCTGAAACTCTGTTGTAGGACAGTTCATCAAAAATAAAACTGAGGTGAGCCATAACGAGTCTCTTGGTGCTGTGCCAGTTTGCAGAGTGAAACTGGCTGTCTTTTTAATTGAGGGCCTTTCTAGAACAGGAGCAAACAGATGCAAATCTAGGTAAGAGCCTATGAAAGAAGAAAAAAAATACTGTGTTCCCGAGGAAGGAAGTGTGCTGAAGTCTACTTAGCTTGTGATCTAACCGTTAGTAAGCAGGACTGGGAACTAAAATAAACAGTTGTCCACCTATGTGGAATGTGAGAAGTGTGAGCGTCACAGAAGTACTTGAGCATTGTGGTGCTGACTGCTGTCATGCCAGTGCTGTGATCTCAGAGCCATACCTGCTCTTCTGGGTTAGGTGCAGAGAAGGTGTTCTTTAAGGTAAGAATCTTAAAAATGGAAGCAGGCAATCTGTTATTCTTGGATATCACTAGAGAGTAGGTGCCTCCTTCATGAGGTGGCCAGTAATGGTTAGATGCATTTCAGCTGCCTAACTTTTGAGAGTGCTGCATAATGCTTCAAGGTAAGCACTGCAATTTCACGTAAGTTGTGTTTTTTTTTTTTTTTTAATCAGAATTGCCCTCTCGGTAAACAGATCACTAAGTATACCCTGTGCCACACAAATTTATATTTAGCCTGTGGTTGCAAGCAGTGCCTCTCCTTTGCCTCGAAACACATACAAAAGCAGATTGAAGTTCACTATGTAATATTAGAGTATTGAATCCCTGCTGAGTTGGGGCAGGCGTCTGCTCTGTGCTGTTGCATCTAGGTCAGAGAAAGGGATATTTTAGACACCCTCCTCGTTTTGAGAGACTGAGGTAATATCTAAAGTATCCGTGCCTTCTTATTTGAAGACAAACTTATTTTCCTGCTCAGACATGGCTGAGAAGGGTCTGTTTTTATTCTTAAATATTAAGTGGGGAAAAGGGGGGAGGGGCGTATTGTTCTCCAAATGCCTTTAAGAAGAGACTCATTTCCAAGCTGAATGTATTTTCAAAGCTGTTCAGCAGTTGACTACTGTAGAGCTTTAGCATGTTGCCTAAAGCACTGAATCTATCCCTTTTTCCTTAGGGCTTGTCAAGTATGGGAAAACTGACTGGGATAGGTATAGTAAAAACAATGTTCTGATGAAGCTATGATGGCAAGTAGTAGGCAAGCACTAGCTGTAGAAAGGTATACCTTGTCAAATGTCCACAAATGGTTTCTTCGTGGAGGTATTGAATGAGGCTACCTTCAAAAGTGAGAGCAGGTCCTAGCTTGAAACTCTCATCCTTGTTCTATAGAGTACCTATAATAATGTTTGACACCTGGAAGTAAAAATGTGGGGGGTTTTTATTGTTTGTGGGGTTTTTTTTCTTCTCTCAGTTGTGAATGCCTGTGCATGCACACTGTTGTGGTTTTTTCCTTTTACTACAAGGAAAAAGAGCAAGTTTTTTTAGCACTATGCTGGAAACCTACTTCATAAGTAACTTTGGAAGGATAAAGTGATTTCAATCCAGTTATTCAGGGTGCTCTTTTCTCAAAAATGGTGCTTTTAGAGTAATTTTATTACTAGAGTACTAGAAGGAAAATTGTTATAAGACCCTACAGAAGTGTATGTAGCAAAATTAAAGGAACTTCTTAAGTTGAACTGGAAAGAAGGAAGAAACATGCAGCAACCTTTTGTACGTTGTTCTCTTCATCCGTCTAGTTATTAATCTAAGGAGCTTGTGTTATTTGAAGGCCCTGCTATGCAACTAAGAAAAGAGACTGCCAATTACAGTACCCGGGGCTGTCTTATTCTTGGCGGAGGGAGAAAGGCCAAACTGTGGTGCCAGACCAAGCAGGACAGCCTAGCCCTTCTAATGGGCTAGTGGTTGCATCCTGTGGCACAGGAACAGCAGCTCAGGTTTCTTCCAAGTCTGAGATTCTCCTCAGGGAATTCCTAGTTACTTAGATAACTTCATACCATTCCTGCAGGTGTTATAGCAGAAGTGATCTAAATCCTAATTATTTGACCAGGCTTTCTGCAAAAATGCTATGTATGGCAGTGTTAATTAATGGAATCGTTTTGAATGTAACTCCAATCTTATACAGGAGAAGCGTTCTGCATCTTTGAATTTCTGGACAGTATTGAAGAAGAGCTGAAGTAGAATAGTTTATCTTCAGAACTGAATATTGTCCTAAAAGAAAATATCTGCAATTATAATTATTGCCTTTTTCATTATTGCCTTTTTTTCGTAAAAACTTTGAAGAGAATGTGCTCTTTGTTTCAGTTTTCTTCAGAATTCTGAGGAGAATATTAATGGTGTCTGTTTTAGTGGTAACAGTTTTTAATAAGTGTTCATTTCAGTAGGTAGTTTGGATGAAAGGAAAAGATAGTTTAACAGTTTAATGTTGTTTACTTTAGTACCTTTGTGAGATGAATTGGTCAAAGTGGTGTTTTGGTTTTTTGTTCGTTTGTTTGTTTTTGTTTGTTTTCAGTTCCCCAAATAATATGTTGACTACTCCCCTCCTCAGTTAATATAAAGTAACTTTCTAATTAATTTAGATAATCCCTTGAACTATTTCTTTTCATTAGTTATCTTAGCTTTTGATGTTTCAGTATTCACTGGTAGTCCCAGTTTTTGCAGCCTAACCTGTTATGCCTTCATTTTTCAACTCTGCAGTGAATTTCCTTAAAGCGCGCTCTGTGTATCAGGAAGAACCAAAAAACTTACCCCACATTTATCTCAAAGATAAGCTGTGGGTACCTGTCAGATGCCTGTGTGGAGTTTGAGAGAGGAGAGACAGGAGATGGAAGGGGAACTTGAACATTATGGTGCAGAACACTATGTGCTTCAACACTTGGAACACATGGATTTAGTAGATAATCAAACTTTTCTTATTCAAGATGCTGCTGGTGTGGAGAACAGCACTTGGGCTGCCTCAGAGCCTGGGACAATGATGATGATTAAGTTGTGCAATTTTACAATCCTTGCAGCTAGTTGAGCTTCTGTAAGATCTGATCTGATGCTTGTCAAAAAGTAATTTATTGATAGATTAGTAGAAAGTTGCAAAACATTACATTTTCCTTTTTTTTTTTTTCTTCTAAATGAAGAGAAAGGTAAAATGAAATGTGGAATGGAAGCAATCCATTAAGCTGAAGGTATCGAAGAGTCTGATTCTCCACAACACAGTTTACAGGGTTCAATTTAATTGTTTATAAGGTGATATAGTTGAGACTAAGCCATGTTACCCTGAAGGCCAACTTATGTGGTTAGTTATATCTGAGGACAGCCCAGTGACAAAAAATACTGTGCGAGAACCTCTTGCTTAACACTAACCGGATAAGTGTAGAGTAGTTGCATTTTAAGATGCAAGCAGTAGCCTCGCTCTGATCTTTCATTATGAAGCTATTTACAGAATAGCATTTAAAAACTTGATGTTTTTAGATGCAGTAGTGCATAAAGCAAAGGCTGCTTGGCATCTCATGATTATAGAAAGGATTTTTTTAAGGTTGAAAACGTGTAAATTACTACTACTTGCAAAGCCTTGACTCATGTTTCTGGAGGTATGTAGTTAGTAGGTTATATTCTGCGTCTGTATCCTGACTTGCTTAGCATGTAGAACTGATCGTGAGTAGGTATTCTACAAGTATGTTGCTTTTATTCTGATTCAGGACTTGATTTGTTATTTACTACCTATTTATATAGGTAGTAAAGTGTGTGGAAGAAGTGTCCATAAGTGTGTGAAAAACACTGTGTGTTTTTTATGGGTTTTATGATGAACAGCACTAGAAATGAGAGATTTTTCCTCAGTGTGAATTCTCCTTCACAGTTCTTGTACACATTATATGTGCCCGTAGGTGAATGTCCAAGATAGTTTAATATTAGCAGTATTCACTGAATATAAGTACATCCCTTGAGATACCTTGAGCTTATGTTCTTAGTGTGCTATGAAATGCTGTGTTCAAAACCCAACTTCTTCTGACTCTAACAATTTGCAAGTATGCTGTGCTTCTGGAAATTGCTGTCAGACTGTCATGTGAGCATTTGGTAGAACATAAGAGACTATGTAAGGTAGCCCCATGGCATCAAAGAATAGCACTGGTGTGGCCAAGAGTACCCACATCCTGGACTATCATCCTGGAGATTCAGTCTTCTATTTTCCCTTATAAATCTTCATTTCTGCAGTGGGGGAGAGCTGCTCTTTTGCTTTATATAAGTCTTCCTTGATATTGAGTAAGTTTGGAGGTAAATAAAGGAAGATTTGTGATCCTGTCATAAAGATGTACATTTATCTTTTTAAGCTATGTTCTTGATCTTGAAATGCTTTTACTTTGGTGTCAGTTCTCTACTTGCTCTTTATACCTAAATACAGACATTTCTGAGTGAGACCTATTTCTGCTCATTGTTCTTCCAGTTTATTGTTACCTCTTCACCTTTCTTTATATTCAAGCTAGTCCATGGCTTGTCCCTGCCCATGATGCTCTTTCCTTTTCTGATCTCTCTCAAACTTTTTTTGAGGAAACTCATTTTGAGGAAATGCCCTAAGCTAAATTGAGGTTCAGCCAGAGATCTTGCATAGAAATTTTCAGTGGGGTTGCTGAAGTTCTGCAAAAACTGAATAGCTGAAAGCAGGCTTTTATAGTTAAGTGCTTTAGGCCACTATACGTGCTGTTATTGCATTCTTTTGATCTTTGTGTTGTTCTTTATCAGATTCCTAAAATAATTCCTGAAGGAAAATGCCCTATGAATGTGGGTACAAATTGGAGTGAGAAAAAAATTGAAGCCTTGAAGGAAAAGATCAAACACATGGTACAGTTTTGTTCTTCATGCACAGAGATTGTGATGCTATTTCTTCGCTTTCTACTAGAAAAGAGCCCTGTCTAGCCAGGAAACTAATGAAGGCACAACAAAAAAGTGCACATAATTTTAAATTTGCTTGACTATAGTAACCAATACTTTGTTCAAAGTGGAATATCTCTAACTGGACCTACATTTTGCATCTAGTCAGAGGTCACAACTTAAGACACAGTTTGCGAATATTTTTTTCAAAACCAAATATGTTATTTTGAAAATAGTTGTAATTTCATGTAATTAATCCTTGCATTAGTATTTTATTGCAGCATATCCTTTTTCTCTAAGTTAATTGCTGTAAGTTTTAAATAGGAAAGTTGAAGCTCATTTCCTGAGTTGAAAGCCAAATCTACTATGATAATAGAAATAAAAAATTAAAAAATCTCAGTGTTACTTGAGGGAAATTGAAGTTGTACATCTCTGCAACCTGAAAGGAAAAGGTATAGAGTATACTGGGAGCTCCCTGAGCAAGGCAGAAATACAGCAATATGAATTCATAAGGGATAAACTTACTTTGTTGGAACAGTTAGGCTGGATGAATGAGATTCAGATTCTTTTAGTTAAAATTATTCGGCTTTTTATGTAGGTGCTTTTGTGTGTGTGAGCTCAAAGTTGCCAGCATGACTGGCTTACCTCTTCAGTGCTTACTCATAACTGTCATTTTTTCCCCTTTCCTTAGAGATTCTTTGTCCATTAGAAGAGGTTTTGAGGGGAGAGGCTTTCTGTGATGCATCAGCTGCTTGTAAAGTAAATGCAGAACTACTGGAGTTTAGAACTTGGCACACTAAGTTAAGCTAAGTTTAACTTGTAAAATGTAAAAATGCTCTCCTTTACAGCTTGTAACAACTTAGTTGCTTGAAAAACTGACTTGTTTGTGCATCTGTACACGGACTGTGGGGTTTAACCCCTACAGTTGTATTCCAAGCAAGCTAAGTTCATGAGTCAGATATCTGCTGATGAACCTCATCCCTAGATCCAAGATATTACTGCCTTGTTACTGGAGGTTTCCAGAAACGGAACGGGATGCTCTGCCCAACTTTTAGCCACTTCCTGTAAGTGTCTTATATCTTACGCAAACCCTTCTTTATCAGGGGATTCAGATGATAAATTTAAGTGTGAAAAGAAGCAGTTACAGTGTATCTCTGTTATCATGGAGACAGACAGGCTATATGACAAGAAGAGGTAGTTACAGCTAGGTGTTGTGTGGCTATTTACTACTTAATCTCATGACAAGACTCCCCATTTTTTTTTCAAAGGATCTGCTTATGAAATCATGCACAAAATTTTCAAGTGATGGTTGAACAAGTCTATGTAAGGAACCTATGTCAGCCAGCCTTAAAAGGCCACTAAGAAAAGCTTGTAAAATGATCAAGAGAAGCCATATATTTGTGTATTGATGATGGGTTAATAATATTAAAAAAAAAAAAAAAAAAAACTTTTAATATTGAAGCCAGGCAAACAGTGATACCTCAATATGCAAAAATACGTGTTCTGATGCTTGTAAAAATGTTTGCAGTGTTTTGATTATAAAGGGAAAAATAGGCAGCAAGAACAAAGATTCAAGTAGGATTGCAATTGTGATTGAACTCAACCATATGTCAGTAGAAGAAAACCTGGTGTAAGGCCTCATGGGTCAGCAACCAGTGTCACCACTGGAGTAGACCTAGAATTGCCAGATTCTAAACTCACACTATGTAGAGTTCTGAGGGTAGGCCTTGTTTCTGCAGCAAAATATTAGTTGTCCCTTTCCAGAGAGGAGTATTGGAAGTCAACTGACAAGTTTATTTTAGAACTAACTTTCAATTTGCCTTAGTTGGAGTCCTTTTATTCTGTACTGCTTCTGCAACATTGTAAGTTTACTGTAACCATTTTCAGGGAAAAAAAATGGTTTTATCTGCTTGTAATCAGAAAGACACCTTTGGAAGTGTGTCAGTAAAGCATGATTGGCATACTGTCAGGTGGAAACCCATGTTTTAGTTAATTGAGACAAATTTTAGAGTTAAACATTACCTTTTTCATCAACAAGAGCTGAGCAGAACTTACAGCAGTGCTGCATAATTGTAACAACCCCAACTCCAGCCCAAGGATTGCTGCTTCAGTTCTCAAAACTTGCTGTGTAGTTGAATACTGAATTTATGCCTATCAAGATATTACATTGTGATAACTGTGCCTTCTCATTTGCATTTTATATGAAACTACTGCAAGTTGCACATGCTTGCTAATTTCTTGCATGAAGAAGGTTTCATTTTGAGATATCAGTGGCCTCTGCTAGACCTGTTTTCTTTCTCAGAACATCTTGCATTAACTTTGTGCTCAGACTTAGGGGGTAGTTAAGAGTCAAGTTTCTTTTTTAGAGAAAAGATTTTACTCAGTTTTACTAAATATGGACACTGGAACTATCCCATGAGATAAGCTTATGTCTGACATGAGCACATAATAGCTGCTCTGCAGAATTTACCCATATGTGCAAAATTAATCAAGCTAGTTTTCCTCAGAGAAAGGAGGAGAACTTGGTTAAGCAGTCTGTATGGGGTAGGAGGACCTGTGAGCAGTTCAAGGAGTAATTTAAACCTATCTGACTTGTTTGTGCTGAAGTAACTTGTTCCTGTGTCTGACATTATTTTTTCAGAGAGTTGGAAAGATTTTCTGTCATTGGATACACTTAATCACACAGACTTTTTTAAATTCTTTGAAGACTCTATGTCATCAGTTAAAGTATTTGAAAATTGAACAAGTATTTTTGTCTAAAACTTTTATATCGGTGTCCAAAAGATCTAGCTATGCAGCTGTCAAAAAACTTTTTTTTTGTCAAGACAAGAAGCTATCAATATCAGATTAAAAACTAGAAATTAAAATTGCTTCTATTTTTACTTACCAAAGAGTTGATTCTCTTCCAGGGAGTCTGCATTAGTAATAAAACATTTATGCTTCCAGCAGTCTTGAGCATGAAGGTCTGTTGGTAATACCACCAATTTTGTTTCTCCTTATATACTTGAGAAGATTGTTACACAGTTTAAATGACTCCTAAATTAACTGGTAAAGCTCCTGGTGGAGGTACAACTTCATGCAGGTAGGGATGCTATATAAATTTGGCCATATTGGCCATCACTAAGGCCATAATCTCTTGCTTTGCTTTTCATAGAATTGAAACAATTTTTTTTCTAACGGTGTAATGCAAATAAATAAGGAGGGTTGGAATTTGGCAGAAATACGCTGTTGTCATTGAGTGATTTGTTTGGAATAAGTCTTTGCTGAGTTAATTTGTTGTCTTGCAGGAAAGTAATGGTTAGGTAATCATTTATGCGTAGTCTCTTAAGAGTAAAATATATTTGTTGTTCATCACGCACAACCTCCCAGCTGGGTATTCTCGTCAGGTGCTCCTTATGCACTGAAGTTACTTCGATATAACCCTTCTTGATGCTGAGGACTATGGATTTAGGACTGCTTCTTATTCCTGAGTATTTGGGGAGTATTAAGAATAGCACACTGCCTTCATTCTCTCCAATCAGTTATTGCCCTGAAGAATGGGCTCTCAACCAATAGACTCCATGGAATCTGGTGCTGCAAACAACTAGAAAGATTGAGGTTTGGCAGCTGAGAAATCAGAGGCAAATACTAGAAGTCAGAAGGAAGCTATCTGAGAGGACTTAATCCACAAACCTGGCCAGTTCTGCAGCTGAACTAGAGCTTTTTGTCCACATCAAATGCTTGATTGCTGTTTTTTCATTCCTCAGCTCGGCGCTGGGATGTGAGATCTGAGCTCACATCCCTACGCTGAAATGTAAGACTCTCTCCTGAGATGAATTTCTCGACTGCTAGTTATAAGCAGGTAGACCTGGTCACTTGGTGTCTCATTCTTATGTTTGAAATATGCACACACCATAAACAACTGCAATAAATTTAGGACTGCCATTGCTAAATTTGAGATGATTCTAATAAAATAACTCTTCCAGAGCAGTGAATATGCAAGGACAGAAGCATTATGAAAATTAGAGTGAGTACACCATAGTTTCTCAAGAGAACCAGACCAGTAGGATCTGAATAAGAATTACAGCGTTCTGTAAGGTGCTGAATAATCATAATCTCTTCTAGAAATGATAATGCTTCTAGGAGGGACTCTTTGTTTAATTCTCTACCCAAACAACTAGTTCATACAATAAAGTTTCAGGGATATTTTTTTTTCAGATAGTGACTGTATTTAGTTCCTGTCTTTTGGCCTGGAGGGGAGCTCTGCTTACAGCTTTCTCTAGAGTAATTTTATGGGGAGAGATTGGATGATTAACTTTCCTGTTCTTCAGATAAATACCAAAGATGAATCGGATACTGGAATTTGAGTGTGAAGGAGTTGAGAAAGCTAGCAATCCAAAATATTACCAAAACAAATAAAGAAGGCAAAACAAATTCCCTAGCACTCCTGCCTCTATCACAACAAGCTCAGTTCTCTTCAGAAGCCTCAAATGGTCACAGGACTCTCCTGAATTTCTCATTCAGCTCTTTAGATTTTGCTTTTCAGGAAGGCTTTACAAGAAGACAGTAGTTTCTTCATTCATGAAAATGTAGTCTCCTTTATTTCTCAACTTTCTTAGCATCATTTGCTTCATCTTGGTTTGGGTTTGTGCAGAAAATGTTGAAGAGACACTTCTTTTTTTTTTTCATTTTATCTGATTAGGGCAGAAACTGAAAGCAAGTTTTGTGTTGAGAGTTCTTGTAAGACATGAACCTTTTCAGGTGCTTCCTTCCTAGTGCATTGTCTTGCTTAAACTTCAAATGGTGCTTATTTGAAGATTTTATCATCATTTAAAGCAGATCTATATTGGTTAAAACAGTGCAGTTAAAAAGTTCTTGTTCCTTTTGCTTATTTCACTTTTATGAAGTGGCGTTTTTTTATTTTTAAAAGCATATCATTTACACTTGGAACGAAGCAAGCAATCATTCTGCTTCAGGAAGAATTGTTCCCTAGTCTGTTGTTTACCATGAATTCTTCAGTTTACTTGCCCCCTTTTTGCGTGCTCTATTCAAACTGGGAAAACAAAACAAAGGATTCTGATCTGTTATTTCTGCAGTGGATTCAAAAGAGGGTAAATGAGAGTGAGAGACCAATTCTGGTGGTAGAGGAGAGGGCGGCAGTAAGCAAGTGTTAATCAGAGAGAAAATAATCTGGATCAATTGGCTGGGGAGACTGCGCAGCCTTGTGGGATACTGTGTTTCAGGAACTACGTAAGGCAGCTCTTGAAGTACCACTTAGAGTTAATGGAGACAATTTGAAAGTGATCTCTTGATGTTTGAGAGAATGTACATTTGAGGTGGCCTAGGAATACCGTTCATGTGAAAATGCTATTACTTGAAGAGTATTTTCTGTCACTTTTCTGTTTCTAGCTAAATCTTGCATTAGGCATTTTCAGAGTTCACAGTTAAGCTGAATATCTGTGCATATAAATACTTGTCTAAGCTGCTCAAAGCAAGTAGCAATTAAGGGAGGAAAAGGCCTTACTTGCATATGCCTGCTCTGTAGGACCAGCCTTCAAGGCAGGGCCCTTAATATCTCTGTTAAGCCAAAATTTCCATTAGCAGTGAAGGCAGAGTAGGAATTCAAATGAATTACTCTCTCTATTGATGAGAACAAGTTTTAAATTATTAGTTTTTAATTGTCATGTGATTGTGTGGATACCTCTCAATAAGTAGTGTCCCATTAGTTTAGGGTTCTTTTGCTTGTCTTTCACTCAGCTGGCCATCACAGCCTCTTCCCTTCTGCTGTGCCCCTTTGCGTATATCCATTTTCTAGTCCTTTTCCTGGATTTGGGTGAACGGAGACTAAGCATATCCTGTACTCAGTTAACGAAAATATTGTTCTTGGACTTTGCCCTATCTCATTATAGAAATTGCAGTTGCAGTGTGATACAGTGTAGCTTTAGAATGCTAAACTCCATATGAGGAAACATAACCAGCTGCCTTCTCATTTGAAGAACTGATGCTGTCATCTAGTGATCTGTTCAGCTCTCCCAGTTAAGTAGTATAATGGATTTCTGATAGCTTTTGAATTAGAAGTTTGTCATTGAAATGTCATGAATGTTATGGTTAGTGTGAACTGCCAAGAATTACTCTGAAGGTGCTGTTCTGGGCTCTGTCTTGTTGACTGTACAAGTGACTTTATAATTACATCTTCTTCCAAAGTTCTTTCAGTAATACCTTTTTGTATTCCTGTTTGTGGGAGAGGGAAGGGAACACACTTTGTGAAATGCAAGGGGCGGAGTCATAAACAGATAGTTCAGTTAGTCCATTATCTGTTTGAGAATGATCTGGGAAATATTTTCTGGCAGAAAATGCCAGCTACCTGAAGTTTTGGCTTGTATCTCATGTTTTGTAGTATGACTTTCAGCAGTCAAACTTTTTGCTTTAATGCCATATTTGAAGGTTGCTGACTTCTGTTGCTTAAATTCTAGAAAGTAGCTGAAAGATAGGGTTATTTTATGGCCTGAGCCTCCTTTCTTAAGCTTTGTCTTCTTCCTCCTTTGTTTCCGCTATTTGCTATAGCTGAATCAAAAGGGAAATCAAATCATGTTGTCATGGGATGGAGTTGAATACGAGTATTGGTTCCACTGTCTATGTTGTTGTATCTGCTTGGAAAGCAAAGTAAGAGAAAGACTGAGGTTTGGAACACAAGCAGTCTGCCTGTGCAGTGTGTGATGTGGGTTTGAGCTGGTGCAGTCAGGCCAGGCTAGTCAGGAATTGCTGGAAAGTCGAGCTCAGGCAGGCTGAGTGCTGCATCACTGGGGCACACCTGTACCAGCAGGCGTGCTGCTCAGCAAGGAATTTCTTATACTAAAAAGTGGGGCAGACCAACACTGTCCTAAACCAGTTTCTAGCTTTCTAGGCTGCTGGTTTCTGAGTCGAGAAGAAGACCTGCAATCAGGAAAAAATGTCTTGCTTAGGAAAGCTTACTCAGCTGTGAGTTGAGTTATTAGAAGGTGAAGTGACATCAGGATAGCTATGTAAAGTAGAGACATGGCCCCTTTTACCACATGCCATCAGACAATGAGACAAAGGGTAACAGTGCAAATGACAAAACGGAGCCGCTGCAAGGAGGAAGTTAGTGCTTCCTTTGCTTGTCTGAGTTGGGAGGAGGGGTCAGGAGAGATCTGTGTGTGCTGCAGCGCAACACTTTCAGGAGTTCAAGATGTTAGAAAACCCCTGTGCTTAGGTATTTCAAAGATGGTGAAGGTTGCCTAACCAAGCTGAAATGGTGCATATATACATTTCAGTTATGTACTTAGGCTTCAGTTATGCTTAAGAAAGTAGTGAAATGTTTTCCAGAGTGTTGGATAGCAACTGCATGTTTAGAGCTGGACTTCCAATCCTAGATGCCAAAAGAAGCCTGGGCATGCATTAAATTCTCCTGAATTCTTGTTTAAACAAGAGACAAAATGGAATTATCAGTAGTTAAAACCAGGTTGCTAGATTTTTCATTGCAGAGTTTGGAATTTCCTTTAAGGATTTATGTAATTCAGTAAGAAAAGTTGTCACAAGTGACCCAAACCAGAAGGTACATGGAGATGGTGGCTGCTGCATCAGTTCTCTTATTTGTAAAACATCATTGTTGACATCTCCATATTTAATTGCTGGTTTGAGACTTAAGACTGAAAAATATTGTTTAGATCGTTCTTTCTAACAGTGAAACTACTGCAGATCACCCAGACTGCATAAATCTATGCTGGATTTTCTCCTACGTCCAAGATTTTTTGGTTATTCTAGTGAGACCTTTCCAAAAATAAAGGCAAAACTGAAAGTTCGTTTTACAAAAATGACAGAGTAGTTAAAGGCTTAACTTGACATGAGTTTGAAAGGCACATTTCAGTACAGTTGGAGAGAATCCCCTATCTTACAGTTTGTAGAAAGGCTTGGGTGACTTGAAGTTCTGTGGATCTAATAGAACATTTAAAATGGTGCCAAATTCATTAGACTTGTGGTGTGCAATGGTTCCCAGTAGTCCATAGTTGCAAAAAAAAAAAATGTGTAGGGAAGAAAATGAGTAATAAAGAGAAGAATGGAAAGATGTTTTGTTAGGTTTGAAACTTGCCAGAGTTCTGATGGGTTTTGGTATCAGAAGTCTGGCAGAGACTTTATACTTCCCTCCATTGCTTATTCAAGGTGCAACACAAGGTTTCAATAAGCAAAAAGTTGCTTGTAATGTGTTTACAAGAAGAGAATTAAATAGTACCTGACGACTTGATTTCCCAGGCTGTGAATAGTGTGGTATTGATCAGTGAAGGCATAGATGGACCTTGATGTGGAGAGGCTTTAACCTTCATGTAAATGGAGATGTTCAAATGGAGATTTTGTGTGCTAAGCACCTAATGGATGGCATGATCCCAAGCAATGCAGGGAATTATTGCTGAAAGAGGAGTTCTCATCTTGCTCCTGCTGCTCACCTTGTACCAGTGTCTCTGTTGGGTCCCGTTCCCTCACACTCCCCAACTTTTTTGCCTGGGAGAGTGGGGAAAGAAGTCACTTTTCTGCTGGAAAAGAAGGAACAGGTAACTTGGTAACTGCCAGAGCCAGTGCAGAAAAGAACCTCCACTAGCAGTAGAAGCAGCTCCCTCAGCTCTGTTACTAACAGAACTGCAAGTAAAAGGTACAGTTTCTTGAACAGCGTAAATCAGGCTTGCCCACAAAACAGGACCCTAGGCCTAGTCACCTTGTTCAAGTCTGTGATTCAGTGCCTTGTTTGGCTTTTGCCAGGATAGTTTTCAATAGAGAACAAGCAATCTAATGCAGTGGAGGGAGCAGTACAGCCCCCTAAGCAGGGGCAGATCTAGCTTATAGGAGAGAAATGGTCTCAGTAATAGTTTGGTTGGCCTTAAGTTAGTCACAGTACTACAGTTGTTGTAACTGCATTTAAGTCTGTAGCAAAACATTAATCAGCTTTCATGTTTAAGCAGGGATTTGTTTTTGACTGACTTCTGGGATCCTACTGTTCTTTTTGAGAAATGTGCACTTGCTGGGAAGGGGTTGATTTCATGTTCTTATGCAAGTCTGCTGTAAATGATTCCTTGTTCAGCATTGCTGAAAAAGTTAGTTGCTGCTTATCAATAGTTGCTGTTTGCTTTAATATAGGGGGTTTATTCAGAAGTTCTTTTATGCAAGACCAGTAATGTGGTAGAAGAAATACTGCTTACTGATCATTTCCAATGTGTGCTTGTAGCTATGTTAGGTGGAGGTTACGGCTGTTGTATATTTTGTTTAAAAGTGAGGAAGCTTTTATATCCAACTGTGCATAGTGAGCAGGATTGTGTTACCCTGATTCTGCTCTTTTGGTGTATATACTGACTAAAGTTTTATCTACAAACTCTGTGTTTACAGAGTAAGCAAAAAATACAAATAAAAAGATGCTATTATCTTTAAAAATGAAAAAAAAATACCATCTGTGTGTGAGAGGTGTGGGTTTTTTTTTGTTGTTTGGTTTGTTATTTGTCTTTTGTCAGCATGTTCGTGCTTTAGTGGTTTGGGTCTTCAGAGGAAACGGTGGAGTTGTTTTTCATGTGTCAGACACGTATAAAACAACTCGCGTTATCTAAAAGAAATTTGGAAAATTGAGGAGAGAATATAGCAGCTGTAGAATTTAAGAATCATTCCTAGAATATTGTATCAATACTGTAGGTAATAACTAGTAGTAGTAGTTTACCTGATAAACCTACTCAAGAGACTATATATAGTGGCCATGAAACTGCAAGACCTTTAGGTGCTTGTGTGTCTCCTAAGCGGTCTTTTCTCCTCTTTTTTTTTTTTTTTTTTTTTTTTTTTCTCCCTCCTTCTTTGTTTATTTTTCCAACATGTATAATGCAAGTAACTTTTGGGTGAAAGAGATGTTGAGACCTCTGAATTGCCCAAGTGCTTTGTGTGACTGTCACTAGGAGCTCCTAGAGATTTCTTTGCAGGGCCAGAAAAGGCAGTATGGCTTTCTGGGAAACACATGAGATGACGCCATCTCATTTGCTGGTGTGTTATAATACAAATAATTGGCCTCCTCACAGGAGTAAATGAATTTCTTTGCCAAATTGCTGCCTACTTTAAAGGCTTTGAACCCATCTAGAGGACTCTGAGTAGCTAACAAATGCATGGAGGTGTGACCAATTTTCCATTTTTTAAAAAAAAAAAAAAAAAAAAAAAAAAAAAAACAGTTAAGTTGCCTGTGGCATTTTGGCAAGATGATGATGCTGAGATCTGATTATTACATAGTCCTAATCTGTTTTCCATTTGTCTCTAAATTACTGCTCTATAAGATACAAAAATCAGGAAATAACTTTTCATGCTGTCTTGACTATGAAGTTATGCTAGATAATGCATGTTCTAGTTAGTTCTGGTAACCAGAAGATTTCCGAGGTAGCTTGTACATGCTAGATGAAGTAGCACCATGCAGTAGTATTCTTTCAGGTTTATTGTGAATATCTAGAGTAAGTGTCCATGAGTTCTGTTTCTGCATTGTGTAATAAAATGCTATCCTGCTTAGATTATGTCTGCATAGTGGATGAGTAACTGTGTTACTCAGTTAATATCACTATTTAATTGTTCGTGATTTGATGCACAAGTAAGTTAAAGTGTTTGTAATAATACTAAGATAGTCCTGTTGAACAAAACTGTTGAATAATTCATTGTGCTTTTTAGGTATTGGAGGTGATTTATCTCTTGCATCATGCGTGAATACAAGCTAGTGGTTCTCGGTTCTGGAGGTGTTGGAAAGTCTGCTCTGGTAAGTGCTCTAAGTCGATTCCAGCATGCTTTCTTAGGCTTTTCCTATCTTGCTTTTTCTCTTCTATGCCCTCTCTTTCTTTCATGGAAGCGTGCACAAATGCTAACAAATTCAAGTAGTGACTGCTGAGAGTTCCTGGCTAATATAGGTGTTCCCTTTACTGCACCTAGCTGTCAACACTTCTTAGATGTATCTGCATTCATTGGTGCCTGCTAAACATGCATGCAGGTATGTTTGGACTGGTTTGGGTGAAGCTTCTTCAGGTCTTTGCCTGTTCTATGCATTGAAACATCTTACTGAAGTGTTACAAAGGTCTCTGGCTTTGTGTGATAACCTTGCCTTGAGTTTGTGGGAAATGAAGTTGCATTGTGAACCTGGCAGCGGGAATGAGTTTGCTACTCTCTGTCCTTACTAACTTCTGTCTCTAGAAAATCTGTGGTGAAGCTTACTTATCTTTTGATGGTGGTCCCAGAAGTACTAGTTGTTTTATGCTGGTAATTTTTATCTATTTACATATCTATAGATAGGTTAGCATTTTTTTAATATATTTCTCTGTAAGCAGTTGTATAGTTGTTGCAGGTAGCCTACCATAAACCAAGGAGCCCATGCATTTTTAGCTAAACTCCTACAGAAAAATGTAGTTCCTCTGATCCAGGCTAGCATCTTGCAAAACTTTTAGAGGGGCTGAGAATATCACGTTATATAAACTTTAGATCTTTCAGTTTAATTTTGCATCTTACCAAAGTGTAGAGGTCTGCTGTAGTCAGGTAAGAACTTCTGTCTTGCAAAGCAGTTTCTAAAGGAAAACTTTCTTGATAAATCATCTTAGATTCTGAAAGAACTTTTTTCCTTCACCTCTAAATTCTTTATCTTACCACAGCAATTCTTGAGTTGGACCTGTCCACTCTTACCGAGTCTTACACTTCCACTTTAACTAAAGGCATCCTACAGAAATATCTCATAGAGACTAGTTAAGACTACTAAAATTTTCACCATTTTCTGTGCTGATAAATGAGCAACAGAAAATGTAGTAGTTATAAAAGCAAATTGTAAAAGTCATGCAGTTCTACAGTATCCTATTCAACAAAAAACTAATACAGACATCAACCTTCAGACAAACTTTTAAAATAAATGCATTTTTTAATTCTTATGTTTCAAATGAAGGTGGACAAAGGTCTAGTGTTGCTTATTTAACAATATTTAGCCAAATAGGTATATACTTCTACCTTCCTTTAATTTCTTTTAGTTTATAGTTAAGTCAATCCCTTAACTTGTTTTCAGAAATGGGCCTGGAAATTAAATATATACATAGAACAGTAATTTGGATATAATATTTATGAAATTTCAGTAATATTTTTATTGTATACTGATATTTTTGTGTTGCAGACTGTACAGTTTGTTCAAGGAATATTTGTTGAAAAATACGATCCTACGATAGAAGACTCCTACAGAAAGGTATATGAGACAGATCTCTCTACTGTTACAAAAATTAAGGATTTGATGTTGTCAAACACTGGAGTCATTGATTGAGAAAAGGGTATTCCTGGTAAATGCCACATAATATCTGGTAACTTAATAAAGTTGAAACAGAAAGATGCTCACTAATGTATTGCTATGCTTGCTGTTAGTGTTTTTGATCTATTGAGAAAAATTCAAGACTAGAGTTTTAATACTATCTTGCTAGCTAGCAAGTAAAATTGGTATTTTTATGCTCAGAATTTTGGAAAAAAAATTTCAGAAAAAAATCTGGTGGTTATATATTCTTCACTTACATCATCTTGAATCTCTATACTGTTCCCTTAACTGGTTTAAACTGAGACCATGATTAGTACTTGAGGTTGAGATGGCTTTTATGCCTGTGTGGTGAAGCAGATGAGTTTTCAGCATTTTTTTTTTTTTTAACTGACCTACTATTCCGGTGTATTGATTCTCTGATGCAGCTCACTATGTAGTCACAAAAATGCCAGTGTCTGCTCAAAGGAGGAAAGATGTATCATCCCTTTCTGGGGATGGGAAGAAATGGCAGCACCTCCTCTGTTGGCACCAGCCTGCATTTGTACTGGAGACTTACTGAGAACTGATGGAAATCTGTATGCTGGGAAACCCTAGTCTGTTTTAAGCATATGGGGAATCAGTCAGAGCCAGAACTGTCATATTAAAAAGGCAAGAGGAACAACAGATTCTGTCTGGCAGCTTCCTTCTTTTAAGTACATTATATCAGAGGAACAGGAGTTTTGGACCCTATCCAGATGTTTGGATGTTTGGACCCAGCAAAGACCTATAATAAATGACTATGGAAACTGCAAGCTGTACCAAACTGAAATATTTCATTTATTATATATTTATATTCTTCAGATCATGTTAGATTTGTGATGTTTGTTGGATGAATTTTCAAAAAAATTCCACAAAGTTTCCATGGACCCTGAAAAGTGAAGCCATCTCAAGCAATTCTCTTTCCATAGTTTTTTTTTTTTTTTTTTTAAAGCAAATATCTTAAAGATGTAATATGAATATTTCTTTTTAACTTTATTTTTTAATCAGTCTGCTGAA
>JAWLRI010000039.1:1284955-1302633 GCA_034781795.1 Crypturellus tataupa | reverse complement strand
AGTTTCCATGGACCCTTAAAAGTGAACCCATATAAAGCAATTCTCTTTCCATATTTTTTTTTTTTTTTTTTTTTTTTTTTTTTAAAGCAAAGATCTTAAAGATGTAATATGAATATTTCTTTGTAACTTTATTTTTGAATCAGTCTGCTGAAATATGACTTAAGTCTGGACAGTGCTTTGTGCAGTCGTGTTTTTTCCCCTTACTGCTAGTTAGTATTTTAAGTTGCTTCTTGACTTGGATGTTTTAGAGCATTTTGTTTTGACAGTTGCAGTTTGGTACTTGTTAAGTCTAATTTTGAAATGCTTGAAGTTGAAAGGATGTGACTTTAAATATGTAAAATTTGTCTGAAACTGAATTCTAAAACTAATTGAGCATAATGCCTTAAAAATTGAAACCTTGGTTTATTCCCTGAATATTTCTCCCTGAAGAGAATAAACACTGCTTAGTTGGCTAAACACCATATAGTTATCAGCAATACATGGTAAAATAGTGGCTATATGAATCCCCATGGCAGGGGTTATATATGAAAGACAGAGAAAAAAAGTGAAGGAAGGGGAAATTTATCTTTTTTCCTCCTGAAGCTTAAATCTAGTTACAAAAGTAATGCCCATAATGCATATATTGGGGAGGAAGAAAACAGAGCTCTTCTAGTGTGTTCATCAGCCAAATAAGAATTTTACAGGTAAATAAAGAGGTGATGTGTGCTGATAGGTTTAAAAGGGGGAGAAAAGGTTGTGGTTGTCAGGTTGTGCTGTTACTTCTGCTAAAGGTTTCCTCTCTTGAAGTGGCCTCATGGCACATTTATGTTCTGTGCTGCCCTCACAACCATTTTTCTGGAGGTCAAAACTAGATTGAGGACCTGGGAACTAGATAGAGGGACTGATCTGATTTAAACCTTCTATTTTTTTTTTTTTTTTTTAAGCTGAATAAGTTTCCCAATTAGAGTCACTAATGGCTTGGTTTTGGGAAACCAGTCATGCTGACTTGCTCCGTGTATTGTATACTATGAATCTCTCGTGCCACTGTTGATCTAGATTACTCTTAAATGGCCATTAATGTGGCAGTCCAGCTATATAGCTTTCATGTCTACTTTTCAGTCTATAAATGATCATTGAAACAAATAGAAATCAGTTATGCTAGTTGCTGGTAACCATTATTGCAAATTTAGCAACCTGCTTTTTAATAGACAGAATTGCCTTATCACTTTGGTACTTGACAGCTGAAGCTTCTTTTGGAAATGTCAGTAGGACTCTTTGGAGAGCTTCTTCCTGCTGTTTTCAAAGTGTATATGCACATAAACTTCTTATGCCATTAGGTTGCCTTATGCATTATAAATTTGTTATAAAATCACGCCGTTCCTAATGTCTTTGGAGGGGAGTGTTACAAGAGGAAATGTTCTAACCGGATCTCTCTCTTTTGGCAGCAAGTTGAAGTAGATGCACAACAGTGTATGCTTGAAATATTAGATACTGCAGGAACGGTATGTAAAATGAACTTTCCTAAGTGTTAAAGACATCAAAACTTGTTGGAGTCTCACTTGTGACATGGCAGGTGTTTCCTTCTCTAAAGAGCAACTCAGATGGGCGTGTTGGATATTGTTTTTCATCATACCACATTTAAACAACACTCAGAAGTATTACAGCAGCAAAAGAATTGCAAGTTTCCTGTGATCCCTTATACTGCAATAGGGGAAATGCAGGACTGAGCATTATATAGCTGATTGCACTGTTTAAGTTTACATTGCCTACAGCAAATGTGGGCCTAATGGTTACTAAATTGAACAGTTTTGACTTCCATTGTTGCAGAGAATCCATGCTTTCTTCTCCTCTCCTTTTCCTTGTGTGTGTGAAATAAATCCTGACATTGGGAAAAAAAATAGTATTGCTTTAGTCAGCTTATATGAACTCAAAGCACAGGCTTTATGTTTTTACATACTAGTGACTTATGTTTACTTTTTTTTTCTCTGGGTGATTCAACATCTACTGAAATTTCATGTTTCTCATTGATTTGAAGGAGCATTGACTCAAGACCTATGGAACATAGCGTGTTTTCTCTGATCTATAATAGTACTCTGGTTCAATAACCATTAATTTAAACTCTGTATGTCAGTAATGCTGTTAAAGGTATAGGAAGATGGAAAGACTGGTTTTTTTCAGAATATACTATGCTTTTCGTTGGTCGTACAGTATTTGGTACACTTGTAGTAGAGAATGTTGATATGAAACTTAGGACGTGGATACAAACATGTAAAATCTCATGGGATAGGGATTTGGCATTCAGTTGAAACTTAAAAAAAAAAAAAAAAAGTCATTACAGTTGTAAAACTGGTTCTGAAATGCCAAACATCATTCTGAAAACATTGATGCTATTTGGTGCAAGAATTTGTCTCTAATCACAAAAGCTAAGGTATAATGATGGCTTGAGTTAAAATAGCATGCCCCAAACCTGCTCCACTAGGAAGAATTCATGTGAAAGAGGGGAAATTGGGTGAAATTTTAGTTCAAGATCATAGATTTGGCAAATTTCTAGCTGACAAACATGTCCTGAAATGTGATAATAAAGCAAGAGGAGAGACTTATTTGAGGAGAGATTCGTTTAGTGTCTGGTCACAAGGTTGCTGAGCTATCAGTGCAGGGAAGGCAAGTGCTGTTCACACAGCACAGTGTCATTAGTGAGAGCCTTCAAACAACAGGAAGTCATAGCATGTATAATATTAGACATTGCTCTCACCAGCATCTGGTAAATGTGACAAGCCTGTTGGCATCCTCCATCCTCTGTCCAATGCTCTTGACAAGTACACTAGAATTTAACGTAGGAAGGTGCCTAGACTATAAATTTGGGGGCTGAGAAGAGATGCAGCTGTTCTCCAGCATGTCTTAAAAAGGAGACAAGAAAGAGTTGATGTGTTAGGGAAATGGGGTTCCTCTAATTCTTGTTCTCTGGGAATTGCTTTAGTTTTCTGCTGAATTTTTCTAGGCTGGTAGCCCTAGACAGTCTCTAGGCATCATTCAGCACCCCAGATAGTGTTACAAACTTCTATTTTATTTGAGAGCTGTTCAATTTCCTATAACATGTATGGCTGAATAAGCAAATATTGGTTAGTGGGGGAGAAAAAAAGGGCGGGGAAGGGTGGGGAGGAGCCTTTACACTTGTGATAACTATAACCTGAAGTATATGGGGAAGTGCAAATTGAAAGCAGCATCTGTTATTTTTTTTTTTAATTACAGGAACAGTTTACAGCGATGAGAGACCTATATATGAAAAATGGACAAGGTTTTGCATTAGTATATTCCATCACAGCACAGTCCACATTTAATGATTTACAGGATCTAAGAGAACAGATTCTTCGAGTCAAAGACACTGATGATGTAAGCAGCTTCAAAAATGCCTAAGACTTGCCATTATCATTATAGATGATATAGATGTTGATTAGTTATGTGCCAAACTTTAATTTAAAAGTCAGACCAAGCAACACTTGTATAGTACTGAAATACAACCATTGATATAAATTGCAAAATGGGGGAAGTTGTAGTTTCTTATGTGATGTATAAAGAAAATTACATGTTTAATCCTTTCCTCTTCTAAAGTATTCTGTTCGAATCTGTATGTAGCCTTATTCCGCAGTACTGCAGAAAAAAATTCTGAAGCAAATCCGCCTTACCCTCCATTGCTGTTTCATGGATGTGGTTTTAAAGATATGGTTGTAATGCTCTAGTAAGTTTTCCCTTCATGATTTTAAGAAGCACAAAATCAAAAAAAAAAAAAAAGGAAGGTTGTCTTGTGGCTTTTCAACTTACATTACATAACATTACATAGTTTTTGTATTTTGTGTGTGCACCTACCCTTAGTTTGGTCAAACTAAAAATATTTCTACACAGGTTTAATATGCACTTCTTTCGTGTGTTACTAAGGTTATAAAATGAGGCTGAGAAATTTCAAGTCATAAAACTTACTACAGTTATAGAAAGTAAATATTTGGAGCTTATTAGTTAAGCTGTAATTTTGAAAGCAGACTTGAGTTGAATAAACTTATAAGTTTCATTTTATAAAAGCAAGTAAGATATTTCTAGTGCAAAACATCACTAGGTTGTAGCCACTAGCCATAAAACTTCCTTCTTGGAGGTGGTGATGGGGAAATTCAAGTGAAGAATATTTAATATTTCAGCTTTCAGCTCTGCCTGTGTCATTTAAATTGTGTGCGTGGATGTTATGGTGGTGCCTTTCTTACTGCAGGTAGCTACCTGCATGCCTCCTGTTGTCAATTGCAGGATCTACTAAATTTTCACTTTTAGGGAGGTTCACTGGTGATTCTTGCAACATGAAGCCCTTTGCTTTTTCCTAACTGCAGACATTTCCAGGGCTTACGGCTGCTCAGAAGCTTACTTCTGTAATAGTACTAGAAGTGCCTTATTGCTCAGTATCACAGATCTGTCTAGAAAACATAGCATTACAAAATTACATGCACCTTTTGCATCTGGAGTCTACTGAGTTACAGTTTTGTTCAGCATCAGAGTTGAAGTAAAGCAAGATAAATGTCGGCATATTAGGCCCCCTAGTCTACACGGCATATTATTTCTGACTGGTCTTTGTAATGTGTTTTGCAATTGTTTCCTGTATTGTCTCTAGAAAATTCCCTCTGGTCTTGAAAGCCATTCCACAGTAAGTAATAGGAGAAAAATAATGATTAGTTTCAGGTTGTCATTTCAGGTCTCCTCACCAAAATTTCCATTCAAATTTTTCCTCTGCTACAGCATAGACATGATTTGCTTTCTCAGCAGGAAAATACTGAAAGATAAAAATATCATAATCCTTTATTTAAAGCTTAAATTTAGGGAAAGACTAGATATTTCCTGTAATCAACAATTTAAAAAGTCCTTTGTATAATGGATTTTTTTTCTTGTCATGAAAGGTCGGTTTAGCATGTGTTTAGCACTACTAACAGGACTGTGAGGAAAATACTTTTGAAACAAGTGCAGATTTGCTAGGAGAGGAGTGGCAAAGGGAGCTTTAACACTCATCATCAAACCACCTAGTCCAGCCTACTTTTTGCAAGATTTTCCCAGACATGTGAGAATATTGTAATAAATTCTTCAGTAGACTGCACGATATCTTTAACATTTACAAGTGACAGCTGTGCATGTGGAAACTAAATTTCATGAGGTCATCTAGAACAAACACGTGGGACTTGCTGAATTGGCAGCATATATATCTATATATATTATATATATCAAGCACGCCTTTGACATTCGCAATCCACTGCCCACGCTTCCTGCCTCATGCCCATATTTTTGTCTGACTTTCAGATGGAAGTGAAAACCTTTAAGTTCATAGAGTTAATGTTGCTTCCTCATTAATAGAAGAATCTATTTTCCAGTAATCATAACAATTCCCTCTCTCTACTAGACACTTCTGGGTTGCTTTAGGTTATTCATTACCTGACAAATGGCTAAACTAAAAGAGGAAACATGTCCTGTGTGTTTATGCATAATGTATGGAGTGGTATGTATACATGCTTACACTATACTTTCCAGGGATGCAATTTCTAGTGGCTTTTCATTCTGTCAACGTCATGCGCTGGTTCAAAACTTGTGTTTTTTTTTTTTTTTTTTTTTGGTGTGGATGTTTTTTACTGGAAGAAAAAAATATATATGTATAGGTATCAGTTTTTACTGATTCCCAATCAGAGAAAAAAAAAAAAAGGTGTTATAGAAGCTTGGTTTTACTTAAGAAGTTTGTATAATAGCGCAGGAATTTTGCCTGCTTCATTGTACAGTAATTGAGAAGTTTGGAGAAATCCACCCATGGGCAGATAGGGAAGTGCTGAAGTAAACTTTGCTTGATGGGTTCGTAAGGGCTTGGCAAGAGACCAGCAGTATATTGTGTAGCTTTTTGTTTATTTGCTTTGGTGAAGCCTCCCAGAAGTCCATTAGCTCTGCAACATCTCCCGATTCTCATCTGGGTGCTGGCTGCCAAAGGACTGTATTAAATACTCCCATCCTCACATTTCTTAAGCCATCCAGGCTGCTTGAGAACATCTAAGCCAGGAGAAGAAAAGGAACTGCAGGTTGCTGTTAGGAGAACTTGCAGGTTTCTGCTGCAGTGGAATTATTTACATTTAGAGAATTATGTATCTCTGTCTTTGCTAGCTTTGCCCCTTTTTTCCAGTGTAAAAGACTTACATTCTACTTCAGTTGAATGGGGATATTTGTCATTCTGCTGCTGTTTTTATAAAGTTAGGACATGTTATCCCACCATCTTGTAGAAAATCTTGATTTGTACTCTGGTTAGTGTTATTTATTATATGAATAATAGCAGTAAGTGAATTCAACATGTAAAATGTGTATTTGAGATCCTTGCTGATGCCTTAATCCATTTACTATTCTGTTGCTGAATTTTGTGAGCAACTAAGTTACTGATTAGTGAGATCTTTATTCATCAGACAGCAATTTAATTTTATAGTTATCCTGTGCTACAAGCAAAATAGTGGGATTTCCCCCTCCCCTCCCCCCCCCCCCCAAGATGCCTTGTAAAATCTTTTTCTTAATTTTTGGCTTTGAGTACGAGCAAGTTTGACAGTCATTTCCTGAAGGAGGGAGATGAAACCAGCACTGCTTAAAACATAAAAGAAAAATAAAATCCATTCTGGAGGTGCAGAGGGAATAGTGAAGGCAGGATTCACAGTATTGGCAGTTTCTTGCTGTCCATGTGAATTTCTCTGGCAGAATTCAAGCTGTACTTATGAACATGAATGGAAAAAGTTAGTAATTCCTTCTTTCTCATTTTTTTTTTCCTTTGATAATGAAAAACAGTAATTTTAGTTAGACAATTTAGCCTTGTTCTTCCAGTGACAGTCACTTAACGTTTCATAACATGTAAGTTTTAAACTACTAACTAGACCACCAAATAGTGTTATTAAGCAGGGTAGTATGAACTACCTGAGTGGCAAGCTATTAAATGTTAACTGATAGGTCATGCTGGGCCATGTTTCATGCTCTCTCCACAAGTAGAACAGTAATTGTGTAATTTCGAGGGTAAATAACTTGAGTTGTGATACAATACTAGTCTGACGCAAAATGGTCTCTTTTGGTAGGCTTTCAGGTAAAGGTTTTTTTGAGTCTTTCAGCAATGCAAATTTAGAATTTTAGGTTTGTGCAGGTTTTTGTTCTTGACTGAAAACTCCAAGAGAAGGGGGTATAATCAGGCAGGGGTGCGAAACACTGACTACAGGAGGAGATCTTGGGTGACTATACGATGATTCAGTAAGCAATAAACCTCATAAATGGTACTTTCCAAGCCAGATTTATAAGTGTCATGAGCTTGAACTATTGAAATTGATTTTTTTCAATACATGCCCAGATGAGAGCAGATTGTCTTTAACAACATGAACAAATGTCATGGTCATTGGCAGCATCATACAGTGGCTTGGATGCAAAGCAAGAAGAGGAAAGGGGAGTATGAATTATAATCAGAATCTAATTGTAGGCAAAGGACCTGTGCTTAATTTTCTTACACTTTCACATATCCTTCTGAAATCAGAATTTGAGATGAACAATAGAGTATACCCAAGTAGGATGTGTAAACTTGTAACTAATCATAGGTACCTCCTTGGTATGTTTGCCAGCTTCAGTAGGCAGGCTGTTTTATACCACATCCATAAACTTTTTGCAGAGAATCCTGCTTTCCAGAATAATCAAGCTGTGATATAACAGTTTTGAGTTTACAGTACTGTTAGACATTCATCTTCAAATCATAGTGACTGTTTTTTCCCTCAGCATGGTTGTGAGGGGAAAATGTGTGAGAATTTCAAGTGTTTGAGACTTGGATTTCAGGTGTCTAAAACTGTCTTTTCCAAAAATTGTAATGATTCTTTTGCTGGCCTTAGCTCACGTATGAACCGTTTGTTTTTAGGTACCTATGATTCTGGTTGGCAACAAGTGTGATTTGGAAGATGAAAGAGTTGTGGGAAAGGAACAAGGTCAGAACCTAGCAAGACAATGGAACAATTGTGCATTCTTAGAGTCTTCTGCAAAATCAAAGATAAATGTTAATGAGGTAAGGCCAAATACTGGTGGCAGTGTTCTCATATAAGCAAACATTACCATTTATCAAGAAAAACCGGCAGACATATTGAGCATAGTGGGCAAAACTTATCCTACTGATTTCATATTTCCTCAGCTGTTTACTTTACAGTGTATAATATAAGCTTTAACTTAAAACTTTCATACAAATGCTTCTATTTTTTTTTAATGTTGCGTTTCCTAGTTGACATAATCTGTAGCCACTGAGAATGTGCTTGTAAATGGATTCATCTTATCCAATGCTAAATTGTTAGAGATGCAGTGGCAGAATTCCTATGGGTTTTGTCAAAATTTAACAGCTGCTCAGAGAAGTGACCTCACTAGGTGTGCTACAAAGAGAGAGCGGCAGCACTGCACTGTCAGTTTAGCAGAAACTTTTTGGACACAAGAATGCATGTGTTCTTGTCTGATGGAGATGCCAACGTACAGAAAATCGGGCTGTGTTAGTGTTTGCATTTCTGAAACAACTTGAAGTTTATGCCGCAGTCTGTAGTCGTGTCTTCTAGAGAACAGTGTTGGCAGTGAAAGTCAAGCTCAAAAGGCCTCTATGCAAGAGTTGCATGATATCAAATGTGTGCTGGCTGATTTACAAAAAGAAGGAAAAAGAAACAAGTAATATGTATTGAATTAGTTGTGAATTTCTGGACACAGTTTTTTTTTTTTTTTTTGAAAAGTCATAGATTTAATAAGTAAGAACTTACTTCAAACACACTAGAAAGCCTTGTTGGAATGCATGGTTGGAATAGTGCTTAGGAAACTGCTAGGATAGCTTTAGCATGAGGAGTTCCTTGGCTTAAAATATTTAAGAGAAGGAAAAGTAATTGTAAAAAAGTTGATAACATGCACATATTGTTTAATCGTATTAGTATTGTATTTGTTTGTCTTAAATCAGCATTTTCCTGGAACTGAGTCTCTTAAAATTCCAATTAGAACAAGTGTGAAAATGTTTCATACTTCTGTTACTGTTCTAGGAAATGTTAGGGTTTTGTCATGTTGTAGTCCTGAAGAGACTGATGAATTAATTGCCTAGACTTGTTAAAAAAAAAAAAAAAAGAAAAGTACTTAAGTATCTGGAAAAGCATGATTATGATATCATTTGAATACTAGAAATACTACTATAAGCAGTGTACTTGAGTCACTATGAAAATAGGCAGTTAAGAAAATATTCTAATAAATTTAAAAAGAATATTATGAGTGCCTTGCATACAGAGAAACCTGTAGCCTGTTAAGTGCTAAATTGCAAACTAATACCCTATAGCAGTTGGTGGCTGCAGTATTGTTTGAAACTTACATTTTCAAGTAAACTTGACCCACAAATCAAAGGGTTGTAGATTATAGATGCCTTTATGGTTTGCTTCATAGAAACTGGAAAATCCTTGGCAAATAATCATGTTAGAAAGCAAAATGTAGGCAGGTGTTAAGTACACAATTTAACTTTCTGACCTTGTGATAACTACAATTTACAGAGTATTTTTGAGAATGTGAATGTATTACATGTTGAGGTTCAAGGATAATAGCTACAAGAGAAGCTTCTTAATTCCAATATGCAATTGGTTTTTATATTCGCAGATCTTTTATGACCTTGTGCGGCAAATTAACAGAAAAACTCCGGTGCCTGGAAAAGCACGTAAAAAGTCATCATGTCAGCTACTTTAATACATAGCTGTACTGTAGCTCTGAGCCAGGTAAGCACTTTAACGTTTCCAGGGTTCTCTGTTATATGGCTATTAAAAATCCAAAACTGCATTGAAAATGTGTGGTTTACGTTGACATAGAAATATGTATGATCCTGATTTTTGCCATTCAGTGTCAGAACTTAAAGTAAGTGCAAGGTAAAAGTGTTCATATTGGGATTGAGATTTCATTCAGCCTTAAGGTGTTTGCAAAGCTCAGGTGAACTGTCCTTGCTCTAATACTTCCACGTTTGGGCTTTTGAAAAGGGAGTTTTATTTTTAAAAAGTGGAAGAATATACTAATCGAGCTCAATCATTGGGAAAGCACACTATAAAATATTGTAATTTATGTACTAAAATGTCACTTCCATTTTTGATCTCCTGCACGTGCTTGCATTGCATCATAGAAATTTAAGCTTGCTTTCTTTGGGCTATATGGATATTTTATAGGCTGCATGGCAATTACTGTTTTTGAAAAATAATTGTGAAGTGTTGGTTACAGCACTTATTTGACCCGAAGCCATTGGTTACCAGATGAATTTCCTAGGTAATGACATTTGGCTAATGTTTTTACCCAGCTAAATCCATGTTTTAAGAATACTGCTGAAGGCTCAAGGAAACTCCAGCCTGCTCTTGAGCAAGGTTTTTCAGAAGCCAGTCAGCAGACTTGAATTTTGTCTGTGGCTTCCTTGTGCTTGGGCATGGCTCCCCCCACACACTGCCAGCTGAGGACAAGCAGAGGTCTCTTGACTGACCTGATATAATGTAAATATTACCTGTTGATCTCAATTATTTCCAAGTTTGTTGGTGATGCAGTGTGTGTTTGAACAGCTACAATATGCAACAGACGAGCAATGGAGTTGTAGCTGGTGGTTCAGATCTTTATTAGTGCTGTGATGCTTTCTGTCATCTACTTGACATGCTGGGAGATCCTGGTAGGAGATTTCACTGCAATTAATACTTGGATAAAGGCTTGTAGGCTTGTGTTACAATTTGGTTAATGTGATATTTAGCTCTTTGGTATCCATATAAAACTATTTTGAATGAATACAAGTAACTGACTAAACTGACTAAAACTGAGAGAATTTCAAAAGTACCAGCTGAGGATAGCAGGAATGATTGTGTGCTTGTCGCTCATACTTTTGTAAAGAGGGCAATTTAGGAGCACTGATTTCTACCACCCCCTCACTCTGCTGTGTGACAGTCCACCTTTATTTACTGAGATGCCTGTTGTTTACGTAGAGTAAAAGTGATACTAGTGGGGAAATGGTAAGGTGGTTATTTTCCGAGTCTGTTTTTCAAGGACTGGCTAGTGGCATTAAATAAAGAATTGAACAATGAAAGGAGCTGCTACTGATGCTAACAGGTTCTTTTGTTATTACAGGTCTGAAGAACTGTTGCCCAATTCAACAGTGCCAGCATTCCAACTTTATTAAATCTACCAACATCTTCAATGGACTTTCCTGTGGTGGTACCCTTTAAGAAACGGATGAAAGCTACTACATCAGTTTGCACATTCTAATCACTTTCCAGTGTCACGAGAGATTTTTACTTATAAATATTCTAAGTGTATGCAACTGGTAAAACCAGAGCCTACATCCAGTATTACTGATAAGAGACATTGTTCATCCACCAATGTTGTACATGTATGAAAACTGTGTACTGTATACTTCAACAATCCCCACTTTCTATTGGAGAGTACAATAATGTAAATCCTAAAAGCACCACTATTTTAGCATAATAAAAGAAAGTCCAAAGAGCTCCTATATAGACTACTCCAGATAACTTTGCTTCATCGGTATTTGTAGCTTATTGTAACTTTTTTAAAGAAATACAGGATCATCATCATTGTATTGTACAAAAGCGCTTTGATTAACACAACAGCTATATAGTTTTTTAATTTTAGGAAAAACCTGTGGAGACAGTGATCTAGTCTTTAAGAGTCCTTTCAGTATAATGTCTGACTAAAGACATGGCCTTTAATATCTGTTGGGAAGGAAATGTCCAGACTTTTCAACCTTTTATTGTATGTTTCCTTTTCCTTGTTTACATAGGGAACAATGTTTATAGTTGTGTGTACAGTGGGGGTCTACAACAAGAAGTGTATATTTTAAAACAATTTTTTAATGATTTAACAATTTTTTGTAAATCATTTTCGGGCTTCTGCAGCTGTAGATTCTCACTGTGAATTCCCTTGCTTGCTCATGCATAAGTGTATTTGCAATACCAAATATACAGGTTTAGTACTTTTGCCTGTTAGTGATTGTTTTACATGTGTAACGTTTTGGTTGAGATGTTAAATGGTGGAAGAGTACTGTGGATGTGAATGTGGGAAGTAATTTTAATCATGTGTAATTGGTCACAGGGCCTAAGTTGCAGTAATTAACTTTTGCTGATTTATTTAACAATGCCTTGTTGCTTTGTATGCATTAACGTTTGGGTGTAAAGATTGTGTGTATATCCAACAGGGAGCCACAGTATTTAAATTGACCAACCTAATGTTACAACTGCTTTGAGGTGGCCAAATGTAAACTAAAAGCCTTAATTAAAGTGGTGCAATTTTGTATGACTTAGCATCAGTAGTTCAATAAATTTGGATTGCCATGCAAGGGCTTGCATTACAGTTATATACTACTCGAATGTTCTGTGTTTTAGTAGTGCTAGTAACCGTTGAGTTCAATGTCACTTGCACAGTACAGATGCTTACATCTTAGGAGCTAAAGTAACCGGTATGACATTGTCTCCTGACAAATACATGCCATAGGTATTTCATTTGCTAGCATCCTGTGTGCTAGGGTGGATGAACTTCTGACTGGATGAAACCCTGTTTACAGTTTCAGACTTGGAATATTTGAAATGTTAAAGTTCTCTTGTAAGGAAGGGGAAAAAAAGGGGAAATGCCTGTCTTCAAAGGTTAGACTATCAGTGGCTGTTCCCAGAACTTGATATGTTGCCTGTGGCCATTTTCCTTCTTTCCAGAAAGAAGTCATTGCTGAAACTTGCATAGTGTAGCTAAAATACTCTCTTAGGATAAAACACTGCATTTGGTTTTCTTCGGAATGATTTGAAATGAAACAAGTAGAGTTTAAGGAGATCTACAGGAGTGCTCTCCTACTAAGTGCAAAATTTTTCAAACTGTAGGTATGTTAGACTGTGAAGTGGGATACTTGAACTGTGGATGATCTGATCTTAGTTGTGCTGTTGAAAATTCATGTCACACCCAAATATTTGGTACCTCCTGCTTGTCTGGAACAGAATTACCAGATCATGCTCTAATCCACTCCTGCAAAATCAGTACGATTAGACTAGCTCTTACCAGCGAACACTGAGCTAGTTTACTGTGCCCCAAAAATTCAGTTCAGATGATCCTTCCTGCTGGGAGAGACTTGGCAATTTCTTCAGTTATTGCAGTCAGTGCATGGAGGTAGCACACCGCTTCCCTGTGCGGAGTCAGGATTAAGGTTGATAATCCTTTCTGTTTATCGCTAGAAGCTAGACTGTGTAGCTGATGATGCCCATTTTGGTTTGCTGTGCGTACCGATCACTTCCAGAGGAGCAGGAAATGCATCTCCTGCTCCAGCCTCACCTAACACTCTTGCACTAGCACTAGATCCTTTCCTTGCATAGCCAGTCAGTAGCTTTCCTCCTTTTGACTTCCAGCCTCTGCTTATTCAGCTATTCTTAACACTTTTGTGTCCCAGATGTCATTTTCTTTGTATTCTTTTCAGTGTGTTTCACTTCCCAGTAGCTGTACAGATGGCAGGAGATGGGAGGGAGAAGAAAAGTATGGATAACATGAGAGGGGTACTGGCTTGGTTGCTGTGTCCAGTCAAAGAGTAGCAACTACAGGGAACATTAGCTTTGCCCTCAAAGCTTCACTGCGCTTTTTGGCTGTGCTGGGGATGAGTAGATGGGTAATTTCTCAGCAACAGGGGTGGTAAGTTTTAGATAAGCTACAGGAGAGTAAAAATCTCAAACTTCAGTCATCATCATCTCAATATACTGCTAAAAAGGGAAATAGCTTTCTCTGTTTTGTTGGGTAGTGTTTTTTATTTTTGTTTTAATTTAGAACTAGGCAAGTTTAGCAATATTAACAAATTATAATCCAGGTTAATACCTAAACTGCAGGATTTTTCTCCTATGAAAATTTAGGCAAACTTCAAAGAAGCAGTGTCCCAGCAGTGAAAGGGAAGATGCCTGACACAGTGATGCTGAGGAAGTGATGGACATGAAGAGTGAAGAAAAAAAACTCATGAAAGGTTTTTCTTCATTTCTGAGTAGTTATGGCATGAGGAGCTGATCCCTCTAGGGAAGGGAACATCTAGTTCCTCTCAGCAATTGTAACTCTGTAAATAGGAACCACTTGCAGAAAAGAACCCTGTCCACTGAAATCTCTGAACACTTTCTAATCTGTCTTGAAGATAAGTGCTTTGTGTAAAAATCTTAAGATGTTTACGCTTGGGCTACTTCAGTAGCAACAGAACGCTTTCCATACTGAAGCAAGAACAACTGAAGAATGCAGACAGACCTGCTTATATTTAAATAAGGGGAGAAATGTTCCTTATTAGTAGACATGCCTTCTCTTACAGTGATTAGTTTACTTTGGTCTTCAAAAAGATACCATTCTGCTTGCAAAGCTTTGGATAAAAAAAGTATAGTTCATATTTTATCAAAAAGTAATGCAGTAATTTTCCAAATTCAATGCTATACTTTTATATATTGCTGCTTACTGCTTGTAAAGTTAGTTTATGCTTACAGTGCACACAAAGTCTGTGACTGTTTTACTTCCACCATAATCAAATTGGTGTTGGTCAATATCTCAAATGTCTAAGCTTTCTGTGGAGGAGAAAAAAAAAGTTATGTTTATGCCCTGAAATATATATTATTTAAATGAATTGCACTCTCTTCCTATTAGGACTTCTTTTAATTACTAACTCATTATCTCTTACACTGTTATAAATGCCTTCATTCTCAGATAATTCTGTAAAATGAATGTCTACTTGCTTATCTTAAAGCAATACTTGAGAATTGCAAGATGTTTTCAGATGCCCAAAGGAATGGCACTGTAAACTCAAACTACTACTTATTCTCTGCGTAAGAGAACATAACTTGTAGAAAAGTACTGTAGAGTTAGATACTAAAGTTTGTTTTATAATATGTACTGTGATATTGTGATGCTAGAAGGGGAAGGTGGGAGGAGAATATTGCTAAAGTTTTGATTAAAGCTGTGCATTTCTCTCCAGTTCTGGTGTAATTAGAATTGCTGTTTCCTTATGGGCGAAGATTTAGAGATGAGGATTTTCTATTTTTGTGGATGAGTCAAAGTATGGTTTTTTTCCAATGTTTTTTATCCTTGCTAGATAATTTAAGGAAGGGGAGAAGTTCTGCCAGTACATCTAGGTAGGCTTCAGTTTCAAGAAGGCAAAGTTACTTCTAGACCTAAGTGGTCAACAGGAGTAATGCAAATATCTGTAACTTACTATTGGAATTGTAATATGAAGATGCAGCTAAGCATCAGCGTAGACGAGAAGCTTTTTCTCCAGGGTAGAGCTGCAACCTTAGCAGCATTAAGCTATACTTCAATATATAGCTAAATAGCCTATGTATGAGGAGGAGAATAAAAAAATAAATAAAGCAAAAGTTGTTCAAATGTGTAGTGAAATAGGGATGTGTTCTCTAAGGCAACATTAGACAAACAGAAATCTTAATTTGATTAAGTTCTTATCTTGAGCGCCCGCCCATGCTTTTGTTTTTGAGCTTTATGAACAACTTAATTCTTCAAACCTAATTTAACTTCTGTCATATAAAGTAAAATTTTGGAATGGTACTTAACTGACCTTTTATTTACATTCTCCGTCTGGAAGTATAATCAGAGCTATGTTTTGTATTCTTATTTTGTTCCCTCTTGCAATATTTGAGCTTCAAACAAATGTTTTCAGAGAGTTTAAAAAAGAAAGGACAAAACAAACATCAGCTTCCGAATTTCCAGCTGTCAGGCAAAGGGGGAATGAAGAGAGAAGGGCTTTCAGCATTCCACTTCACACAAATAAAAAAAATCAGTACTCAGCCTTAAGAAACATGACTTGGGTCTAACAGCAAGTTCTGCAGCTTTGATGTTTCAAGGAAGTTCACTGCCACCAGTTATCTCTTTTTTTTTTTTTTTCTCCAGAATTGTGGCTGGTGTAGACTACCTCATTTGAAAGCAACTGTAATTCATGATTTTTTGGGGGAAGGGGCGGGGGGGGGAGGAATTTGGGAGAGGACTACAATAAACTTTTGGGATGTTTTCTCCAATCTCGGATTCAGATTTCAGTTATAGTGGAAATTTTAATTCTTGTGGTCAGTGTACTTTTGTACATATGTTCAAAATATGTGAATAATTTCATATATTTTATAGTGAATATAAATATGTGAAAAATATTTTCATAATATGTCATATTTTCACAATTTACTTCTAGATCTACCAGGGAGGATTTAGTAACTTCAGTCACATGGAAAGTATAACTACATCTGAAATCCCAGGTCCATTAAGTGGAGCTCACTACCTGTGAAGTGCCAAATAAAGCAAAGTCCCTTGGCGCTGCTGCTCTTTTCAGACACAAATAAAATGACACTTCTCTGTTCTTCATCCCTTAGAAAAGTTTTACTCAGCTGAGTTCCATCAATAGCTGTAGGGACAGAAGTCAAACTCCATTTAGGACAATAATCTCAGAATTGACAGTCAACGCTGACATTTTAATGCCAGCAAGATACGCACTTTCAGTCCTGAGATTGGGACAAAGGCTGCGTTTATGCTCAAAAGCATGTGAGGAATCAGACACTTTCAGGAATGTTTGAACTAGGGAGAAAATGGGCTAACATACAACATTCTTAAAAGACAAAACACAACACAATGGGAATTCCATGCTTTTCTTTGTACTTCAAGCTCAGCTAAAGCATGCTATTTGCTGTCACTTCACACAAGTTTTCTTGTACTATTACTTTTGATAGTTAAAAAATTCTTGATTTTTGTGTATGTGAATGTCATGTTTGCATCTTTGCAATGCATTAGGGTAATGGTGAATGGACTGTACTGGGACCTGATTTTAAAACTTACACTAGGTTAAAGCTAACTGTAATGTATCTAGGAAACACTCAACGTCAAGTCTGCGCTTAGGATCCTGATGATGAAAATACGTGAAACTCAGGTTGGATGGATCACTGTTAAGATAAACTTAAGTTCAGGGTCCGCTGCTACCCTGTCCTGTGAAGAGTTGCTGGGAAGTTAGATGCGCTAAATGCAGTGCAGGGGTGACAGTCCCGCTCCGCGCGGGCTGCGAGTGCCCCTCGTCTGGGGACCCTGCTGGCTGTGGCCCTCCAGCAGCTTCGGGACCACCCAAGAGCAGCCACTTCACCAGCGGCTCAGGGCAGCGCCCGCAGTGCCAGAGCTTGCACAGCCAGCAGCCCGGCCGCCTTGTGCTGCTCCTGTTTCAGACCAATGCTCTAGGAGGAATTTCTCTGCATGAAGAACGTAAAAGGCCTGGCCCATTTACGGGGGAATCCCTGGTAATCACAGCTCCAGGTGCAGCTGAGGCCTCGCCGGGGTTTGGGGGCACTTGCTGTCTCTGCTGTCGCTGTCAGCTCGGTGTTTCCCGTGTACCCAACACAGCTGCATCTTGCCAGCAGAAACCAGCCAAGCATTGGATCTACTGTAGAAGCGCAAAACTTCGTTGTCTTCAGAGAGACTGAGCGCGAGCTGAGCAGCAGCGCTGAGCGCGGCAGCCCGGCCGTTAACGGCTCCCGGGGCACAGCGGCGGGAGTGCGACGCAAGCACGGCGGAGACACCTTGCTCTAGGAGCCGCTGCCGCCCGGCCGCGGGGCATGAGGCCGCTCGGGAGGCGCCGCAGCCGCCCGACGAGTGCCGCGCCGCCATCCCGCGCGCGCGGC
>JAWLRI010000039.1:1261676-1284855 GCA_034781795.1 Crypturellus tataupa | reverse complement strand
AAGGCCGGGCGGTGGGGGGATGGAGCTGGGGGGTGCCGGGACGGCGCCGGGAACGCCGGGAGGCGCCGGGATGGCGCTGGGAATGCCGGGAGGTGTGGGGATGGAGCCGGGAACGCCGGGATGACCCTGGGAGGTGCCGGGACGGAGCCGGGAACGCCGGGAGGCGCCGGGCTGACCCCGGGCCCGCCGGGCCGCGCAGTGCGGCTGCGGCAGCTGCAGCACCTGGACCTGGGCGGCTGCCGGCGCCTGGACGACTGGGGCGTCGCGCGGCTGCACCCGCTGGCCGGGAGCCTGCGGGAGCTCTCGCTGGCCGCGTGTCCCCGCGTCACCGAGCGCGGCCTGGCCGCCCTGCACCGCCTGCCGTGAGCGCCCGGCCCCGAGCCCGGCCCAGCCCATCCGCCCGATCCGATCCCCCCGCGCCCAGCCCAGCCGCTCCGAGCCCCTCCGCGCCGAGCCGCCCGAGCCGCCCGCGCGGAAGCGCTGCCTTCCCCTTCCGGGCCGCGGCGGCGGGAAGGCGGGAGCGGCGCGGCCGTTATGGAGAGGTGGGGGACGCGGCGCGGCGCGGGACGGGATGGGACGCGGCCCGGCGCGAGGGCCGCCCTGGAGCCCCCTGCTTACGTTGTCCCTGTGTTGCTGTCCCACAGACACGACTTTGGAGACGTGTTGTCCCCGCGTGAGGCAGAGGTGGCCCCGGCTGGCCGGAAACACGGCGCCCAGAAGAGAGTCTCCAGTATCCTTCTGCCCCAGGGGTGGCGGGGCCCGTCCGCTGGCGCTCAGCGTTTGCTTGCGGTGCCTGCAGAGTGCACGTGCGCGGGCTGACACGCTGGTGGTTGTCGCTGCTTGCACTGGTTATTCGGGTTGCAGGCTGGATACGGGCGCTCGTGCCTCACCGCCCTTCTAAACGTGCGCCCGCACTTGACACGGAGGTTTCCTGCCTTCGCAGGCCTATGGATGCGGGTTGAGCTCAGCCTAGAGATCTGCATGAGCTGTAGCTGGCTACAACCTTGAGCTTTCTTTGCTGCGTTTTGTCTTAATTTTATGTTCTTTAACCTATATGTTTTTTATCAGTTTGTATTGTTTGCTATATCTTATCATCCCATTCACAGTAATATCAAGAGAAGTGCATGTGCATAGATAAACATTTTGACAGAACATATTTTTAAGCTTATTTACAATAGTAAAAACTTGTACAGTTTGGCAGTCAGTGACAGCTACTTTTCTGACTATGATAGCAAAGGGATTCATTAAATCTTCTCTTTTTTATTTTTTTTATTTTTATTTTTTTTGTAAGCAGAATATAACTACCAAGATATTGGCTGTGATTATGGTTGTTCTTCTGAATCAAGATGCTGTTGGACACTGACATAATTTAAGAGATTAGAACTTTTGCACTGCTTATTAGTAAAGCAGACATAGGGTATTGTAATTAGTTAGCTGAGAGAAAGAGGCAAAATAGAGCAACCTTTTTGTTGAAGTCATCAACATCATGGAATAGAGAGTAAGTGAGCTTTTGTTGCTATTTTTTTATGTGTACAGTCTCAGATTTGCTGGTTATCAGTTATGTAGCATACAGCAGCTCCTTGCAAAGGGAGGTAATTCTCCTTGAACCAAGCAGTGATGAGAAGCAAGGTGTCCTAGACCCGTCATGCTCTTGTTTCCGAACTTTTTTTTGGGGTGTCCCCAATAGATTTTAAGTTTCTGGTGAAATATTTCATGACCTAATTAGCATTTTATTGAAAGAGATTTTTTGCTTTGTCCTTGCAAAGCTTGAGAGACAAGGTGTGTATTCCTTATAATGTTTTTGCTGCAACAAAGATTGTTTCTTTCCAAGTATTCACAATCATTGTGGGTAGAGCTGACAGAGTGTTTAGGAGTGTTTCTTAACTGGTCTTGTTAATCAGTTCTTACGTCCCTGGATGACACTATTGGAAACATGACGCCCAGAGGCCAGTTCATTTCCCGAACTCCCGGTTCGTTGCTTCGCCAGTCATGTAAGATTATCTTTTTTTCAACATTGGGTTAAATAAAGAATATGCTTAGACTTCATAAGTCATAATAGGGATTCCTTTTTGTCTTAGGATGGTGAATCTTTCCAAGCAGTACCTTTGTTTGCTAAATATCCTTGAGAGCACCAGCCTTTGTGTCACTGTGCAGGAGTATCTGAACAGATCCGGTGCTTAGTAGAGCAGATTTGTAGTTTGCCATTTGCCTTAAGGGTTTGGAGATCAATTTCCAGGTGTGTCTGAAGATCTAATATTGTGCACACTCAGGATGTGAAGGTACCAAGGAACCTCCTGGAATGCTACTGCACTTGAGGAAGAACTGAAAGGACAGTAGATGCAATCTGCCTTTACATAAATATATACCCTTTTTGGAAAATCAGGCCTTGAGTGTGCCTCACACCCTGTTAATAGAGTGTTTGTATATCCCTAGCATAAATACATTTGTAGAAGGTGAAGTTACATCATTGATAATAAACCTCCTTGTTTCTAATTGTTGTTGATGTTTTTTACTTTCTAATTAGCATTTGTGGTTGCTAATGGTACAAGCCTTTGGTACAAGCCTTGGGATGGAGCGAAATAATGACAGACAGGAACAGGTTATTTCTACATAAGAATAGTTTGCCTGTTTCTTCTGTGGCTGTGGGCTGGATTTCATAAATACTTGGATCTCAGTTGAAAGATGTCTTTTGGAACCTCTTGGTGTAGAGGGCAATTGCTTTAATTATGTTTCCTTTTCAGAAAAAGGGCTTTCTCTTTCAGATACTGCACTTCCTCGAAGCTCCACAAAGCTGCCAGATATGTCTGTTATCTTGGGAACAGGAGGAAAGTCGCCTCAAATACTGCAGACTCCCGGACTTTTTGGCAATCTCTCCATGGTAAGAGGACCAGAGCAAGTCTTTCTCTTTTGCTTATGTAAAACTTGTAACTTTTTATAAGTTTGCAGTGTTCTTGTGTTGTTTGCATGAAAGAATCTGTGGGTGGTTCTGGCTTGCTGTATTGCTGTGGTGTTTTCTCTCTGTTCCTCAAGATGATGTAATGAGATATAAACTGGGTTTTAAGGACTTCCTAAATATACTATATGTGCTAAGCTACTGTCACATCAGATTGTGACTGCAAAGATCTTGACTTTGCTTGTTTACAGATTCCTCAAACACAGAAGTGTTTTATATCCTCAAATCAAATTTTTAGAATTTTTCTCATTTTGACACTTTCCAATATGAGAGAATACGAAAAACAGCTTGGAAGAACAAGCATCTCTCATGGATATTCTGATGGCATTAGTTATCTTCTTAATGTATCTTTGGAGGGATTTTTAAAATGTTTTGTCTCCATTTATTTTTTAAGTCGACTCAAAATGTTAATGCATCCTTCTTTCTGGGTGCTCCTATATTTTTTTTACAGTCACTTAGTTTCTTTTAATTTTTAGGTGTGGGGACACAGAGACCTGTGGTCATATGTATACAGCTGTTAGTAGTGGGGATTTTCTTCCTGTTTGGAACCTCCTGATATTTTGCAACTATTTTTGTGGGGGGAGCAGTGTTTGTATTAGCGTAGTGTTTAAGGCTCTCATTTGGATATGAAGAATCCTGTTTGGGTTATACTGGGGACTAGGTAACTGTTTTCAAAGGAGGGTCATGGAAAAAAAAAAAGACTTAAAATTGTATGCCTTATGGAAGTTTACCTGGTGAACACTCATTAAACTTATAAGACTCATAAGAACACTCATTAGACCTTTCTGTATTTCCCTCAGAGACGTGGTGCGATTTTCTGTAACTGAGTTTCTCGTTACTTTTGCTCTTCTGTTCTGAGCAGTTCAGAGTGCTACAGCATTCTGTTCTGGTGGGTTAGGGACAATAAAGGCAGAAAGAAATCCGGCAAGAGAAACACTACGGGTAGAAACTGTGTCGTATAAGGAAGAATAAGGTGTCGTCACATACACATAGGTGTGTGGCCGCAGTTCTTCGGTATATTTAAGCCACTGCTATGTTATCGAGTCCCCTGTTCTTACTGGTTTGGGCAGGACCATTTTAACAGTCAGGAAAAAGAATCTACTAGTGGCACAATTCTTGGTTCTTCCACGTGATGTTAATTGCTGCCCTGGAAACAGCTACAGGAAGCTACCCTGTCTGTGCAGTTTCTCCTCTCTGGGCCAGTTTGCTGCTTTCATGTCAGATATGTTAGCGGACACCTCCCCTGAAATAGCCCAAGAAAGTCTAGGTATGTCTGTATCTCCCCATTTCATATTACCGAGTACTCTTATTTTAAAGATGTATTGCTTTGTTTAATAAAATACTTAAAAATCTGAATTAGAGCCCTTCACTTCAGACTTTCAATTGTCTTGGCGAATTTCGTTAAAACTGTTTTGTTTGTTTTTTTTTTTTCACAGATGCATTGTTAACATTATTTGGCCTTCTTTCACTTTGGGCAACATAAATTAACTAGTAAAGGTTTAAGATGATAGAATGTGATAGGATGGAGGGATGCATCTGTTTTGAAGTAAAAAGTGGAAAAATACAGTGTTGTAAAATTCGAGGTTTTAGTAAGTTAATTTATAGGTTAATTCTTGAATAAATTAATTGAAAATTACCTTTTCCTGTCCCTTTTTTTTAATATTTGTTAAAGACAGTTATGTTTCATCTCAAGGCAGTTCATTATTAATTTTCAGAGTTTTTTAAACTCTGTACCAAAAATAATGGCTTGAGTGAGGCTTATAGCGGTCTGAAATTGTTGTTTATTTTCTTTATGCTGTTATATTTTTAGTTGGATGAAAGCAACTGGACAATGGCACTGTCACCTCTGCAGACAGGAATGTTTACAAATCTAGACATGTCCAACATGACAGAAGATGTGACTATGAGCGCTGTACTGCTGCGTGAGGACGATCCTGGGGAAGCTGGTAGGATGATCTGAAGTTTTTGTAATAATCACATCTTTTACTTGTAGAGTTTGGAAAATGTATTTGGAAAATGTTTTGAAATGTTTGGAAAATATTTTAATATTTTATGTATTATTTTGCTGATACACTTTTCTAACAAGAACAGTCTACTGGAAAAGTATCCTTTCCAGTTACTGGGGTTTATCTAGTGGGTATGTTCTGTGCAACCTGGTCTAGAGGGACAATCAACAGATGTCAGTGGATGCTTTGGTGTAGTAAAGGCACTGAATTAGTTTCATGAAGAAACATAGAGGAGTTTATTTAAAACTTTCCAAGAGGACAGCTTTATAACAAAAACATACAATCATTTGACTTGCACAAATCTTACTGTGTAGCTTCTGCCTAACTTTCTTAGCTCATATGTACTTATGACTTGATGGAATATAAGTGGTTCATAACATCATTGTCTGCATTTAATTTTATTGATGGCTATTTTCTCATTAGAAGGATTTTTGTAGTAGAGTGAGTTTTTGAGTTTTGTTTGTTTTTAACCAAATTTTACCAAGTCCTGCTAACATGGCTTAAATTGCTTTCTGCTTAAATGTATTCTAGCTACTATGAGCATGTACTCAGATTTTCTGCATTCCTTCCTGAAGCATACATCAACTACCATTTTTGAACTTGTGGATGAGTATGAAAATATTTGTAACAACCAGGTAAATTGTTTGTCTTTTTTAATTTGTCTTTTCTGAGTGTTTTTCTTTAAGCTGAGATGTCACAGTGCTAAACATAGATATTTAAAGTCTTTCATCTGGTTGCAGTCTTGAGATTTATTGAATGGCAGCACTGAAGAGCATCTCTCTTTGCTCATGTGCTGCTTTGGCACAGAAATACCCATTGTGTTGCCATCATGCTGCAGGTGCCAAGTAGTGGTGAATATGAGCAAAGTATAGATATTTGTGTTGATAAAGGTGAATTGAATAAAAATTACACGTGTCTCAGATATAAATCCAGTCATTGTATCATTGTGGTTTTATTGATTTCTAGTACATGCTAAATAGGCTGGCCATAAAGGCTTCCACAGCAGGTTTCAGGCATCCCTGCTTTTAGACATTGTTTTTGATTATGATGGGCTGTTTATTGCTAGTGACAGGAACTATAATTTGAAAAGAGGTTAATATGCAACTATCAGTTGATCACAGAGAAGAGGGCAGATCATTTTGTTGATGTTGCTGGTGAAAGGCTTTGCACCTGTGTCCCTGTTAAGAAAATGAATTTAAGATTGAAGAAGGTTGCCAGCTGTGTGTGTTTTGTACAGATTTGTCTCATAAAGGGTATGAGTTGGAGAATGCTGAGTTCTTTAAGGAAGTGTGTACCATAGTCCTGTTCTCAAGTGGGAGGGAGAAGAGAGAAAGAAAGTTCAGTTATCATTTACATGATAACAGGTGGAACTTCAAAGCTGAAATGGAACAGGAGGTTTCAGGGGATTCCTTTTGGTTATGGGTGTTGAGAAGGTTACCATCTACATGATCATGGAAGATAGAGTGGGTGTTTTAAGGCATCTGGAATATGCAAAAAGCAGAAATTAAACTGTTGAAGGAGCAATCGAGATAATGAAAAGATTGTGATGGCTTAGAAAAAATGATGGTGGGCAGTACTAACCATATGTGAATTTATTTACATCAGGTGAATATACTGGGGAAAATTGTTTATCGAGCAACTCCTGGACAGCAAAAGTTTTCAAAAACTGCTAGTGTCCTGTGGCTTCTCAAGCAGGAGATGGTAACATGGAGACTCTTGTCCTCACTTTATAGGTAATTGTTTTTTCTGTTGTTGATCTCCTCCTTGGAGTTATTGTTTGTAAAATGATGAATCTTGAGCAAAGCAATCCATAACCAGTTTATAATTAGACCTATTTATTATCTGTTTATGGAAATTAAATTTGCAAACAATACTGTTTTTTATTACTTTTGTAAATTTTTGCATTTTCATATTTTTTTTCTTTGTGAAGATAGCTTTAAGCACTTTGCTTGCATGTCACATTGAAATCATGGATATTATGCATTCTGCTGGATTTTACTAGCTTTGTTTTAACCATTAAGATTTGCAATTTTATTTCTAGAGACAGAATACAATCTGCACTGGAAGATGAAACTGCATGTGAAATCACAGTAAGCTTTGGGGGTGTGTGGGAATGCTAAAGTTTTTTGAAGCAATCTATTTTAAAACTAAATCCTTGTGTGTATTCCTACAATTTTAATCTTTCAACCATTCAAAATTTAAGGTAAAAGAAAATTTAAGATTTTCTTGAATTGTGACCCTGCATGTGCAGAACGGGTTGGACTAGATGATCTCTGGAGGTCCCTTCCAACCCTAAGGATTCTATGACAGGCATAATTTTGCACTTCCTAGAAGAAGTACATGTGATCTCAAGCTGTCTAGCACTTAGCAACCCTGATGGTCATTTATCTTGAGAGGAATCTTTGCGTTCTTGGTTTAGCAGTAATCATCTTGTCTCTGCCAGCAAGACTTACAGCATTTGCTGCCAGAGTATGTTTAGGAAGATAAAACAATAAGGCAAGTCACTCTGCCTTTGTAACATTTATGATTGTGGCTGTTTTATTCTCAATCATACAATAACTTTTGCTAGGATTCCTGCTGCAAAGTTACTGGGGGGTGGTTTGATTTTCTTTAGTTGGTTGGTTGGTCAGTTTTGTTTTTGAAATGCCACTTCTGTTTGTTGCAACTCTAATGAGAGCCAACAATGTGGAAGAGCAGATAGAAGGATGGAGGAGTAGTTTGCTTTCTTTTGTTCATGTTAAGGGTGGATTAAGGTCTTGGAAAATGTTTTTTGTTTGTTTGATTTTTTTTTTTTTTTTTTTATTAAGTCTATGAGAATAAATGAGATTTGAAGTAATGTGAAGACAGTTAGTAGAATCAAGTATGCTCTGTCCAGTCTGTCTGTGATCGTTCATTTGAGTTATATTCTCAGTCTCATTTTCATAGTTTTTAGTCTTACATGCTGTAAAGAAACATCCAAATGTTTAATGTCATTGGCTTAAAAAAGGGGGCAAGGGTGAGAGTGAAGGCAGCATTCTGAATTCATAGAAAACTTAAAAGTTAGTATGTGTCCAGTTTGTTTTTGTAGCAAGCTTTCTTTTCCATGAAGTAATCTTTTTTTTTAAATAGGTTTTAAATGCTAGTGAAAAGACAACTGTAGACAACTTGTTTCAGAAGGACTCGCTTGTTCGACAAAGCCAGGTATGGCTGATCGGATTTTTTTTTTTTTTTTAAGGGGATGTAAATAGATAAGTAGACACTTAAATGTTTATAAGGCCTCTGTGTTATGTAAGTTACAGTACATGTGAGCTCTGTGCACTTACTAAGTGTTTCTAATACTTATTTCTTTATATTAATGTAAGCATTTATTCTACTTATGCACAGAAATAATGCTTTTCGGTTTCTAAAGATCAAATGTATTTTTTCAGGCTAACTTGGGGAGATCTGAAGACCAAAAGTTATTGTTACTAACAGTCATGATCAAAAAACTGATAAATAGCATGTCAGTAATTGTAGCATCTAGTACGAAACAGAGATTGAGCACCTACACAAAATTCATACTGGATACTTAAAAAGAATTGCATAGTCTCAAGATGTGTACATCTTTTATCGTGTAGATAAAATGCATATTCAGAGATGGGAGATGCAGATGCTTGCTATAAATTTGTTTTAAAAATGCAATTTAATTTTATTCTAGCTGGTAGTAGATTGGCTAGAGAGCATTGCCAAGGATGAAATTGGAGACTTCTCAGATAATATTGAGTTTTATGCAAAATCTGTTTACTGGTGAGTTCAGACTTTCTTTTATTATATATATGCTTCCTTCAGTTGTAAAATTTTCAGACCTATTCTCAGACTTTCTAAAAATGGCTTTTTAGAAGCCAGGCAGTTCATTCATTTCTATTTCTTTAAATTCTTAGATGTAAAAATCAAGTGTTTTCTCCTTTTGCTGATGTGACTCCTCCCAAAAGTTGTAACTGACTTTGGAGAAGAGAGGACAGAGGTGGGGAGAAACACCCAAGTAACTTAACCAAACCTGCACCCAAGTTAAGAGATTTTCTTAATAAGAAATAGTGAAAGATGCTAGATGGTTACCTGCTCTTTAGCCTATTATTTATACTGGGCAAACCATTCATCTTACATATTTCTAGGGTGCTCAGCTCTTTGTCTTTAGATTCTTGCCTGTTCAAGTACTTGCGTTGTCATTTTGTGTCACTGACCCTTCACCAGTAGCCATTATTTTCACCTTTATTATCAGCAATGGGTTTCAAAGCAGAAAAAGTTAAAGCCCAGCTTTGATCCCAGAGGCCTGCAATAAAAACCTTGTTTTTAGGGGCCGGTGAATAAAGGGTTCTGGAATCATGGGTTTATCCTAAGTTGAATTCACTGTCCTAGACTGACTGTAGAGTGAATGTTAGCAGGGAATTTTGCTCATGAGAAGTCGGTTTATAATTTAAATATACGAATGATTGAAATAATGGGTGCTTTTGAAAGAATATAAAACTATGTGAATTGACTCCAATATTCTGTTTCTGCTGGAGTTTTACAGTACAACAGTACAGCACATCAGTATCACAGCCCATTGTCCCAAAGCATGTCTCTTCTGAAACCTTATTCTACTCAGCCAAAACTGTCTCTTAATATTGCGTCTTACTAAAAGATTCTTTCTAAATACAAGTGTCTTTATTCAAAAATATTTTGCTGCTCTTAGGGAGAACACACTACATATCCTAAAGCAGAAACAATTAAGTACTTATATTGGAAGTTCCCGACCTCTGGTAACAGAGTTGGTAAGTATTATTTAAAAATCACATTTGGTTTTAAAACAAGTACAAATTGGATTAGAGAGAGTATCTGTGTGTGTGTGTGTATATATGTATATATATATATATGTGTATATGTATATATGTACATATATTTTATATATATGTATATCTACACACACAGCATATAAAGTAATTTCCACAACCTTCCACCAAATTTAGTAGTAATGTCTAAAATTACAAAATACTAAGTTGGAAAAATATAAAAATTAGTACAGAAATTGTGAGGACATGAGGACCTAGCTGACGCGAAGGTGTCAGTCAGTGAGAATGTTGATGGTGGCAGTTTCAGAATAATTATAAAATTAACTATAATTATTAAATTTGCCTAATGAATCAGATTCTAGAACTGCCTTTTTATTATGATGCTAAAAGAAAGAAACTAGTTTTAACTAGAAATTTGAATGCGTCTTGAAGGGATTAGCAGTGGATTAAATTTAAGGAGGCAGGAGATCTCTGGATTTCCCTTTGGGATAAACAGGCTTTTCTCATGCTTCAGCAGTCACTGATTTTCATAACATGGGTACCTGTGGTCTATTCAGTGAAGTAAATGCCTTCATTGGTATTTTTTGTGTCTGAAAAAAATCTCTGTTCCTCAGCAGAAAAGCTTATAATACTGATTGAAAGCTCTTGAAGGTGAGGGCATGCTGTCTTTGTACAGTAAGTGGTACATTGAAACCAGATCATCTTGGGATTGCCTGAGAACTTCCGTAGTAAAAACTTACAGGAGAGAAGTGGAGGAAAGAAAGGGCTGCCGAGTCGGACAGTTCTTGTGAATAGGCTTCTCAGTGAGTGAGAAGGTGGAGGAGGAAAGTTTGGTAGCTGGGGAAAGGATTTTTAAAAGTCAAAATAGCTGTAGGGTGGGAAGATTAGGGGAAAAGATAGAGGCAAAGGAGGCACTGGAATTGCTTCCTTTGATAGGAGCAGTGACAGAAGAAGAATAAAATAAACGACTCGGGGAAACTCAGGGAAATGTAATGCTATATGAAATGTAGGGTTTACAGATAGTTTTCCAACCTGAACAAAATGACCCCACATGAGAAAGCAGGGCAAGAAATGTGTGGTGGACATAGGTCATCTGTGGTTGAATAGTGACTTTTTTTTTTTGGTTCCTTGCAGGATCCAGATGCACCTATAAGACAGAAACTGCCGCTTGATGATTTGGATAGAGAGGATGATGGGAGACTATTGAAGTATCTCTTCACTCTGATCAGAGCAGGAATGACGGATGAGGCAAGTGACTGAAAGTTACAATATCTTCTTAGTTCTAGTTTAGCTTATTTAGCTCCTACTAGTAAAACCAAGCTGTGGACTTAAATTTCTGTTTAAATTTGTCTTCTAGTTTTCAATTTCTTGTCAGCTGTATTAGTAAAAATGTTCTGCCTTTAGATAAGTAACTTCAAATGTAAAACAGATATAAAGCAGTAAAAAAAGATAGCACTTTTATTTTACTGCTTTGACGATGTAACTTCTTACTGTCGTGGTTAGATATTAAAGGTACTGCCAGACAAACACATGGAATGTTTCAAGGAACTTTTTAATTCCATCTCTAATAATCAGTTGATTATCATGCAGACTTTTTAAACCGATATATTAAAATGGACATGTTGTGAATTTGAACTAGATAGAGATATTTGATGTCTGCTTTCCTTGGAAATAACGTTAGATTAAGCAACTCATTCTGGTCCTCTAACATCCCCATAGGTATGGGGTTTAAAGGGAGCTAACCATGTTTAGGACAAAAAAAAAGACATTTATTGCCTTGTGCAAACGTCTATAATGGCGTAATGGCATAAAGTGTGGTTTGCTCTCTACTGAAAGAGCAAGGTAAGGTCGTTATTGTCTACTGAACTAAGGAAGAATTGCAGTTAATTTTTCTTACAGTAGGTAATACATGGCAAATAAACTAGATCAACTTGCATATCTGTACTTTAAATATCTAAAAGTCTGCAGTCTGTTCAGCATGAAGAGAGTGCAGTTTCACTAAACAAGTGAAGATCACATATTTTAGTTTCCCTTGTTCATATTGATTTGTCAGTCCTGGAATTTTAGCAGTCAGATTAATTATAGAGTATCTACCTGACTTCTTTTCACAGGAGTGCAGGATTGAAAGAACTTCGTAAGCAGTTTTTTTGTGTGTGTGTGTTAATGAGAGGACTATTGAACACCATTATGTAGAAGATGAGATTTTTATAAATACAGGAGGGATTTGGAAATGTAAGTTAACTGAAAAAATACGTGGCTGCGTGAGAAGATGGATTATAGATCCAGACCACAGGGTGATGTCTTAAACTAAATTTATTAGAAGGATGAGGACTTGCTGTTTAAACTAGCAGAGATGAAAAATCATATTGCTGTGCCTGTGGAACTGTTGACTGAAAAACTAAAACATTTAGTGGAAAAAAACACCAAAACTTTATTTACTTTGAAACCTCACAGTTACTTTGGGATTCTTCGTGTGTTTATTACTAACTTTTTCAGTTGTGTTCAAATTGTTGAAAGATGGTGCTTTTGTTGCCTTGCAATCTGTTGCTGAGGAAGTCCATTATTTTTCAGGCACAGCGCTTGTGTAAACGATGCGGTCAGGCCTGGAGAGCTGCAACTTTGGAAGGATGGAAATTGTATCATGATCCTAACATAAATGGAGGTATCTATCACAAGTGCACTTTGAAGTAGAAGTCAGAATAGGACAGACAGCTTGTTCTTGATATCTGGCTCTGACAAAAGAGGAATAACTTGTTGCATCTTAAAGACCTTTTATGTATCTAATTTGTGTTTTTTTACCATGTCTGATCAACACATGTAAAACTAACATGAAAATGTTTAGTTAAAGGTGTGTATTCACTGAAACCACTTAAAAAGCAGCTTTATGCTTTCTTTTTGAAAAGCATGCATAGTGAGTAGGAAACAAATGTCTAGGAATTCCAGACGGATTTCCTCCGGCTCCATATAATGTTTCATTAAGCAATTTTTTTTCACGTTTGACTTGTACCGCATAGCAACCATTTTGTTGCTTATACGCACAGAAGTTAGACTCTTTATCCAGTGTCAAAAACTTGAGAGAAATACAGGAGGACTAAACGGGATGCTCTCAAACTTCTTGGAAAGTGTTAAGTTACATTTCTTCTTTAGGTCAAGATTTCTTAACCACTGTCCTCTTTATAACATCATACATTGCTTCTGAGTCTGCAGGATTTAACAAAGAATTTAAAAACTTGTCCAAGTGCTATGCACAGCTAGGACTAGAGGGCACAGTGCTTTCCTATGTCTTTTTTATTTTATCTGGATGTTTCACAGCCCTCCTTTGCACTTAACCTGCTGTCATTCCTTTCTTTTGTGGCACTGGTGCTCATACAGAGGCAAGAGAAATAGCAGCACTGAAGCAATGATCTGAAATTGATTAGAAACTCATACACCTATTAAAAATCTTGTACTTGCTAAACTTAGGGGTTCCGAATATAAATGTAGATATGTTGTGGTTAAAAACACAGTTTTTGGTGGTGGTGATTTTGTTTTTTTCAAGGCTAAATAATGGATAAGTTTTAAAATACCATAATTTAAAATCTGGATTTTCCAAAACTTCCTTGAAAGATACCTTATAGTCCAGTCAGAAGTATCAAGATCCTTTGGGAAGAGTCCGAAAGGGATTGAAAATTGGGTTAATAACAGGAAATGGGGTTTAACTTCTTAGTGATTTCTTTTTCTTTAAACACAGCTGCTTTTTAAAATATCTTTTGCATGTAGGAAAGGAGCTGGAACCTGTTCAAGGGAACCCATATAGGTGCATTTGGAAAATAAGTTGTTGGCGTATGGCTGAAGAGGTAAAATAATGTTGAATTACTTGGTATTCACGTACAAATTTAGCTTTTTGTTTGTTTTTCTACTCAGTAACATGCTTTTAAGTAAACCTACCCCTTCGTGTTTGCTGCATATAGAATTTGCTATTACTGCTTTTAAGAGGACTCTTGAAATAGATATATTTTTGTATTGAAGTGAAAAAAATGCATATTCAGCACCAATTTTTAAGGCTTAGGAAATGTTTCAATTTAAGTTGACTTATTTTTTGGTTGAAATCAAAACTGCTGACAATAAGTATTTGATTTTCATCTCACTTAATTGAATGAGAAAGGTAAAAAGCTGCTTTATTTCTAGATCAGTATAATGTTTTCAGATGAGCTGTAAGGGGATGCTGAAGGGGAAACCGTTTGCTATTCTTATATTGGCTCCTTCTGCATGTCGTGCTTGTTGGGGTTTTCCAGTTCTTAGATTAGACACTTCGTTATGGATTAATGTCTAATGAAACTTAAAGTGAATAGGAAAAATAATTCTTTTTTAACTCAAAGTTTTATTTTTAAATGTTTATTTTAGGAGCAGTTCAATAGATATGAGAGAGCAATCTATGCAGCGCTCAGTGGAAACCTCAAACAGGTCTGTCCTATTGATATTTGGTAGTGGCACATTTTCTTTTTTGTATGTGACAGAAATACTGCAGTTACTGATAAATGTACTTTAAAAAAGATCTAGTAAACAAGAGCAGAGCAAGCAGTGCTTCTGTAGGAGACTGTCACTTATGGGCTGTCATGCCTTAATTAAATACACTTGCTAGACTTCTCTTATTCTTGTTGTCGGTAAAATCATTTCAGATTTTGTTCTGGTTCTTCTCTGTCTCTGTATTATTTAAGAGCTCACGTAGTTGGCTTCCTGCTTGTGACCAGTTCTCATCTGTGTGGGTTCTGAGCCGGTGAGGGGTGTCACACTGGGTCTGGGGTCAGAGTGCTGCCATGTGTGTAAGGATCATAGGGCTGTTTCTTTTGACCGCCTCTGACTTTAACCAGAGAACTAGAGCATTACACAGGGAACAGACTTTTTGCATCATGTATTAAAAAAACAAAGGCGGCTGCTTGAGGTGTTAGTATCTTTTGATGCCTGGAAATCTTATTCTAAATTAAAGTTGCTGTGTTCATATTCTGATATTGTTCTGTCTCTGATTACTTTTTGCTGTTTTTCATATGTAGCTGCTTCCAGTTTGTGAGACTTGGGAAGATACTGTTTGGGCATATTTCAGAGTTATGGTGGACACTCTTGTAGAGCAGGAAATCCGTACGTCCGTGGTAACTGTAGAGGAGATGGAAGAACTCCCTAGAGATTACTTGGAAACAAAGTAAGTTTAACTACATTTATGTTCCTACATTTAAGAAAATATCCATATTTTCATAATATTCAGGCTAACTTAGTTTTTTACTTTCTCATTTTGAAGTTGGACTTCAGAAAAAGTTTTTGAAGAACTTCAGGCAACAGACAAAAAGGTATATGTTAATTGGCATTTCTACTGAGTGTTCATGATTTTTGACTATCCAGTATTTAATGGAATGATCATGCAGTTATGTGCAGTGATTAATTTGTTGGAGGCTTTCTGTAGCGGGTCCTTGCTTAATTATAATTGATTTTGCCATATGCTGCCACCTTTTAATGATGAAAAAGTTACAGATCTTGTCCTGTCCCAGATCTGCCAAACTAGCTGATTGTGCTAGAAAAATAAGTATGAAGAGCTGCCAGACATAAAAAAGCAGAAAAAATGAAACCTCTATTTAAAACTTAAATAAAATATTTGAAGGTTGACTGCATGCAGAAGGTTATGAAGAGGTTTGTGAGCATATTTCAGTTCTCTGAGCATTTAGGAGACTATTTGGTTAAGCACACTGTGTTTCTTCTTTACTTTTAACAGACAGGATATTTATTATACTTAAGGTGGAATATGTGCAACTTATCAGATATTTCTGTAATGCTTAAATTGAAGCTTGATTTATTTTTATTTGATAGAAGAGACAAGTAGCATTTTTCATGTTGTTAATTTGAAAGATAGCTTGCTTAGCCATAGATACACCCAGGTGCCTTTCTAGTGCTATCCTCACTCTATAAGAAATTTAAAAGTGCATTTGAGTTATATTTCATGCATTAATTCCTCTACAGGAAAACTACCATAAAAATATTTCACAGTGTTTGTCTTCAAGGATTTATGCATTTTCCTTCTGTGACTTTATAGAATCCATTTTCTGAAACAAACTTATTTAGTCTCCAAATCAAAAAAAAAAAACACATAGTATTAACTCCATGGGATCTGTATTCTGGTTCTTTCTTTTAGCTTCTCAGTATTCTTATTGTAAATCAACAGATAGCTGGTGCATTTTCTCCTGTACTCTGTGCAGAATACCCTTTGAAATAAAATAACATTTTTTTCCTAAGAAACTTTTGCTTTATTTGTGTTTTTTTTTTTTCTTTCTTTATACCTTATACTACAAGATTTTTATTCAAACTTGGGACTTTTTTTCCCTTTGCAGAGAGTGATAGAGGAGAATCAAGAGCACTACCATGTGATTCAGAAATTCATTATACTGGGAGATGTAGATGGTGAGCTTTTTCCTAAGTGATCTTTAAATGTCAGCTGTCTACATAATTTCTAGTGACCTTTCCAGAAGCTTAAAATTGAATAGATTTTAGAAGTGCACAGCAGGCAAATTCCACCTAAAAATGAAGCTGCTTACTTCTTTATTCAGGAATTACAGTGACTTTCTGTAGTTTGACATACCAAGTAACTTTCAGAGAGTTGTGAAGTCATGCAAATGTGTTGCTATGTATGTGAGACCATTGTAACTTTTTCTGAGAAGTGATAAAATACAGACAGGAGATGGTTAAAATGAACAGCAAAATCTTTCCAAAACTGATGCAATTTTGCTTTATTGTACTTCTAAGGATAAAATGCATTTTTTGAAAAGACACATAGTTTTGAAAAAAAGCTTAGGCATTTCTCGAGCTTTCTCATGATATGGCTAATTATAAACATGTACTTGCTGCCTGCAGGTTTGATGGAAGAATTCGGCAGATGGCTTTCGAAGGACAGAAGTGTGCTCCCAGGACACCTCCTTCGTTTCATGACACATCTTATTCTGTTCTTCCGCACGCTGGGCCTGCAGACTAAAGTGAGTTCACCTGTGTTTTGAGTTGCTGTCATCCACCCATTAAGTTAGAAATGCATGTACGTAAATATGCCGCATGCAATGATGCTAAGCTACTGCTAGGCTGATGAGGAGCTGCACACCTGAATAGAGTATTTGCTCATCTTGTATCCTAAAAGGAGCAGACAAAATTAAAGAAAAGCCTCATCCTTCCCTCCAGTTTGGCTTGTATGACTGAAATACTTTTTCTAGAATTGTGTGTTCCAGTCACAAACCTTTCGTTGAGAAGGACTCAGAATTCAAGGTTAGGCTTCACAACAGCCCAGATAAGATGCTGTTCGTATTAAACCTGCTCTTAGACACAATTCTTGGAGCTGTAGCTATCACTGTGAGCTCATAAAATTCTTGCTTGAGGTAATTGGCTCCTTTTGGTGCTAGCTGAACAGGCACTCTGAAAAGACTTTATTTAGATTTATTGATCATTTTTAGAACCTAGTAAAAGTGGTATCTCTCTCACCACTTGCCTTGGCATAAAGATAAGTCTGCATAGATGCAAGATATCAAGCTAAAATAATACTTCTTCACAGGAACAGATGCTTGATCCTTAGCTAAAACAGTCTCAGTGGCTTGGGCTGTACTTGGCAGTAACAGGTGAGCCAGATGGTATCAAGAGTCTCTGTCCATCACTTCTGCGTACAGGAAAATAAAAATGTCGTGTGATAGTAAAACAGGACCTGTAGCACACTGCAGCTCTCATCATCATTCTCCTAGCTCTTGAGTGTTCTAGTGAAAGAAATAATGCGGATTAACAAAAAAAAAAAAAAAAAAAACATAAATCTATCTGTAAGCAACTGTATGATGTAAAAACTAACTTTCCAGTTAGAATAAGAATTGTATCTAGTTCCTAAAAAAAACCAAAATCTCTCGGAGCACTGCTTTTAGGCAGAATATTTTTTTGAATTGGCCTCCAAGAAAAACAGTTCTCCCAGTTGAGCCAGTTTCAACCAGGTTACTAAATGTGGCTGAGAAAACCTGTATGGTAGTGATAATCTGCAAAGCATGATTGTTTTAGCAAACTTTCTCATTTAATTTTTTTTTTTTGTTTTTGTTTGCTTGTGATAAGGAGGAAGTTTCTGTAGAAGTCCTAAAGACCTACATTCAGGTAAGCTTGCAAAGGTGCATTTTACTTCCTCTGTGGTACTTCAGAGGGGCAAAAGGGGAGAAGAAAAGGACAATTTAAACTAGAAGACAGACAGAACTATAATGCTGGTAATGCTGTCCTCTTAAGGCATGCCTGGAGGACATGCCTACCGACAGAGAGTTTCTGCTAGCAATGCTTAAATAAGAGCAAGTTTTATTAATCTCTATTTAGAAGCTGAGAATTCAGTGGAATCTTTTTATTTTTTTAATATGAGAACAAAATAATTAGAAATGTGACATGTTGTTTAGTCTTCATAAGGTATGTTATTCCATAGGGCAGATGTACTGTGGATTCTTAATGCTTGTTTTTTCATTCGGCAGCGAATGGTATCAGAGAAGCACACAGATTTAATAGCATTTTATGTTAGCCACTTGCCCCCGGAGCTAGCTGTTGCTCAGTATGCTTTATTTTTAGAAGATGTTACTGAAAGTGAACAACGCCACCACTGTCTTGAATTAGCCAAAGAAGCAGGTGAGATATGCTTGTCTTCTAATTGTCAAATATTTTTCCTGGGTTGTGGTGTCGGTCAGTAGTTTACAATACAGAATAGCCCAGAGGATGATGCTAAATTGTTTCCATCCTGTCTCTTTTACCTTTCAATTAAATAAAATTAGTTTGCTAATCAATTTTTTGAGCAGATATGTTATGTTTTCTAACTATAGCCTGGAATTGCAGTTCTCTATTTTTAAATTAAACTAAATATTACTTTTGCCCCTGGATTACATCAAAATACATCAGGAAGTAAATGCCAACTATGTGACTCAAATATGCACTCTGAAGCTCTACATTATCATGTTATTCAAGGAAATAAAGTCAAAAGTTTTTTTTTTTTGTGTGGATTTGGTGAAATTATGACTGTGGGCTATTCTTGGGCAGGGGGTCATTTGCAGTGTTCCTTCTCGGGCACTGTGGTGGTTTGCATTACTTGCCATCTCTCTCCCAGGCCTTTACATCAAATTCAAAGGGACTTTAATGGTTTGTCCCGTGTTTGGTAGGGCTTTTGTGCCACTCCAGCTCAAAACTGGCAAAGAAATTGTTGCTGAAGGTTTCTCCATCTAGCTTTTCCTCATTGTTTTCAGCCATTTCCTTGTAAAAACTTAGCTAAGATTTCAAAGGTATAGGTTAGTGTTTCAGAATCTTTAAAAGGACTGAACTTCCAGTATGTCTCTGTTAGATCCAACATTCTTTCTTTTTATTTGAAGATGAAAGGAATTAGTAGTCTTAGGAAATCCATGTGTGTGTATCTATATTAAAGTGTGTCCATGTGCACATACATATATACATACTGGTGTCCTGGCAGACTGAGAAGGTTGTTAGTTATCTTTTATTATTGTCTTTTTCCTATGTCTTATATTCTCTTTAAATTCTTAGGTATCACTTTTCTAAATGCCTGCAATAAATTACATATATCAAAAGCTTATAACTGAGAATAGCAAAGTGAGCATGAACAGACCTATAAAAATTACTATCAGTAAGGAATTTCATCTGCCACTCTGAAGTACACTTTGTGGCAAATCTAACTTCATGATCACTGTTAAATAAATCTCTCTCAACCTAGGTCTGGATGTTGCAACCATTACCAAAACTGTAGTTGAGAACATACGCAAGAAGGATGCTGGTGAATTCAGTCACCACGATCTTATGTTAGATACTGGCACAACAGAGGTGAGTTTATCTTGCCGGGCAGATATTCCAAGTGGCAGGATTGTCATTACAGATTCCTTTGCCACACATGATTTTTCTTTTTCCGTTTTTCTTTACGTGTGACCATGAATGAATTCCTAGCTTTTGTTTCTACATCTCCTTGACTTTCTTGGACTGTAGTGTGTGACACACTGCGTGTGTCTGTAGGGAAACAGTAATTAAAGCCCGTGAAATGACTAAAAAAAATGTTGCAGCTGAGAGTAGGACATGATTGTAGCTTCTGATTACTCTGAGGATTAGTCTTCTGGAGCTCAGGTGTACTTTATTACGTGCTTGAGGCATGAGTGATGAGGGATTGTTAATAGTTACCATTTCTTCTCCAAAGTACTCTTTAGAAAGCAAAGAACAGCTTGCAGGTTTTTTTTCCTCTCTTCAGTGAAAAGTTAAATTCTTTCTAAACTAAGTAGACAATTTACATAGTGCAGCAGATAGCAAGCTGTGGTTGCATACTACAAACTTTCTATTAAACCATGGTGGTTTTTTCTCTTTTTTTTGTTTTAATGATGTATTCATAGTAAATTTGAGGCAGATGCACAGTGATCCATAAAAAATTTTGAGAGTTGATCCAACAATCTGAAAATATTGGAATATTTGAAAATGTATTTTTAGATTAATCTAGACTGGAGAGATTTTTCTCTATTCTTTTCATACTAAAGTTGTGATTAATGCTGTCTCTTTCCAGTGTTTCATAGATAATCATGTATTTCGATGACCCCACTTCGTGTATTGAACATGAGCTGTGTGCCGGAAGTGTTACTGAATCTAACAAACACGTTGGCTTTTACAGGCGGATCGCTTGAAGATAGACGTAATCGACTGGCTTGTGTTTGATCCTGCACAGAGGGCAGAAGCGCTTAAACAAAGCAACGCAATCATGAGGAAGTTCTTGGGTACTAAACTTCACAGATTTTATACTGTAAACTTTTAAACTTTTTAAATGCTGTTTTTGTTCTCACTGACTCTTGGTACTACGTATGAGTTAATTTTGCATCCAGCCTATTAAAAAATATGTTTAACATAGTAGCTATTTTAAAAAAGATCAAAAAAACCCACCTCATAATATCTTGTGATCTTTTGTTAGTTTTTTATAAATAAATTATGGAAAATGCAAAGCCATCAATACTCATCAACTTGTGTTGTCGTAGCATCCAAGAAACATGAGGCTGCAAAAGATGTGTTTGTGAAGATTCCCCAGGACTCTATAGCAGAAATCTACAACCAGTGGGAAGAGCAGGGAATGGATACTCCACTTCCAGCTGAAGATGACAATGCTATAAGAGAACACTTATGTATTCGGGCATATCTGGTGAGTTTCAAACATGCTGGAATCCAAGCTGTTACCTAGAATCAATGCTGGCTTTGCCTCTATAGTGAAATCATAAGCCTAAGTTTGATTTAATTTCCAATTACTGAACGTCCTATAGTTGAGACTCCACAAAATAGTGATCTTCTTTCTATATTTGAAAGTATGTGGACTTTTGTTCATTTAACGAGATTCTTTTCATTACATAAATAAGTCCAAAATATCCAAACGCTTCTTCCAATGCAACCCAGGAAGCCCATGAAACTTTCAATGACTGGTTCAAACACATGAACTCAGCTCCACAGAAACCTTCTTTGCTACCTCAAGCAAGTTTCACTGAGAAAGTGGCCCATGAACATAAGGAAAAGAAGTATGAGGTAGGTAAAATTTCATACTGTAGTTTATTATAAGCTCTTTGCAGTCTTACTTTTCCTTTCTAAAAAGAAATTAAATACCCCATTGCTCCCACCTCTCCTCCCCCTAACCCCCCCCCCCCCAAAGAAAGTTCTTTTCGTACTCTGTATTTAATTTAGAAAATTATTTGTTATATAAGCATGGCAGAGTAAGTCATTTAAAATGTTTTTAATGGCTAATGCTCTAATGCCTTTGCTTCTGAGCAACCCAGTGACACTCTTTTTACAGGGAATTTAACAGGCATATAATTGGCTTTTAGGTTTTAGCTGTTGGCTAAAGATTTTCTTTAACTGGTATATGCCAGTATGAAAATACTATGTTAAAGTAGATCTTGGGAGTTCAGAGTTCTGTAGTACAGTTTTTTTTGTTTGTTTCCTTACCAGATGGACTATGGTATTTGGAAGGGTCACTTGGATGCCCTTACAGCTGACGTGAAAGAGAAAATATACAACGTGTTGCTGTTTGTTGATGGAGGATGGATGGTCGATGTTAGAGAGGTAAGTTACTTTTTAAATCACAGGATAGACCACAGAGAGATGGATTTTATGCAGTTGTAGCTTTGTGGTCATTGTAGCAGTTGTAGCTGTGTGGTGTTGCCTTCTGAAGGAAAAGCTTTGATGCTAACGTGTGTTTTGTTACGGCAAGGACGCTGAAGACGACCCTGAACGAACGCATCAGATGACTCTGCTGCGCAAGCTGTGCCTGCCGATGATGTGCTTTTTACTACACACGGTGTTGCACAGCACAGGCCAGTACCAGGAGTGCCTGAGGCTGGCCGACACGGTCGCCTCCGAACGACACAAGCTTTACACGGTGAGGCATGGGCTGCAGCTGCGCTCTGAGGGGGCTTACGTAGAGGGGAAGGCACCGTGTGTCCCTAAGCTTCAGTCTCTTCATCTGTCCCATTCGCTGTTGTAGCAATGCATTTTCTTGTGCGCTGACTTGGAGAGCCAGAGTTACCTGCTGTCCTCTTGAAGCTGACACGTCTGTGACAAGTAGTTCCAAGTATTTGTAGTTACTGATTTTTGCAGGGGGCTGTTGAATTAAAATAAGTTGAATAATAATTTATATATTTTCATTGCATGTCAGAAAACTTAACAAGCAGGTTGTGTTTCTAAGTAATTGGTCCCTGAAACACAGCCTAAAATTAAATCAGTGAAAGTAATAAAAAATTAATTAATTAAAAAAAAAAAAGTTAGAAAGCTGAGAGGAAAAAAAATCCACCAAGGCTGAGGAAGAGACTGATGAATCCGCATGGATTGGCCAAAGTTCCCTGGCAGCAGTGACCAGCCTGGTACTCCCCAGCTCCCAGGAGGCTGGAGGCTGTTCTGAAACGGCAGGTTGTGCGCCACTGCCTCGAAAAGCAAACTCCAAACGCTGACTGCCTTAACTTACCACCCTTTACTTATAAACCAGTGCTATGCACTGCAAATAACTGTCCCTTTTTATGTATTTTTATGCTCAGGTATTTACAAAGGAAGAACTCCGAAAGCTTCTGCAGAAGCTCCGGGAATCTTCCCTGATGCTCCTGGACCAGGATCTCGATCCTTTAGGATATGAAATTCAATCCTAGAACTCCATTCCAGCTCTGGTGCCAGACCCTCCTGCCCGTGAAGTCCACGTTTCCCGCCTGTAAAACGCAATAAAGTCAAGAACGAATCACTTGGAAATGTTCTGACCTCTGTGGAACAAAACCCAAGCGCCCTCCCCGTTCAGGGCCGGGCCGCTGGCGGAACCTCGAGCGAGGACGTTGGCGACGTGCCCCGTTTCTGGACCTTTTCTAATAAAACCGCTTTGCCACCGCGGCCGCCTCCTTCCCTGCGCTCGGCCGCGCGCGCGCGGG
>JAWLRI010000039.1:1242482-1253337 GCA_034781795.1 Crypturellus tataupa | reverse complement strand
TGGAACAGGCTGCCCAGAGAGGTTGTGGAGTCTCCTTCTCTGGAGATCTTCAAGACCCGCTTGGATGCTGCCCTGTGTAATGTGCTCTAGGTGGCCCTGCGTGTGCAGGGGGTTTGGACTAGATAGATAATCTCTAGAGGTCCCTTCCAACCTTAGACATTCTGTGATTCTATGATTCTATGAAGAGGGATGCTGACCATGTGGAGAGAAGGAAAAAAAAGAAGAAGATTGAGGTTGTGGTTTCTCTTGCAGAACTTCATTCTTCTGTCTGTGAAGATGCAGTTCTTGCTGCTTGTTTCCCTTTTTACTGTCACAAGGAAGCTTCTCTGCATGAGCACCGCATCCTTGCTCCATACAAACTCCTTTTCTTCCTGCTGCCTGATGTTTCCCTGACAGCAGCTCCGTCTGGAAGCCGGGTCAGCTGCTATGAAGATGACCAGGAGAAGTAGTACGGAAGGTTTAATAATATGGAATGAAAATTCACGAGCAGCAGCTGATACAATCCTGGGTAGTAAGAGATCCCATCCTAAAACGCAGAAATGTCATGTAAAAAGGGGAGGAGACTTAACACAAGGGAAAGATTTATCTCTAGTTACTGCAAAGAACACAGGAGCCAAACTGTATGAGTTCTTACTGCACTGAAATAGTTGGAAAAAAATGAGTTTCAGTGAGGGATTCTGGAGACAGAACTGGGACAGAAGTTATAGCCACAGATCACAGGAATACATGAATACACAGACATGAATGCTGCTTTTCCTCCCCTCCCCCTCACCTAGGTTCTCTTAACAGCTCTCCACCCCAGAAAAAAAAAAATACAGTGCTTAAAATACAGGAGGAGTCAGGTTAACCTGAACTAAGGGAGAGTTTTCCGGCTCTGGAGTTGGGTGTGCCTTCCCTGCAGCTCTAGCTGAGCACCTAAGAGGCACCATGTCTTGTTTTTACAGTGGAAAGGCACGCATGGACGTGGGCAAATTAACCATAGTGCAATGGAAGTCAACTGCATTTAGCAGGGAGTAGCTTAATGGATCAAAGGTTGTTTGGGAATTAGCCTTGCAAAGCTGCCTTCCCCTGTCAGCGACTTCCCTGGAGTGCGAATGCAAGTCCTTCCCGTGGAGCCACCTGAGGGCAGGCGAGAGGCTCCCTGCGGCTGCCGGCGCGGGCAGCACGTGCAGGATGTGCAGGACGCCCCAGCGACGCGTCACAGGGCACAGGGACTATTTTTAGAGCCCTAGTGGCTCAGTCACATCCAGGAAGTGCAGGGAGGAGGTTTCTGGTTGAAACACGGTCTAAGAATGTGATTTTTAATGGCCTTGGCACAGAAAACAGCTACATCCTAGGCCTCTGCTTCCTAAGAAAGTGGAGAGGGACGTTGCCAGTGGCCAAAGGCCCTGGAATAACCCTGGGACTCTGGCACAGAGGCACAGGGCATATTAAAGAAATAAGTAAGAAGTGAGACAGCAAATTGGGGAAAACGGAGTAATATCCAGCACATACACATCTAGGCAGGGTTTTGAATAGAGGGTCTAAGTCAACATGTTTCACTCCAGAGTTTGGCGTGCGGAGAGCAGAGCCACATTTGTCAGTGGGGATATCCCCTGTCTGCTTTGGCTGACGGAGAAGGGCACATGCGCAGCCTCTCCAGAAATAAAGCCGCAGAGCCCAGGTTGCTGTGGCGTAAGATAACTTGCTTTGGGCTGCAAGTTTGTTTGTTTGTTGGTTTTTCAAAATAAACAGATACACTGTTTAACAAGGAAACAGAGAACACTTACTCTGCTTCCCTACTCTGTCCCTAGTGATTTAATCCTTAACTTCTGGGGAAAAAACAGCAGTTACACTGATTATTTTATTGTGTATCTAGATACAATGAGTGACTTGTTTTTTCCCTTGCAATACATTGGAGTTGCATATTTGTTGATTCCATTCAGATTTCTGTCCTTTAGCTGAACGGAAAAAATCCCTCATATTGCACAACTTCAGCTGCTGCAGAATAAAAAGCTCCCCGAAAAATCATGAATTAAGCAGTCTCAGAAATAATTCAGCAACAAACTGCTCCTCAGGGAGTGCAAAGATGATACAAAGGTCTTCTGGGATCAAACCGCTTTACTTGTTAAATGCATTTCTTGTCCTTAGTCAAAACGTGGTTCCTATAGATTAATCCAGTTAGAAGGAGAAATCAGCAACCGAGGTCATATGTTCTTTAGAGAGATTCTGAGTTATTTCTGAAAACACATGATCTCATTTCGCTGAGCGTGAGGAAACACCTCTGGCCCAATTAAGTGTCCTGGTGCTTTCTTGGTATCATTCCCCATAGACCCGCTCCTTAAGCTGTGGTTCAGGCGCAGCTGGCATAACTCGGATGTGCAGGTAAAGAAAAGGAGGGGAGACCTTGTGTGTCGGTCCCGTTTTTCAAGCTGCTCCATTTTGCTGAACGAGCAGCGTGTGCTGGAGAGCTGCGTGTGCTGCCCCGAGGAGGGCTGTACCCATCTGGGAGCAGAGCGCAATCCACAGCGTCATAAAAATGGGAAATCTTCAGGATTTTTTTTTTGTAAGGCTGGCAAACTTCTAATCACTGTTACATGTCCCTGAGCAAGCCAGGATTTAAATATCTTATAGTTGAGTATTCTCGGTGTTTTCTATGACTCTGTAAGTGTGAGATAAGCAGTCCCCTGCTGTCAGGAATTTCCTTTTAAAAATTTACATAAGTCAATATGCATAAAACATCTAAGGAAATTACACTAGGATGTGACATCCTTATTGACTGACACAATTTAAGATTTGGGGGCTAGAAATGCATGAAATGAAACAAATTCCTGGATGGGCTTCTCCGCAGAAGTCGCCTGCTGGCACTGTGCTGCTGCAGAGGAGGATGCTGGAGACAGCGGGCTCCAAAGAGGCATTTCTGGCATTGCAAAAAGGAAGCTGCCAGAAATTGGAGCCAGCAGCTGAGGGGAGTGATGTCTCCAGCTGCAGCAACCTTATTTCCTTGATCAAAGGTCTGATAGCAATAGCGAGTCATGGGTACTAACAGGCAAGGGAGTATCAAGTTCACAGTTTTGGAATCGTGTGGGAGAACGGTTTGAAAGTAATGCAAAAATCAGCTGCGAGATGAAAGCAGGTCTCCCTTCTCGTTGGCCTGCACGAGGAGGAAGAGTCGCTGCAGTAAAATGTGTTATTTGTTATCTCAAATAAAATTCCCCCAGCAGCTGCACGAGGGGAAGGCGCCTGAGGAACCCAGCCCTCTGCAGATGCCAAGACGTGCGATTCCAAAGAGGCTCTCCCAGAAGAGAAGAGGCCCGGCCTGAAGCGCGGGGTAAGCGAGGTACGAAGCAGAACGGCTCTGCAAATCACCATCCGAAGCGTCAAATCACCATCCAGGTGATGTTCCAGGTGGGACATTCAGAGTGCGGTTAGGTAAGGAGGGAGAGAGCACAGAACAGCAGCCCCTCTTCAACAGGGGCTATTTCCTGGGCCCCATTTGCACATATATATATATATAGATAGATAAGGCATGACTTGCATTGCTCTTCAGGCACGTCAGATCCCTCATCCAGCTTCTGCCGTGGCCGCGGAGGCGGCCGTGCCAGTGCAGCAGACGGGGACGAGGGGACGGGCACAGCTGGCGAGAGCCGCTCTCCGGAGCGCCCGCAGAGCCGCGCGCAGGAACGCGGCGCTCTGCCCGCGCACAAAACCGTGTTTGTGCGGCCGTGCAGCTGCGCGAGTCCCGCCAGCACTGCTGCGCTGCCCGGAGCAGCTGCAGCGGACGGTCTGCCTGACTAGGGGTCAGGAAGGGTGAGATGGGCCCAGGTCGGTGCTCTGCAGCTTTGCCTACATCCTATCTGGTAAGAAAAATGAGATATTGTGGCCTCTCCTGAACGGAAAGCATTGAAGACCAGATTAGGCAAGTATCTGCCAAAGGGGACGCTCTGTATTTTACCACTCCTGCAGCAGGAACCCCGGGAGCAGACGTTCCCATGAATCTGATTCCTCAGAGCCCCCGTGCTAAGATCCAGCAGGGCTGTGCTCTGGGGTGGCTCGCTGCACTTCGTTACTGCTGTATTCGTGTGAGGCTTCCGCTCCTCACATGAGGAATCGGGGAATTCTCCCTGGAGAATTCTGCACTGCCCATCTACTGCCCCTAAAGTCCTGTACCACGCTGTGTTCTCTCTGCTTTGGCTCCTATCTGAGCAGCACGGTTTTAAAATAATATTGGTGAGAAGCTGAAGCGTGATGCCTGCGTATCTGTCCAGGTACACCGGGAAGGCAGAAGAAACTGCCAAGAAAATACACAGAATCAAAGGCACTGCAGCTAGAAAGAATATTTCTAAACGTAGGGGTGATACATTTTGTGCTGCTGCGATGCCAACTGAATGAAATAATCCCTCAAATCCATCCACTTGCACTGGCTGGAGGCAAGAGAGAGACTAAATCTTCAGTGGAACCAAGTGGGAATTTCCCACTTCAGTGGGAACCACCATGGGGCAAATGTTTTGCATGACTTTTTACCAGCGTGGAGCCGGTTTAATTCGTGCCCTGCTTTTGCAGAGGCGCCTGTGCAGTGATTAATAGAAGTTCCCTCCGTTTCCTTTAGAGTTTGTTTTTCCTGCATGCGTTTAGGATGAAAACTCCCCTGTCACCACCAGGTGGCACAAGCACCGCCAGCCACCACGGCCGGCGAGAGGCGGTTTTCAGGGCAGCAGGAATCCCCCTGCATCTTCCTGTTTCGACAGAGTCAGAAAAAGCCATTAAACACACGTGCACGTGTACGTGTATAGGGACAAAAGCAAGTCACCTACGAGAGCAAACACTCTGGTTCAAGGTTTCTAGTGCAGCTGGGCCCATCAAAGCCTTCCTCGGGCCACGTCCTGGCAACCAGCACGGGGTGACTTCTGGGGAAGCTGTGAAGAATCAAAACAGCAGGGAAAGCAGCAGCTCAGACCAGGAAAGCAGGCAGGAAAGAGCAGCACGTCCGAGGGGGATGTGGAAACGAGCTGGGCACAGCGCTGGTCGCCCCAGCCCCGTGTTGGCACCGCAGCTTCAGAGAGCCCCAATCACACGCGGGGTTTCTCGCCGCAGCCGTGGAACTGCCCCTTGCATCTCGCAGCTCTCGTGGCCGGAAGAGCCAGGGACCTTCTTCACCAGCTCCTTTCCCCAAACACGTGGGTCCTTTGGAAGGGCCTGGCTGCCTCATTCTGCGAGGGGAGTCTAGACCTTCCGATTCCCACTACTGGCAAAAGGAAAAAGCCTGGGAAAGAATCGCTCAACATGGAAATACGATCTGTGGACCAGTAGAGCCGCATCATAACTATGCTGAGCCAGTGTTAGGAAAGGTAGAGAAGAACCCATGTGAGCGATGTAAAAATCCCCTTCCCTTCAGACCTTTTTTTTCTAATTCAAAGCAACATTGAAAAAAATACTGCATTTTAGTCTCATAGATAATAGAATCATTTTAAAAATACTGCATATTTATTACACTGTGCAGACTCTATTATGTTTGAGATGTAAAGCACTGTCTGGCTTGCTACTTTGACAGCTAAGAGAAATGTAAATTTAGTACAAACTTGGCTGTAGCTGCCTGGGGTTCATCAGTGAATTTATTTTTTACTCCCCCAGCCTGTCATTCCTGAATGTGTATCTACCAGCTTTTGATCTAGAAAACCTGCCTTTTCTTTCTGTGTTTTTTTTTTTTTTCGTAAGAATGTCTCTCAGTTAATCCAAGTTTATCCATCAGTTTGGTGGACAGGGTGGAGAGACTGCGTAACTGCTGCCTGGGAATAGGCTTATGGTGTTTGCTTGTTTGCAAGGTCGTGCAGCACATACCCACTCTGCAACGAGGGAACCTTTGTCTTGCAGTGTCATGAATGTGTTCTCACATGTTGTTATTTCATGTCGGTGTTTAAACAGGGATAAATTTGCTCACAGAGGAACGGACACTCCGAAAACTTCCCTCTTTCCTTGTTAGGAGCTGTCTCCATGCCAGCAATTAAATGGTGAAGCGATATTTGATCAGGGCCCACCTGATCATCTCCACTTGAGGAAGAACTTCTTTCCTGTGAGGGTGACAGAGCCCTGGCACAGGCTGCCCAGAGAGGCTGTGGAGTCTCCTTCTCTGGAGATCTTCCAAACCCACCTGGATGCCACTCTGTGCCCCGTGCTCTGGGTGTCCCTGCTGGAGCCGGGGGGGTGGACTAGGTGATCTCCAGAGATCCCTTCCAACCTCAACCATCCGGGGATTCTGTGAAGCAAGCAAGGATACTGGGATAAAGAAAAATGCGGGTTAGAGAGCAGCACTGCTCTTCAGAAGCGTGACTTGGCGGAGCACCATAGTTTATTTCAGGAAGCAGGTGCGTCCATACCTAATCTGCAAGAGAGAAACTCATAGTCTGAGCAAATCTGCTTCCTAATTGGGCTTTGGATCCACATCCAAGGTTTGTAACATAAGCGGGTTTGTGAGCACAGGAGACTCTTTGAGTGAAACCTCTGAAACTGCCCTTGAAGGTTTCAAGCCCAGACTAGCCCAGGTGCTAGATAATGACCTGAGTAATCACAGCAAACTACAAACAAACACTGTTGTTTGACTGTGTGCACAGCAAGCTGCATTTTAAAGGCGTATCCGAGAGGCTACGCTCTCAAGAGTAGAAACCTGCTAATAGGAGCAAAACAAGTAACTTTTCACAAGCAAAATCAGTGATATTAGTGAAAAGACTGCAAGAAGATAGAGCCCGTGCTAAAGCTTTTTTTGTTTTTTTGTTTAGCAATGGATGGCTCTTCCTGGGTGAAGGAAAATTATACCCCGGTCCACAAAGCTGCACCAGCAAAACATGAAACTGGGAAGCAGACCACAGTACGGGCTGCAAGGAGAGCATTCCGGCGACCTACCAGCCCCAAGCAAGCAGTAGCGTCCTTGCATGAAAGGCAGCCAGGAAGCACGGCAGCAGGCAGGACAGCGTGGTCGTGTGAGGCTGGCACTGCGCCAGGTTTGGTGCATGTGGTCAGAGAAGTTTGGTCGGACACATAGAATGGGCCTGAGTTAAGAAGCAGCTTGTGTAAAGTAACGCACAGGTGGGTTTTGTTGTTAGTAACAAACTGTTCAAATAAGATCCAGGCAGTTTAAATCCTTTGTTTTTTTTTTTTTTTATCTTCCTCTCCTCTAATCTAGAAGTGCCCCCAGGCCCAGCCTCAGCAGCAGCTGCAGTTCTGCCCGGGTGCCCCCGCACCAAGGGACGGGGCCTGCGCCGCATGCGGCCTCGCTGCTCACTCACACCTCTCCCAGGCCTCGGCTGCCCCAAACACATTTCAGGGAGATTCCATAGGAGCTTTGGGAAAAGCCTCTTCCACGAGAACGGGATTGCGACTAAGGAGAATGCGATTGTGATTAACATGGGACGCGGCACCCACACGTGCCAAGGGGCCTCCCTCCAACAGCAACTAGACTGAATTAAAACAACTAGACTGAATTAAAACAACAACAAAAAAAGCAGTTTGCAGATGGAATAGTGCCAACCTAGTTTGCTTAAACAAGGCACATCTTTAAACTGAGGCTCTCTCTGATCTAATTAAACGCTATCAAGTACTCCTGCAGAAGGTGAGATCACTGGATACTTTGATGACGATAAGTAAAGCTACAGATGAGTAAAGCGGGCACTTATTGCAATCTAGACACATACCTCACCCCCCAGGTTGACAAGAGTAGGGGAAAATACGTTTTCTCACTTAGTAATGTTCCCAAACAAAACCACTGGGATTTACAAGGCTTCCCCCCGAAGCACAGACTAAACAGAAAACTAGAGGAAAGCAAACAGATCTTAATTCCATGTTCAATATTGAGCACTTCCAAGCAGACGTTGAAGATGGTAGTTTCACATTTTTTGCCACCGGGCTCCCTTTAGAAGGGGTGCACTCCTGCTTTGGTTAATTCTGCCAGTGTCCGATTGAGCTGCTACTGCATCTGAATCCGATCAGAGTCATGGTGTCTCCCAGGTGCCGTGCTGAGAATTTGGCTAAACATAAGCAAAAGAAGAATGCTCTGATGTGGGTTATTCCAGCTCTAAGTGTTTTCCTAACAGCCTGTGCTTACTGCTTACAAGAACAGAGCTTACTGGAACCAAGTGTCTGTATGAGGAAGGTAAGAGCTCAGGAGCAGCTGTTAGAAACACGTGGTGGACTTTCCTAGCCCACCTGACCTAACTTTACATCTTTCAAAACAAATGAAGCTGAATGTTGTAGCTGCTTGATCAAGAGTGGTGGAAATGTTAAGAAGTTGTTGATCTCACACCCAAGCTGTCCATAAAACCCTGGAGGTAGCTGAGAGCGTGTATCTTGTCAAGGCTGCAGCGAGCCTGCTATGCTGGGATTCCTGCACGAGGCCCCAGGGCTGGTCGGAAAGCCGGAGCGGCCCCCCTGAGCCAGGGCCACAGCTCCCACGCGCTAGAAATGCATCGGCGCCGCAGAGCTCACTGATAAACAGCGGCAATAGCATCCGTGATCGGACCTGGATCCATCCAGCTCTCTGGGCTTTGGGTCCCCACCCTTGCTTTGGGTTGTGCTCTCGATTCCTGCTTTCATTACTGTTTGAAACTGCAACCGGGAGGGCTGCGTCCCTTTCTTATTGAGCAGAACATGGGCTTCACCTGTGGCAAAATGATTTTGGTGGTGGTATTCCATATACTGACATACCTTGCTGTTGGGATAGGCTTTGGCTTGAAAAGGAAGTATCAACTATTGATATGGTATCACTGACATAAGGCTTTTAAAAAAAAAATCTTACACACTTAAATGAGACAGGAATGTGACCCAAGCAACAAAACTCTTCCGTGTTTCTCCACGGTGCCCTGACTGGCACGTAGGACCATAGGGGGATGAAGGCCTTCATGAAAGCCCTGGAGCTGGCAGAAAGCCCTGCGAGGCCACACATGCCCCAGCCGAACCCCAGCATCCCAAAACCCAGCTGGGGCACGAAATCCATGGGGAAGTCATCGCTCAGAACCATACAGGTTTGTTACTCACCCTTTAAGGATCTATTACTTTATCTACTACACAGCATTTTATGTACAGAATTACCATCCCAGAAAGGTACTGCTTGTTTGTAGCAAGAATTGTGTGTAATATCTGCTTTCTTCTCAGAAACTGGGCCCAAATGTTCTCCACTGGGGAAGTTCACAGGGTTGCATCTGCCCTCAATTAAGAGAAATCACAATTTCAGACACTTTCACTGGAAGATTATTTGGGAACACTGGCTTTTACCCCTGGAAAGGAATGTCAACCCCTCTCCCTATATATGTTATGAGAAGTCAAGGCAGAAGTAAAAATAAATAAGCAGAGCTGAAATATAATCATTTTGGAAGATGCACAGGCATAATCCGAATAAATACCGACTTTGGTCAATTCACGTTTCTTTTTAAAATCGGATCTCTCTGCATTTCCAGGGTGGTCAGCATGAGTACCACTTTTTTTTTTCTCCCCAATAAAACATTTCAACTATAATTATCAAGCACAAGGAAACAACTGTGCACACTGATGAACCAGCATATGCTGTATTAGTGACAAATAGGTCAGAAGTGGAGTGTCACATGTCAGAAAATGTCCTCCTATCTCTTTAACCAAGCACAGTCAGCGTAACTTGACTTACTCGCAGGGACTCAGGATTAGTGTATTTGACACAAGAGATAAGATTATCACCCAAGACTCATAAAATTCTGAACAGAAACTGGTTTTCCCCTAGCAGTTAATGAACTGGTAAGTGGAAATTGTGAAAGAATCACAATTTAACTACAGATTGATTGGTCACAAGATGCTGTTGTCTGAGAAAAGGGAAAAAGGACGTCCTAGCTACGGGCTTGTTAGGTCTTGGGCTGTATTAATGTAGGAAACTTCCTGCTAACTTACACTGCACTGCTGCTAATTTAAAAAACAGCTAAGTTCTGAATTCAGAGGTGAGTAAATTTGGGGTAAATAAACATGTTTTCAGGGTTCTGACACCTTTTCAGATGTCACTTCTTTGGACCTTGAACTTTATGCTTTAGAGGGATAACAAGCTTGTTCTGAAAATCCGTCATTACACCAGTGCCTCGATGTAAAATATTTCTGGAATTTTCGCAAGGTCACATTTTTCCTGAAAAAGTCTTTATTTGTCCAATGGACAAGCCCAGGCAGTTACCGTTGCTTGTCTGGACAAGTTAGCTGTAATGGAAAATGAGCACACGGAGTTGTAGAACACAGTGTTCTCGCTACTACGGCGTCTCTTTAAACACTGTCTGCAGCATTCCTGCTTTTACCAGCTGTTTTCGTTGCTCAAATATCATTTCAAAACATCGCCACGGCAAAAGAGTAAACCCGGGAACCAGAAAGTGGAGTGAGACCGAAAACTAACTACTTCTGCTTCAAGTGTAGAAGCCAGAAATGAACTAATAAAGAGAATAACATACTTATAAATACACCACACTTGTACTCAAAACTACAGGGAGGGAGATGAGAGGAAGATAAGTTCACAGACTGTCCAGTTCTCCTTGGTTTCCCGCCACGCGCTGCAGGGACTGGGCCGAGTTCTTGAAACGCTGCTGTGTCCATGGGGAATTCAAAGAGAGCTCGCAAAATTCAGCCTGCAACGAGACTTTTTGGTTATTTATTTATTTAGCTATTCATAGGGAGCGTGAGCCTCGCCACCACCGGGCAACCCTGGGTCGTGAGGCCCCCCAGAATCACCTCTGCAGGTAGCAACGTTTTACTTATTTACCAAAACCCGCGAGTTTAGGGGAGAGCGCGTAGCCCAGAACGCTGTTCGGGCGCCTTGCCCCGCCGCGGGCTGAGCGCGGCGCCGGCTCCGGCCGCCGCCGCCTCTTGGGGCGAGGGCCCTTCCCGG
>JAWLRI010000039.1:1221661-1242103 GCA_034781795.1 Crypturellus tataupa | reverse complement strand
CGCGGCCGCTCGCGAGACGAGGCCGCCCGGATGAGTGGGGCCGCGCCGGGCAGGCGGGCAGCGCGGCCGCCGCGCGCGTAACATGTCGGCTTTGCCCCCTCGGCTGCAGGCAGATGTGCCCTACCAAGATGTCCTCCCTCGCGGACGCCTCGCCTGTCACCGCTGCGGAGCAAGAGGCATTGGTCAGTAGCTCTGCCAGGCGCGCGAGGCTCTCTGCGTTTTCTGCCTTTGTATTTTATTTTTTTTTAATCAATCTATCTATTTATCTATCTATGCAAAAATATATATATCTGCTAATTTAGAGGGACCGCTTTGCTCAGGCAGCGGCGGTGGGAGGAAGCCGGGAGGCCCGGTGAGGATGTGCTCCCTTTGGTCCCGTCTTAACGATGTAAACCCTCCTCACCCGGAGAAGGGGGCCGGTTTAGAGCCTGACTCCTTCCTGCAGAACTCTGGTATCCAGGTTATGGAATCCCCACCAAAAGGGTTTCCAGCCCGATTTGATCGCGCTAAGGGCTTTGTGGCAGGAAAAGGAGCAGGTGTCAGAACTGTGGACTCGTGGAAACTCTGCTTTGTGAGAAGCCTGGCATTGGCTGTAAGAACGTTTTGAGCTGATCTTGCCGCAGTAACGGTAGGATTTGAATTTGGCACTTTCACTTTCCGTTGTCTTGGAAGTTGGAAGCAATAAGAACCTTCATTTCTATTTAAGGCTGTGCACATCCTGACCTCGCATGATAAAGTGACGGTTACACTGCGCTGGCTCCATGCAGAACCTCTCCTTAGGATAGAGTTGGCCTATTCAGAATGGCGGTGCGCCATGAGGAGTTAACTAACTGCCTTTTGTAGAGGGCTAAAGATAAAAAGTGCAATTTTATAAAAGAGCTTTCAAAAAAACAAAATTGTGGATCAGTTAATCATGATTTTTTTTTCTTAATATATTTTTAAATACCCTAATGTGATGCTGTGCTAGGCAGTCGGGTCTGTGCAGAAGACCTTCCTGCTTGCAGGAATTGCAGAGAGAGGACATGGGGGTAAAAAGAGATCCAGCCCATGCATCTGGTGTTGGGTCAGAGACCTGAAACTGTGCCTTGCCTTACTATATTAATCTGTCTTTACTGTTTTATTCGTGTTTGTTTCCTTTATGAAACTGCGATATATCCTCCATTCCCTAAATAGTTCTAGTATTTAGAAGGGGTGAGCAGACATGTTTATCATTGTTTACATACTCTTTCTTATGTATGATTCTTGCAACCAATTTGCTTGTTAATGTACTTAGGCTTTATGTTGGTTTTAGCAGATTTTTGAAATGGAATATAGGGAAGGTCCTGTCTCCCCTTGGGCATTATTCTTTGCTTCATGATATTTTGTTTAGGCTTTCTTGTAAATATGTTTGTAACAGGCTTTTCCCCCTTTTTTTTTCCTGTTTTAGATAATGTGTTAAAATATTAGCCTGTTCTTAGAATACTCTTGGTGTTCACAGAGCATGGGGCCTAGGGTATACTGTTTAGGGGTTTCTCAGGCAAGGCCCTGCAGCTTGTTCTCATCTCCTGCGCTACCCTAGCAGTGCAACGAGTGGAGTCAGGATGCTGCCCGCGCCTGGAGAAATAAACTCTTCTCTCCTCGGTTTTGAAAGTTGCTCGTAGAACAGCCACGGAATTGACCCTGCTGGCAGAGTCCCTGGGTGAGGTTGGCAGGGTAGGGGTAGGAGAGATGAGGAGGGCTGCTAAGATGTGCAGTATATGAGAAAGTTAGTAAGACTGGGTTTATGGTATTTTTAACTTCCAACTTTGTAAAGCCAAAAGCTTGGGTGTGTGTAGGTTTTCATAGTTTTGTGTGCTTGTATATCAGATAAATACAGAAGGAAGAAACTCATCGGTATACATAACATTGTATTTGTTGAACAAGTGCTGCCTTTCTTCTTCCCACCACAGGTTAAACCAAAGCCATTATTGCTAAGGCTCTTGAGGTTAGCTGGCGCAGAAAAGGACACTTTTACCATGAAGGAGGTGAGAACTTTCAATCCCCAAAGATAGATTACACTAAAAGCAGAGGGATTCTTCTTTTGTTTCGGGTGAATGGGAGGGAGTAGTTCACATCTTGGATAGAAAGTACTGAGACAGGACATTGTTTTTAAACTGCCTTGAGCCAGTTTCTCAAACTCTGCAGTTTATGGCTGTTTGTAGAAGAGCAGAGTACTTGGTGAACCAGAGATGAAAATTACACCTCTCAGAGGGTTTCAGACAATTGATGGGAGAAGAGCAAATGTATCAATTAAGTTAACGTCTGTCTTATAACAACAAAGCATCTGTGTTTAACGCCTGTGTATTTGATTTGTTTTACAGGTAATATTCTATCTCGGCCAATATATTATGTCTAAACAATTATATGATGAAAAACAGCAGCATATTGTGCACTGTGCAAATGATCTTCTTGGGGATTTATTTGGAGTACCAAGCTTTTCAGTAAAGGAACACAGGTAAAACGGCATGCTTTTTTGAGAGCTCCCTGTGACCTAGCAAAGAACATAATGATTCTGTAGGGCAGTTTTAGTTCTCTGTGCCTCAAAAGATGTTGAAATATTTAGCGCTCTCATAGTTAAATCACCTGGTCTGGTGGGTTTTTTTTCTCCTTTTTAAATTGGAAACTTACAGAGCCAGTGTGTGTATTCATAACCAACACACTTCACATGATCTGCAAGCTTGAAAGGAGCACAGTAGCCTCAGACTCTGAGGTTTGAGTTTTTTTCTCTTATTCTTTTGTAATGCAACAGCTACAAAGGAGTTGCAGAAACATGTAAAATTGGACTCCTGACTTGGCAACCTGTGTACAAACGAAGCAGTTTAAACTTAAAAGTTGCAGCAGAGAATAATTATATTTAATTCCAGTGTGCTCTCCCACACAATAGTCATGTCTTACCCTACTCAAAGCTACAGTATTTTAGCCTTCCTTTTGAATAGGTCACCCTGCTGCAGTGCTTATATGCCAGGTCTATTGAGTCTTAACATAAATCACAGTTTAATGCAAATTTGCTTGTATTTCAAGACCTGTATAAGTGGTTTGTGCAAGGTCTAGCAAGAGTAGTTTTGAATCAGCACTAGAGCTCCAAATTGCTGCTGATAAGTTAGGAGCTTCTTGCAAAATCCATTTAACAAGAGTTGTGGTCTTTTGTTTTCTGGCTTTTGAAATGATTTTGAAAAAGCAAGTATTTTGAAATTTATTGAGGTGAGTAAAGTCTTTCCCCTTTCTTTGGAAAGGGAGAAGGAGGGTTTTTTGTTGCTGTTTGGGCTTTGTTTTTACAAATGAAATAATAAAGTTGAGGAGAAGGTCAGCAAGACAGAAAGCTGTTTTTCATGTTCCTCGTGGAAATTAGTGTGCTTTTGGGGACACTAAAAATAATAAATTCTAACACGGACTTCTTTTTAGATAAAAGTGCAGAGTATGTAGAAACACTTCAGTAATTAACTTGCAACGTCTCTTTTTTTTATCCCCATCTAAGGAGAGTATATTCAATGATTTCCAGAAATTTGGTAGCAATCAATCAACAAGGTAAGCTAGATCTGGAGAGCTTGTATGTGGGGGTGTAGAAATAGGGAAGGTACAGATGCCTAAGCTAATGCATCTTGCATGCAGTGAGCAGATAACATCTGTTCCTCCTTGATGAGCTATTTGAGTTTACACAGCACTGCCCAGAGTGACTGCAAGTAAAAGAAAATAAAACCAAGTCTGTTATGGCTTTTGTTTGTTTTTCTTCCAGGAAATAAAATTGAATCTGAACTGCATTTGGGTAATTTTGTGGGACATAAACCAGAGCAAGCATAGTCAGAGCTGAACGCAAATGGGACTGAATTGAAAAAAAATAATTGACTCTTTGTATTTCTTACTTTTTTAAGTTCTCGTGAAGGGTTTGGGACCAAACTGAGCTGTTTGAGCTTGTGCTAACAGTGAAGTCAGGCTACCCCTATTTTTTTTTTCCTTTTTCCCCCTCTAGTGTTCTGTTTGTGTGTTCAAATCTTTATGTGGAGTACCTCTAGAACAGGTCATAAGCTCAGCTACACCAGCTAAATCCAAATACTCTTTAAAAAAAAACTGTATGCTTTAAAAAAAAGTTATAAAATAATGTAATGGATAGCCACTCCATTAGAATTGGGGAGAATTGTTAGACATGTTCTTTTCCAGATTATAAAAATGCTCAATATAGCTCTAATTTTGGGTTAATATAAGAAGTGAGTGAAAAGAACAGAGGTCATTTTGTAACATTATTTCTAAATCCATATTAAGACTCCCTGTATTTCTGATTTCTTTTTAAAGGTAAGTGCTCAAATGCTCAGTAGGGAAGACACGGTCTTTCTTGGTCCTCACTGTTACGTTTGCAGTGCTTAAACTAGCTTTCGCTATTTTGGGGAGAGAAAGATAATTCATTACTCCTGGGTCCATACTGGTAATAAGTCAATAAAAGATAATTTTTCTTCCACTATTTATTTAATTTTAGATCAGTGTTTCCATAAAACGATAGCTAGTAAAATACACTTTAGAATGGAGGAAATGTACAAAATATTTCCTACCTATGTTCGTTGTTGCCTGCAGAACTCTAGTTGATTCATATGCTTCATTTTTAGGCATTTATAATACAATCCAGACCTTCTTTGTGGTTGGGATTTCTTCCTCCCTTTCCGTTTTCATAATAGTACTTTGCTATTTAGGTACTAAGTAAACTAGTAAACTAAACTTTACCTAAAACTAGGTATAGTTTTGGACATACCTGAAGAGCCAAGGAGTGGAGTTGTGTTTGGTTGGTTGGTTGTTTTTTTCAATTTAAAGACCTGTGGGTTGTAAATTCTGATTGGAACTTAATTTGAAAGTAGTGTGCAGTTATCTTCTCTCCCTTTTATTACAGTTTTTTTTTGTTCCTTGAGCCTGAGATTACTTTTTTTTTTTTTACTGCTGTGCTGCAATAGGATTTTATACTACTATTTTTTTTTTTTCAGACTCAACGCTTGCTGTCATATCTGAGGATGATGCTAGATTACAGCTTGAAACAGAGGATGTTTTAAAGGTGATCTTTCATTTTGATAATGTTCAATGAGATGTAAAATCAGTTATGGTTCACACTGTACTGTCTGTGGATTAGACACTAAGTAATCATGAACTTTTATATTCTTGCTAATGCAGTATTTCTCTTAATAGGAATCCATGCAAGAGTTAGAAGAGAGGCAAACTTCAAACTTGTCCCGACCAACTACATCCTCTAGGAGGAGAACACACAGTGAATCTGGTATGTGCAGATTTATGACACGGAGCACTCGGTAGCATGTTCAGTTGGGGAAAAGATCTGTTGTCTCCTTTTGAAAGCTGGTGACTTGTACTATTGCTGTTTATCTGTTTATCTGAAAGAAAACGTTCAGTCTGGTAGATACGCAGAATTCTTTGCAATGCTACAATACTGTCTCACTGTTCAGATCTCTAGCACTGTTAGTAAGGTGATAAAAGAACAAGTACTGCTGGTGTGAACAAGTTTATCACTTGTGTCACTTCATGATGAGGACACTTTTGTTTATCAGTAGACTGTTATATTATCAAATTATTTTCAGTTCCCTCTGTAGACCACAAGATTTGAGATTTTTGTTGTTAGAGAGCAACAGCAATTTTTTTATTTACTAGAGAAAAGAAATTTGCATCAGATTTTAATTGGTTACACAGAAGTGAAAGATGTTATGCCTGCTTTCACTGTATGATTTTGGATATGTTTGGATTCCTGACATTCCTGAAGTTCTTTTTTTAAAAAAAAGAAAGTCCACTGGCCACTTCTTACTCTTCTCTCCATTTTACTTTGTTGTAGTTAATTAGTAATTGCTGACAAATGTACTTCCAAAATGTGTAGTGCTTCTGATAATTCACAAAAAAGCTGGTCTACATAAACTTATACAACTTTAAATTTCTCAGTGCAAATTTTCTCAGTTTTTCAACTTACACAGTACTTGGCAGTTTTTCACATCAGTTCTCATTGCTTGTTTTATTAGCTCATGACTTGATACTTGTGATCACCAGAGCAACAATTAGATATTCCTTTTCCTTAAGTTGCTTGGAAACATTTTCAGTTCCTCAATTTTTGTGCATTTTTTTTCTTTTTCCTTTTTTTTTTTTTTTTTTATTCCTCATGAGTCGTTTTTATATTAGTCAGCCCCAAAACTGTACTGCATTGCTGAGCCGTTTGCACTAGATTAAAAGAACATTTTAATTTTGTAACTGAAACTGATGAAGGGATGGAAAATCACAGTTAAACATCATAACCTGTGATATTTAAGCATGACCCAGAGCACATAAGGCCCTGTGTTGTGCTTACTTATTTTAGGTTTGATTGTTTAACTCTGTCTTTGCATCCGTTTATTAGTTTGTTACAACCTTAAAAGTTCTTTTAATGTAGTGTTTTTATATACACTTTTTTTCTAATTTGTAGGAAATCTTCCTTTTAAACCACTATTCTTGTTAAATTGGCATGGTAGCGGCTCCCTTGGAGCCGCTTCTCTAGTGTGTAGAAACCCTGTGGTGGTGCATTATGAGTACAGCATGGAGCCATGGCACCTTAATGAGGACACCGATGGAGAGGAGCAGCCCTTGGGCCTGGGGGCACCAAGTTTGGTGGGGCTCTCAGGGCGGAAAAAAGAAAAGAGAGGGGCTGACCAAGAAGCACCAAGGGAAAGTAAGAGAAGTCTCAAAGTATGTACAAGTGTTTTGTTCTCTTTCCTTTTACAATGAAAGATTCAAGGCTCGGAGACTCATGGATTGTCAGGATGTGTTTCTGCAAGGCAAGGGAGAACTGGACTATAAGAGTGTGTGTGCAAAAGGCACCTGGAGGGGGCAGCAGGCTCTTACCAAAGTCTGTTGGACTGATTTGTTGGTCCTCTTCGGAAATTTTCACTCCACTGTGCTTATTACATACTGTTTTTGCAGTATGTTTTAAATAGACTTATTTCTTGTCCAATTCTGTAAATACCAGTGGAGCTGAATTTGACCTACTTACCATTGAAATGCTGTCCTTCTCCTCTTTATGCTGCTCTACGGTGTTCTAAAATGTGGTGTACATAAAAGCACTGCTTTTCTGCCTTCAAATTAAAAATATTTAACATGCATAGCTCAAAGCAATGATCTTTGAAGTTATTTTTTTATACAGTATGTTAGTCCTAACGATTTTCTTGCTAGAGCCCGGTCGAACCCATTCATATAAAGATTTGTTACAAAAGCCTTTTGAGAAAATGCTATTACATGAAGTGCAACTATTAAATGATAGACTTATTGATGTATTTGGAACTAAGATTGGGATTTGTCATGCCCAATGTGAGATTCTTGTGTGTGTTTGACCTGTGAGCTAGTTGCTCATGCCTCCCTCCAGACTCTGGAAGGGACTGACAAGTCTCTGAAAGCACCTTTCTGTATTCTGACTTCAGGGGGAGCTGGGACTACTGGGATTCTCACTGAGCTACTTAAAGCTAGAAGGGATTTAGCCTAAGTGCTTTGTGTGAAATGGGGTAAAAAAAGAACTTCCAATTCCCATATTTCCTAAATATGGAAACTGTCATTTATAAGTTGTTTCAGGGGTTGGTTGTCCTGTCAGTACACTGTATTCTTGAATGTGTTCCACATTTCTTGTGTTTCTTTCTGTTACTGTGCCTTCTTAAAATGAGCTTTCTGTGCCTTTACTTTTTCATAAAATAATACTGAAAAACAATTTTTCCTGAACTCTCAAATAAGTAAACTATATTTTAAGCTGCTGCTGGACAAGCATTGCATAGATGTTTTTGGATTAATAAAAGCTCTTTAATGTGCCCAGAAGAAAATTCTTTAGATGATCCTCCTAGTGACAGAAGAAAACGACACAAGTCTGACAGCATTTCCTTGACCTTTGATGAAAGCCTGTCCTGGTGTGTAGTGAGTGGGCTGTGCCGTGACAGGAGCAATAGCAGCGATTCAACAGATTCTCCTTCCATAGCTGTAAGTCAAAAACTGCTTTTTGTGGTGCAGCTTTGTAGGGAGCACAGTTGTGGATGTGCGTCCCAGAACGCTGTGGTAGTAACTGAAACCAGCAGTGCCGTTAGCAGCGGGACTGGGGAAGAAAAACTGAAAGAGGAGTTGGTGACGCGCAGCATGTGGTGGTGTACAGTGAGGTCCTTTATAGATGTTTTTTGACAAAGCTCAGTGTAGAATGTGGATTCTGAATTCATGAAGAAATTCAGGCATGTAGATTTTTATTCATTGGGCTAGAATTTGAAAAGTGCTGTTTTATATTATAAAGTAAGCACTTTCTGAGATTGGTAAAAGAAATGTATTTGTAGGCTCCTATAACATAGAACAGCATCTAGTTCTGAGTGAGGGGTGGTTATAGCACAACTTTGTTAACTGCATGTATTACTGTTTTGATGGCATGCATGTGTCTATTTGCCTAGCCCTTACTGATGTTTTTATTGATTTCAGCAAATGCTGAGACAGATTATCTGTTCTTACATTAAGTAATAAAAAGCTAAATTAATTGTATTCCTAGTCAAATAATTTTGAATTGACAGAACTAATATTGTAACTAAGCTTTTTGGTGTTTGTTAATAACTTAACCACTGTCTCAAATTTAAGAAAAATATAACAGTTAAAATTAAATGACACAGAGCTAAAAAACATCATCATCTTCATGTGTTTTGCCTTTTTAGGACAACTTCTGTGAAAGAGAAGCAGTCTTTAAGCTGAATATAGGTTGACTGCTGTTTGACAGCTTATCATAAAGCTGTCAAAAAACTTTCAGATCTAAAAGCTCTGGTTTATTTTTATCCAGATATAATCAATCTATCTCATAAAAGATGTTCCATCTGACAGCGTGTTTTCACATTTCTTCTGAAGCTAGTTAAACTAATTCAGTTTTATCTTAGTAAGAACCATATTAATAGAAACGGACCAGTGAGGCTGAATGTATATTTTCTTCATCTTTATTTTTCAGGATGCCTGCTCACTAAGTGAAAACTCTGATTGGTTTGACCATAGTTCTGTTTCAGACCAGTTCAGTGTAGAGTTTGAAGTTGAGTCTATTTATTCAGAAGATTATAGCCATAATGAAGAAGTACAGGAGCTCACAGATGAAGATGATGAGGTTTGTATTTGCCTTCCTTGATGGGTGGGTGAGAAGGACAATTACTTGAATACTTCATGTTGAAAATCTGACAGATAGAACCAGTAAGCAGTAATTCTTCAGGTTTATTACAAGACTGCATCTAGTCACTGATTAAGTTACCACGCCTGTGCAGTTTGGCCCCAGTTAGATAGTTACCATTCCAGTATCCAGCACTATGCAGTCAGGGACATATATGATCATGATATTTGGGAGTGGAAGAAGGGAACTGGCTGTGCTGATTTGCAGTGGCTTAAGGAGCTGCACCGTGAGTTAAGAGAGTGATTTAAAGGAGGAAAGAACTGAGGGTTTGGTTTTGTTTTCTTAACAGTGGTGTTAAGAGAGTGTTTCTTGCTGCTGCCTTTCCCAGTTGCAGTTGGCATGAACTGTATAAGAAAGTTGTCCCTGTTGTCTGTCTAGTCTGTGTCTTTCAAACTCCGTCCCAAGTGTGAAAAAGATACTTTTTTCCCAAACCTAGTTATCAGATTTAATCAGCAATTATTTTCTGGTCTTTATTAATATGATACTATTTTTGATCAAAAGTGATTATCAGAAAATAGCTTTTTAAATTGAGTGCTAAGTGCTTCAGAGCTTACAGTGATTTTATTTTATTTTATTTTATTATTTTAATCAGGTGTATCAGTTGACTATTTATCAAGATGAAGAAAGTGATGCTGATTCATTTGACGAAGATCCAGAGATTTCCCTAGCTGTGAGTAAATCCTTGATCTGCAAAGTACCATAAATTGGGTCAATAGACAGAGCAGGTCAAGACTTAAAAAGCGATATCTGTGGTTACCCATGATTTTCTGGAATGTTAAATTAGTTTTTTTTATTACATACTTGAAGGTTCCAGCTAATATTTTGATTATCACTATGTGAATATTAAGGAACGTGAATATTTAAAAAAGATTTAAAATAAATTCCTAATCCATTTCAGAAAAATGAACAGTTACTGGGTAATTGGAAGATTATTTAGAGCCTAAGGCTGACTTGCTACACAAAATGCAAAGGAAATGATCTTCAAAATACTGTATATGTTGAAAAAGCTTTTATCATAAACCGGAGTATCTCATTTTATTGTCAATCATGAATAAAGGAGTCAGCAGTACAGAAATGGCAAGGCAGACAAGGCAAGAGTAGAATTAGTAGATCTTGAGGCTTTTTTAATTCTGTGAGGCAATTCTTGATTGTGGGGGAAAATGCAGGTGTATGGCATTTGTAACTAAATATGTAGACAGCTGTAAACATACCCTCACTCCAGTTGAAAATAAGTTATTTTGTGTCTTGAAGGTTAGCTGGAGTTCTAAAATGTAATGTTGAATATTTTTAAAGGTCTGTCTAGAATTAAAAAAGCAATGTATGTTTTAGTATATAGTTGTTTTTCTCTCTTGAAGCTGGAATAAAGCTGCTGTGCAAAACTATGTGAAATGTTCCAGTCCCTTGATGCTCTGCGGGACTCCACTATGTTTGTAAAATGCAGCACCAGACCCTGCTTGAAAACACAGCACTCCTTTTTAGGATTTAAAATTGGTGCCTTAAGCTTTGGATGCCACTGCTGTTGTTCAAGACCGAAAAAAATGGTTCAAGTCTTCCAATAAGAGCTTTTTGTTCTCCTCTTCTTTTTTCCTTATTAGAAGTCATTTATTTTTCCCTTGTTACAAAAAAATACAAAAAATATACAAAAAAGGCATTCCAGTGGTACTGTGGGTGTCCCTGGTGGTGCCCGTGGAGGAAGCTGTGAGCTGGTGCCACTGCCCTCCAAAGTGGCACCAAAGTGCTGTCCCGGAGTGCCCTCGCCCGGCATCTTAGTAGAGCTAGAAATCCTGGAAATAAACACGTGGCAGCCACTCAGATCGCCATGTTAGAGGCTCTTCCTCCAGTTAGAGGGCTGCTGGTCAGCTGAAAAACAGTTTCCAATTCATAACTTGCCTCTGAAAGTAATGGAAATTGTAGCCATTTTGCCAGTAAAGCTCTTCCTGAGGTTCTCTGATTCCTGTGGTTTGGTTTATTCAGTTTTGGCCAAGGAATAATAATAAATCTGTGTTACTATTTAACATGTCTACTAGAAGAAAGAAGAAAATCAGTATCTTCTAAAAATAAGTGTGTTCTATTCCAGACTCTCAAAACTGAAATTTTAAGCTATAAACAAGTGGAGAGATCAGGATGGTTTATTGTTTTGGCAGCAGTAGATTCTCTGTAATCTCCATCTGCTTGGACTGTGAGAGTCCCAAGCAGCTAAACTGTCTCAACCTCTGTTTGGCTCCAGGATTACTGGAAGTGCCCCGAGTGCAGTGAGATGAACCCTCCGCTCCCACGCCACTGCCACAGGTGCTGGGCCCTTCGCGAGGACTGGCTGCCTGAGGAGAAGAGTGATAAATTGGAGAAAAGCAAATTAGATGGTTCTTTGCCCTTGGAGTCTGAAGAAGGTTTTGATGTTCCTGACTGCAAGAAAGTGAAAATGACTGAAGATAAAGAGGAGGCTTTGGAGGAAAGTGATGATAAAGCTGTGCAAATCTGTGAGTCTCAAGAGAGTGAGGACTATTCACAGCCATCCACATCTAGCAGCATGTTTTGTAGCAGTCAGGAGGACTTCAAGGAACCCGAGAAGAAAGACGTGCCGGACAAGGAGGAGAACACAGAGTCTACCCTGCCCATCACCAGCATCGAGCCCTGTGTGATATGTCAGAGCAGACCCAAGAACGGCTGTATAGTACATGGCAGAACAGGGCACCTGATGTCGTGTTTCACGTGCGCCAGGAAACTGAAGAAGAGGAACAAACCGTGCCCCGTATGCCGGCAGCCCATACAGATGATCGTGCTCACTTACTTCAGTTAGAGAATACCAAGGGCAGAGCAGCCAAAGGAGCTTCACAGAATGGTGCAGCAACTGAGAGAGTAAGAAACTATTTTTGTATTAGCGCTGGAATCTTAATATTTTGTGTGTCTTTACGTTTAGTGTGGAAGGCCGTCATTAAAATAAATATTGCACTGGAATTGATAAAATTTAGTCTAATACCTGTCAATTTGAAGATTTGTAATCCTCCTCAATAGAAGCACCCGTTTCCTGTAAACTGTCTGCCTTTTCAAGTGTTTTTTTGTTGCAAACAGATAGTTCCATTTGCATTACTGGGTTAAATACACACTTTAAAAACAAATCTAGTGGTTATGAGGGGAGATATTTTTGAAGAGTTTGTAATGGTGATTCCTCATCTAAAGAAAATAGAAGACTCTTAAGTATCTGTTGCCTGGTGAGAACACTTGACAAAAACTAGAACTCTGAATAACTCAGTAAAATAAATAAATTGTGTGAGTTCCCTCATTCTCAAGACTTAAATTTCTGCCCTCCCCTCCCCACCAGTCAAATTATTGGGAACCGATGATAGGAAGGAATTTAAGGATTTGGAAACAGAGTAGAAAGCAGTGTCTTTGTAATTTGTAAAATTGAGTGTTGTATGAATGTCTCCAGAGAAGTCATTGACTTAAATTCTGTCAGTTACCCCTTAAAAATGCTGTGCAACAGATACTGAAGATATTTTGAGATTTGATGGTCTATGCTGTGCTTGGATTATTTTATCTGGATGTGTAAGACTTGAAACTGGCAGAGGAAATGAAGGATTGCCTATATAATAAATTGCCCAAACTAGGCAAAATCGTGGAAGATTTGTATTTTTTCTGCAGTGGTTCTGTACTGGAGCAGCACGTCATGCAGCTTGAGCCCCATATCACTTGAGTAACAATAAAATTTAAAAAGCCCCCACTAGTTGCAAAAACAAATAAATCTCAGGTAGATATTTTTTAGCTTCAGTAATCTTTCTTACTTACCTTATTTTTATCTGTATCACAATTTTGAAAATGTATTGCCTTTTTTTGGTTAATTTAAATATTCAAAGCTGTTAGTATGGAAGTTTGTCTCACTTGGATTTGACACTTAACTCTTGTTATTCTACTTGTCAAAAACTTTGTAAAACTTTAGCTGTGCCTTTCTTAGAAAGCTTGTTAAGTTCTGTTGGGCATTCACAGAAGGCAATATATGTGTTTGTGTGCTAAAATATCTTCAGGATGTGCTTGGCTTGGATTTGAATCCGATTTTAGTGGATAGTTTCTGCACCTGTGAGTTGTATTTTTGTTTTTCCTCCTTTGTGAGACTCAATTGAAGAAAAGAGTTGCACATTTAAAGCTTTATATTTCAGAGGGGTTGTGAGTAGCCTGTGCAGTGGGGAGGACGGCAGCTTTGGAGTCTGGGGCCGGAGGCGTCACCCGAACGCAGAACTCCCCCAAGCCTGGGTTAAATAGCTGCCCTAGCTTAAAATACCCGTGTGGAGCAGTAGATACCAATAGATACCAGTGTCCTAGTACAAAGACTTACTGCAGTAGCTGCTCTGGGGTCAAAACTGAAACAGTCCAGAATGAAGTCAATTAGTTCCTGTAAATTAGGAGCAAACACCCCTGAATAGAAGGGGGCACCCAGGCAAATGGCAAATACAGGAGCTAGAAGCTGTAGGTAAAAAGTTGTGAGATACCTGGGTCTGGCTGTACTCTTTCCCTATATAGTGAAGCTTCCTTTTTTCCATGAGAAGAGTGTTACCTCTCAAGTTTAACCACACTGATTTTTAACTAAGCAAACTTTGAAACTCAATTGCTGTTTCTTCTTCAGTCTCTTGCATGAGGAGAGCTCTTGCACTTTACCTACGCAGCATGGCAGCGTGAGGCCTTCGATCCCCATTGCGCTGGGTCCTAACAGCCCCGTCCCACATGGGGAGGCCCTCGAGCCAGCATGGCCACGCGTGCTGCATGGGATGCTCAGTCTGATGGGAAAAAGTAAAAGGAGGACGTGGGCCCGAGCAGCTGCCCTTGTATCAGCCGACTGCCTGCCTCTCTCCCCGAGGGAGCAGCCGTGGAAGTGCTGCTGCCTCGTGCAGTGCTGCGGGAATGTGGAGCTCCTTGGATCAGCAGCCTGACGCTGAATTCCCTTCTTGGCCTTAACAAGTTTTAACAGTGTTTAGTGTGGGATGGCTTTTTATTCAAGCTTGCTTTACAGAGGAGGAGGTGAGCAGCTCGGAGTGGGGGTTTGGGCACCTAGTGGCAGCAGCCAGAAGTTTCTGAATCCGGCTCTGTGACCTGCTCTTGGCTCCCTGTAAACATTAGAGGTGCAGAAGATAAGCCAGAAGGGCTCCCAGCAATGAGCCTTGCTGTGGATCACCCTGGTTTTGGGACAGATAAGCGATTACCGGCACTTCAAAACAGCGACAAACCAGCACTTCATCAGAAGTTTCACAACTTGTACTTAGGGAGCTCTCTAGGTCGTTATTTAATACCCTAGACATCTTGATCTTTAATTTATTGCAGTTTGTACATACTCCTGTGCATACGTTTGGTGTTTTGAGCTTTAATTTATTGAATTAGCCTGTATATGCATATACATTAACCTGTATATACAAAAATATGTATACATTGTAAAACACAGCTACAAAAAGAATATTTAAGTAATTGCAGCATTAAAAATAAAAAAGGAGGTTATAACGTTAGCTAAGCAGGATATCAGGAAACTTGAGGGTTTTTTTTTCCCATCAGTACACCAGTAGATTTCTTCAGCTCATGAACCAAGAAAGCAAAGCGCGGGGTACGTGAGATAGAAGGCAAAATTACTTTGTTCCAGAAAGTTTAACCTCTCACAGAAGAAGTGTGGAATACTGAAATATCTGAAGATGTTTTAATACTGAATTTTCACACTGAATTTCCCAGTTTACAGAAACTTTATGCTTTTATCCTTTAGAGGTGTTGCACAGCTGAAACATAAGTAGCTGGGACACTGCTTCTAGTTAACACTAGCAACAAGGATTGCGCTTTTGAGGAATATTGTGTATCCGGATCACTGGCTAGCAGCCCAGAACAAGTGTGGGCTGGGCCCTGTTCTCTAGGGACTGCGGCCACCATGTCCCTTAGCAGGTTGGCTTAGAAAGGACAAAAGTTTACGTGGTGCTGTTGGTGAAAGAAGTTGACTGGCTTTTGTTTCATCAGTGGGGGTTTTTTTTGTTTGTTTTTTTTTTTTTAGTCTAACTTGAAGGAAGAGCCGATTCAGAAGAGCCTTGCAGACAGGTTCAGCCTGAGTAGTAGTGTGTTTCAGAAAACCTTGTTATTGCAGGCAAGGGGTTAGAAAATCCTCAAGCGTGGTGAAAGGGGATGTGCCTGGCTCCCGCATCAGGTGCTGGGGGTCACAATGGCACCGCCTGTTGTAACCCAGTTACGCAGCTGGAGCTGGAGCTGCAGCTCCCCGGAGCGGCCGGTGGGATACAGAGCTGCCCTGGGAGCTCCTGGCACCAGGGAAGGTTCTGCATCCCGCTCTAGGGTACTTGGTAGTTTAGTGGTGTTGCAAAGTGCAAATTAAAAATAATATCTTAATAAGGTTCAGTACTTACTAAAAATGAAAACTTGTTGCTTTTAGCTGATGATCGCTTTTTTAATAAGTACAAGCACAACGGACTTCAAGCAAATATATCGTCAAAGTATTTATTGTACACGTACACTTGGTTAAAATTTGTTATCACCCTCCTTTTTCTTTTGTAAACTTTGCTTTAAATTGAACTGCCTGACTCTAAGGGAGGGCTCTCATTTTCACGCTGAATTACATGCAGTCAGCACCGTGATTACTGAGATCCTAAAATATCAAATAGCTTTTCCCAAAGCAGTCTTGCACTGCTGCCGAGTACATGGGGTGAGCAATGTTTAATAATAAATTCAGGTAATGATACAACTGTGCCGCTCTGCAGCTGTGCACACCCTTCTTGAAGGGCTCCCCCTCCTGCACTCCTCCTTGGCAGCTCTCACAGGTAGCGATCGCTCAATCCTCCTTGAAGCAAAAACAGCCCTCACCTGCGTGGAATAGAGAGCCCTTCAAGGGAAGAGTTTTCATGTGTGTCATATTCATGTCCTTTGGTTTTAAGGTTTTTCCTTCTGATGAGCCTAAATGTTATGTTCAACAGGTGTCAATAAAAACATTGTTTTTTATACATATATACACTCTTTGGTTTTATTTCTTTAAGCATTTATTTCACTGTTGGAATTTCTGCTGCTTTACTGTCGTGCAGGTTTTTAACTTGGTGAAACAAGGTGCAGGCTCTTCCAACGCCCTTCAGCTGCATGGCTGCCACCAGCTCCCCCCTTTCTTGCTCTCGAGGATTTAAACCTGAAGGGCTCAGATTTGGTAGCCCAAATAAGTTTTTGCTTTAAGTGACTGCATCAGAACCAAGTGATACAACTTTCTTCGCTGTCACGAGCCGCATGGGACCCTGCAACGGCGCAGGACTGCCCGGGCGCCGTGCTCTTGTGTGAGACATTCTTAAATTAGGAAAACTCTCACCAGATAAAGCTTTAAAATGAACACCCAGGACCGTATGAACCGTCTGTCACTGATTTTTAAAAGCGCCCTAAAAATGACTTGAAAAGCTGAGCCCAAAGGCACCTCACTAAGTCCATGTGCAGCACCCTGCAACTCCCGAACAGGGTACCCAGCCTGGGCTCTGCAAGTGGCTCTGCTCAGCTCCTGGCTGAAGGGGGCGCACAGCATCCAAAGAACCCACTAAAATCCTTAGTTGGATCTCAAAGGTGCTCGGTTAATAATGCTCCAAGATGAGCTTGGGCACTGCAGGTGCCGCTTCCCACAGGCTTTCACTAGCTCTGTCTCAGACAACTAACCTTTAAGGGGAGGTGTCTGTGGCTGCTGCGCCTGGCAGCAGGGATGGGGACGGAGCTGCCCTGGCGCTCCCTGCCCTTTGGAACGCTGCGTTTCCACCTCCTTTTACAGGCACTGCTGCTCTTTGCACCTTATTGCAGTGCCTGGGCGTCAACAAGGAACCAGCCACACAGCTATGGTGCCCGCTACAGCGGTGCCTTCGTTGAGAGGAGCCGGGATCCAGCTGTGTGTTACAGGGTGCAGGGCCTGATGTTGGCTCACGTGGGAGACGGGGCTTGTGTGGAACAGCTGCTGTGCTGGCCTGCACGGCTTTCCATTCAAATTCCTCAAAATTAATCAACACTTTCCACACTGAAATTCTATCTCCAGAGGCTGTACAATAATTCCTTAAAGTATTTATGTAGAGAAATACGAGTCTATTAAAATAAAACATTTGATTGTCAAACCAAGATTTTATAAAATACAATAAATGTAATCTAAAGTCTTGAGAATGTCATTTATAAAACTTACATTCTTTTGCATATAAAATTATTTAAAAGTCACTTTTGTGCAGGAAGACGTGGACTTTTGCCTTGCCTCGTCCTTGCCTTTATTTAAACATCATTGCAAGCATGATGGCTGTGGCAAGGACGCTGTGTAAAGCTGCCCTTTCTGCTGCCGAGGTGCGCTGCAGCTCTCCGTAGAGGGGAGAGGTGGGACACTCAGCTGCTCTTGTCCTGACAGAGACTTCGGAGAAAGAAAAGTCATATTTCAAAGCGCTGAAGTTTGCAGTGTTATCCAATATTTCCACTGTCTTCAGCTTGGATTTAAATCCTGGTACAGTAGCCTAGGAACAAACAGGAGAGATTTCCTTCTTACTTGGTTTTAAATGTCGACTTCTGCTCTGTAACCATCATTGTCTAATGTGCCGCTTTAAACATGCTGTGCCTATAAAAAAGGATCCTAAGCACAAATAAATGAAGCTATAGAATGAGGAAACGTCATCACATATGGCAACTAGACTGAAGTGAAGCGTACTGAGCCAGAAAGGGCAACAATCCTCTCAGTAGACAAGGGTTTTACCTAATTTGTCTTTATCTGGGTCAGGACTCCAAATGAACAGACTGATTAAACTGCATAGCGAGAAGCAGGAAACCTGGAGGATGCACCGTGCTGGTAACTGCCCTTGCTGGGCAGCAGCAAAGCAGCCCGTGCGGCTCCACGGGAACAGAAACGGGAACGTGCGTGACGAGCAAGAGGCCAGCAGCCAGAAAAGCTCTAGATACTGTTTGGGCTTCTCCACTGGGTAAAACAGTTTCTTTGCCATGACTTTTGCTTCCCCTTTTAATTCATTAACCGTGAAGCAGCATCGCCTCTGCAGAGCAAACTAAAGGCCGGGTCGGCCCTCTCCTTTTACTCAGGAGGGAGGTGGGGGGATGAGCACGTGAAGGGAGTGCCACTCGGTGCTCCGGTCGGAGCAGGAATTCACCAGCAGGCTGGCACTTACAGCAGAAAAGTCCCTTCCTGGGGGGACACCTGGGAACCTCCCTTCTGTGCAGCAGCCGTTCTGGGCACAGCACAGAGGCCCCACATTTGCGCATCCCTCCAGCGCAAATGAGGAGGCCGCAACGACCCCCGGGGCAGCCCCCCTGGCTCTGGAGCGGAGGCCCGTGCAGCAAACGGGCGCACTTACATTGATCACGTAGGTGCCGGGCAGGAGGAGGAGAAAGTACTCGCCGTGGCCGTTGGTTCTGTACGGGCACACGTGGGAGCGGCCCCTGGCCTCCACGATGGCGTTGGGAATGGGCCTCCCGCTGCCGTCCGTGACCTGCCCTTTGATGCCTGCGCAGGGCGAGAGGAGGGAAGGGAGAAGGGGGCAACGTGCAGAGCTGAGGCTGCCGCGCGCACGCACAGCCCCTGCCCTCTGCTCCAGCACATCTAACTAGTCGCAGAGGCCACATAGCTCACGAAAGTGCACCCCGAAAGGCCTTCAAACAAACAAGCAAAGAGCCAGCACAAGATCCAGAAAACATTTTGCACGTGTCCAAACACACAACTTTTGATACTTGTGAAATGAATGGCTGCCCTGGCACCGGAGGGGGGAGTCGCCTCGCAGAGAGGCAGGCGCCTCTTCCACAACACTCACTTCTGAATCGCCTTTTCTGACTGGGAAAAGCAAGTGCCTGACTCGCAAGCTCGTGGCACTGGCACGGGTATAACCGGAAAGCGGCTGAGGAATGGGGAAAAAAACCTGCGCTCTGGAGGGGCTGAGCCTGAGTTCCTCAGTGCTGAACTGGGCTACCCAGAGAGCCACCCACCGCAGCCCCGCCGCGGCCGCACACCCACCGAGATGCACTTGCTTCATGTATTCCACCAAAGCCACTCGGTTGTCTCTCCAGAACTTCTCCAGCTGGTTTTCGGGGGGACATTTGCAGCATGACAGCTCCAGCGTAATCTCCAAACACTGTCCCCAGATGTAGTTGTAATCTTGCATCCCACCTGAGATGTGAAATGAAGCAGAGAGCGCGGAGCTGGAAAGAAGTAGGCTAGAACAGTAGGGAGTTTAAAGCTGGTGTGTGCATCACACCTGTAAGAAGGTGCAGCAAGAAGATAAACCAGATGAATTATTCCTCAATGCCAGAGTCACTACAGTTTGCTGGGGAAAAATGGTTTTCTTGCTCTACAGGGCATGCAGAGTAATGGTGCATGTGCACAACACTTCATTGCTCACAAATACACGGGGGCAGATACAGTCATGGCTTGGTGTGGAGTTTGCCATTCTCACAGCTGCCCTTAGAGCTTCTTAAGGCCTTGAATTCAGACTGTGAAAGCAACATGCAGTGCCACAGGATACAGCTTCAATTTGGCTATAAACAGACAAAGATTAAAACATTTCTGTATTCAAAGATTAACAAAATAAAAGATGATATATGAACAAGCCTTTGGTTTTCTTCCTGAAAGGAGAGGAAATAGAGGTTTTTAATCTCAGTTACACAGCTGAACCCTATGCACTGTAGACAGGGAAGTCATTCCTGGCTTTCTCCAAGAAAAGACTTTGGCCTCCAGGCTCAGTTTAGCCGTGCAAAACGTATCGATACAGCATTACCAAGCGGCCTGCGATGGCTGTGAGGGTGTTCTGCATAGTCATAGTTACATAGGAACTGCCCTGCCACTGAGAAAGAGCAGGACAGAAAGCAGAAGGCAGCAGCTGCCTCGTTCACTTGCATCCCTGCTGACCAGGAGCATCTGCGAACGCTGTGTCCTGCTCGGAGACCCTGCAGGGATGAACGTGGCAGCTTCCACAGCTCACTAGTTACTCGAACCAACACTTTACAGTGGCAAAACCACGGCAGTTTCACCATCAGGGTGGCCAGAGGGCTGGGACATCACAGCCGAAGCACCCGAAAAGACACTGGTGACACCGTTACCTTCCAGCTGGTACCACGAGAAGCCGTTGGTGATGCCCTCCGGGAAGGTCTGCCCGTTGTCGCAGCCGGCGCCTTTGTACATGCTGGCGTGGTTGTAGGAGTAGGTTTTCGCCAGGTGAACAAAAACGTCGTCGTCCGGAGTTCTGCTGTAGCCCTCCCAGGTGCCGGTAGCTGCGGGGCGGAGAGAGGCGTCGCATCGC
>JAWLRI010000039.1:1200931-1221561 GCA_034781795.1 Crypturellus tataupa | reverse complement strand
AACGCGTAGCTGGCCACGAGCGCCCCGCCGTGCAGGTTGGCCGAGAGCACAAACGTTTCGTTCTTTATCCAGTTCATCACCGCCCACGTCTCCGGCTGAAGGGTCACGTTGTTGTACTCAAAGGCGTCGGGGAAGTTGCGGTTCAGGTCTTCTTTGTTATGGTTGTACCTGAGGGAGAGGAGAGGGGCTCTCGTGGCACACATCCTCAGTCCGGCCGTGTCCCTGGGCACTGGCACAGACAGCACCTGGTGTCGCGGAAAGGACTCGGCTCCATCTGTGCTCAACCTCAAACCAGTTAAACCCAGCCTACGTGCCAGGGAGGGGGATGAAATACACTGCGCCCTGCACTGAAGCCCCAACCATCTGCTGAGGAATAAACCCCTCTCCCAATGAAAGGAGGGCCTGGAGAAGTGGAGAGCGGCTGTTCCCACCCTGCCTACGCGTTTGCTCCCGGAGCTGCCGTGGCCAGAGATGCGGGAGAACTTCTGGCTCATGAGCTTAAGGCAGCTGCTGCTTCCAGCACATCCCGGCTCTGCCCCTCGGGCATCTCCTCCTCTTCTCTCCCTCTTCTCCTTTCTTAGTCTTTTGTCCCCTTTTTGGTCTCTTCAATAGTTATATTCAAGCATTATCTTCTGTGTCATTTGTTTTTCTTGTGACACTGCCACTAGCAGCTATCGTAGTCAGCCCCGTTTCTGCAAACCCTGCACAACCTCTGGCTAAGGCCTGCATACAACACAATGAGCTCAGGGATATTTCTGTAAGCCCAGTCAATGACTCGGACGCACTTTGCCCTCGGTAAGCGGGGCCGCACAGCTCACACCGGCCCCAGGCATCCCCCGCGCCGCTCCCGCCACGCAAGCGGCCCCACGCAGGGCCGTCCCCACGGCGCCGGGCGCCCGGTTCCTTCGGCGCCCTCCTCGCTCACCTCCCCAGGGAGTAGAAGCAGCTGGGCACCTTCGTGGCCTCGAACCCGTCCGGATTCATCGTCGGCATGATGTGGACCCGGGTGTTGTTAAGCAAGCGGGTGACAACCGGGTCGCGCCCGTAGTTCGTCACCAGGAAGTCTATCAAATGGAGCAGAATTTCTCTCCCGACAGTCTGCACGGAGAAGGATACCGTTTATTCCGAGTCTGCTGTGAAGACCCACGGCCTTGCATTTAATTATTTTTAACCGGATTACACAGCCATACAAGGCATGTGGATGCTGCAGCCAGCACTGTTCTGTTTCATGCTCTCCCTCTAAAAATGCTCAAGGCAACTTAACAGATGGGAGTCGCAGCTGGAGGGTTTCCACAAGAGTTTTAAACCCGGAGCCACCCTACCGAGGGCAGCCTCGCCGCACGGCTTCACGCTGCGTGCTGGAGCGCGGACACAACCAGCGCTGCGCGCGGGGCGCTAGGACGGGCGCATCAAGGACCGCGCGGGCTGGGACACGCGCCGCGGCCCGGCGCAGACCGCGGAGGAGGGCGCACGAGCCCTTCCGTGAGCCTCCCCGTCAAATCGTGGCCAATTTACAGGTGACTCCTATGCACAGTGAGGGCAGGAGAGCACCCAGGATTCGGGAAGCACGGCTGCTGGTGGGAAGCAAGGAAGGGAGGAGGGAGGGAGGGAAGGAAGGCGAGAGGGAAGCGACCCGCGGCCCCAGGCCCGAGAGCAGGCGGCAGAGCGAGACAGGGCCGCTCTCTGGAGGCGCCGGACACGGCCTGGGCAGCCGCCGGGCTCCCCTTCGGAGCCCCCGCAGAAGGGAAAAGAGATGATAGAGAAGCAGGGACAGGCAGGGGAAAATCTGAGGAGGAAAAACAGCAAGAAAAGGCGGTGGGAAAGGACAATGTTAGCAGGCAACGGCAGCAGACTGGGGTTACACGAGTGATACTCTGCAATGAAGAGTTAACCCAGACTTACACTATATAAAATCCCCAGCTGAATTCCTTGGGCTGGCTGCTGTACCCGAGCACTGTAGCACTCGGCCCACACGTGCTGCAGGGGGCTGGCGCCCACGGGTGGGGAAAGGAAGCAAAACAAAACGTATTTGCTGCAAGTCTGTCGGGAAGGCTACAGCGGAGCGGTGTTGGGGCCGTGTACCCCGCGCTCCTTCGGAAAGCAGTCGGAGGTGTCCGAGGAAGCGGGGGCGCTTTAGGGTCTGGCTACAGGCAGGCATGACCCGGGTTCAGGCGAGCTGCACCCCGATACCACAGGGCTCAGCTGCAGCCCCGGCTTCAGCCGGGTAAAAGATTAAAGCCAGCAGCAACCTGCGCTGGACACCTCCCTGCAACAGCCCTGGGTTTAAATCGTCTTTTATTAGCAGGTGATGGGGGCCGAGTGGGTGGATGTGCTCTGCCCATCCTGCCACGTATGGGCCAAAAGTGCACTCTATTTGGCAATGGCTACCACAAAATCATTAAACTTGGGCAGGGCATGTATTACTCTACCAAAAATGATCTTTCTGATCCTGAAAAAAATATGTTTGTGCTCCCATTATTTATATTGAGTTCCCTGTTAGGCAACTCTCCAAATATCCCATGTTTTCTTCCAGCTGCACATGTGAACAGCCTGCACATCTGCAACCCAGGCTTCTTCCCCTCAGCTCATCTCTGGTTTTAGGAGCAGGGAGCAGGCTGCTGGCTAAGGCAAAAAATAAATAAATAAATAAATATATATATATATATATACACACACACACACACACAATACATACATACGTGTGTGTGTGTGTGTATATATATATATATTTTATATATATATGCTATATATATATATATATATATATTTGGAAGGCAATAAGGAAGTACAGAAGGCAATTATATCAATGAAGCTATAACACTACAACTTTAAGTTATGAAAGACTGTGGAACAGCAAGTTGAAGCTTGCCATATGTTCAGTGCAACACTTATCTATTTAATAGATTACGGGGGAAGTTGAAAGTTTCCCAAGTGACTAATCCAGCAGAATCTTAGATTATGGGAAGAAATATTCAAGTTATCCAGTGCTTCACTCTACAAGGAATTAATTTCCTGCCATCTGAAATGCATTTTTGGTCAGGCAGGAAAAAACTAATGCTTGTGTGTTATGTCTCTAAACAAAAAATAAAAACTAAACCAAGGCTAAAAGATCATCACGAGGGTCTGGCGGCCTCATGCACAAGCCAGAATGTCATTTGTTGGAGGCGCCTCGCTGGGCAGTCCACGGTGGTGTCGTAGCTCAGGGATCAGCCCCTCGCTCTCAAACTTGTGACCCAGGCCCAGATACTGAACATTTTTGCCTAACTTGTCATACAGACTGTGCAGAAACTAAATCTTAGGCTGTGATTCAGCCTGCCTGCTCTCCAGCAGTGTCTACCCCTATGGAGATGTAGAGAGCATCTGACCCCACAGCCAGAGCACTGCGGGCACACGGAGGTGGGCAGTGATGTTGTCTCATTTGGAAGTCACCATAGGAGCGTGGCAGAAGGAATGGGGCCTTCTGTGGTCTGACAGTGCTCGGATTTGTAGCCTAAAAGCCAGGCTGTTCCAGCTGAGATCAGGTCACGTTCCCACCAAACGCAGGGCACAGAGGCTTTGTGCTTCTCTTCGGACCCGGCAGGGACTGTAACACGGAGCCCCAGGACCTGCGGCACCCTGGCGTGCCTTGCTGACACACGCAAGTTTTCTTAATGAGTTTTAGACCCTATCTTGGGCATCCCGCCCACGAAGCACCGTGAATCATCTCCCTCCCACACAGAGATAAGCTCCGGAGCAGCGAGGCTCCCAGCCACCCCGAGCGAGGTGAAACTAGCCTAACTTGGGAAAATTCTTGGCATGTAATGTCACGAGAGCCTGTAGGCGTGCAAGTGCTCATGCAGTGCTGATAACAGCAACAGCTTCTGCTTTCCTGTGCAGGATGCACTTCCTAATCCACAGAGTTTTCTTGGTTTGTTCCATAGCTTACATTCCGCCATTTCTGTAGCGAGCTGGTGTCAAGGTTTACCTTTCACACTGGAAACTGGGCAGTTCAAAGTTATCCTGAGCCTGTCTAGCAAAAGGAGGCAAAGCTGAAAAGTAAGAGAAATAGAGAGAAAGCAAGAAAACAAGAGAGTGAAGAGGGAACTCCTGAGTCTTGCCACAGCAGATTCAGGTACTATCTGAGAAAGGCAACAGTCACCGTTATCTTGCCATGCACCATCTCCTTTTCCATTAATAGCGGGCATTCTTTCCTCAGCAAATTAAGTCTGAATATAGCTTTTCATCCCAAGTGAATCTAGGTATCCCTAGCTTAATGTTCCCAAGTGGATCTGTCTTCACAAAATAGATCATTTGGTACATAAATCACAGCAATTATTATTTACCTTTGGGAGGAGTTGAAGAGCTTCAGCCATACTTCATGCCTAGTCAATAATAATGTACAAGCAAACTATCCCATCTAAATAATTTCCAGCACAGTTAAAGTCTGCACTGTCAAAGCTAAGTTAACTGTTAAGTTAAGGATTAAAGGCTTTAATCATATGTAAAAGACAGAGCTCTCCCTGCTTAAGAGATGTCTTAGGTGCAGAACTCTTCCTTGTGATAAAAGGTTTTCTAAAGTCTTTCTACAAAAACAAGTGAACCTTGCGTGTGGAAATTCTCAAAAAATACGAACAGTTCGGGTCATCTGTGAGATAGGATGCTCAGTAATAAGCACTATAAGCTTGAGAAAGATTCTCTATCTGTGGTTAGTATATTTGGTATAAATGACATTGCAAAAGTTGAAACGTACCTCATCCCCATGCATATTAGCAACATACTTGAACTCTGGAATGCCAATCTTATGGTGAGTTGGATACTTTCCCAGAACAAGAACCCACAGGTCTCTACCTTTACAAGGGAAAGGGGAAAAGACATTTTTTAAACAAAGTGTAAAATGAAACAAAATGAAACAAACCCTTAAAAAAAAAAGACCATATCATGAAGACCATATAAATTCATTGTTGTCAGTCAGTACTATATACAGTGTATTAGAGCAGATTTCTAGGAGTACTTAATAAACTAATCATAAGAATAAACGTATGTCTTCTGACTAAAAGTCACAGTGAACTCTGTAATTTCAAAAGCATTTAACCAATCCTAGAAATAGGTTTGGACATTTTTTATTATTAATTATTAACATTTTTATTAAATCCAAGTTTATCAAATGAGAGCTTTGAGAAAGGTCATCAAGGAACTAAAGAATAAGTAAAATAAAATATTATTCTCCCAAAAGGTATAAGTTTTCTAAAGAACATGCAAAATATTTCATTATCACAATATTAGAGCATCACCTTATTTAATAAAGAGGAAAAGCTGAACACACTCATGAGTTAGCAGAAAACAGAAAATACCTGGCTTAGCTGTATCAGAGACATTTAATGGGGAAAGAATTAGTTAATTTTGAAGAGCATTTGTCAGGACTACTAAAGCTACACGGGAAGCTGAACTGAAGTTAAAAAAAGGAGGGAGAGGGACCATTTTGGAAGTCCTAACTTAAAGAGGAGGAGGCACTATTTTTAGTGATGTGGCATTTCAGGTCTCATGTGAAACTCCCTTTGCTTCCTGCTCCGCTGTGCAATGAAGAACGGGGACAGCTCTGGCTTCTCCAAGCAACACAGCTGGAAGGGAAAACCAAAACGCTGCCGCACCTGCAGGGTGTAAGAGGAGGCAGAAAGCTGAAGAGCACAGAAGAAACACGAGATGAGCTGAAACCTCTGCCAGGCAGGCAGAGCTGGAGCCCGCAGGGGCCAGGCCGGGCTGCCGCACAGCGCGCTCATCAGAGGACATCGGGCTGCAGCAGCAGCCCCGCAAGCAGCCACGTTCTAGGAGCTGCCCTGGAGAGTTGTGTCTCCGCCAAAACGGAGGGCAGGTCTTGCTAACGTAGCCTAAGTTTGGAAGTTTTCGGCATGGGGCAGAACGCGGGGACATTCATGGACATAACTATTATGTAGGGTATAAAATCGCCAAATGAAACAGCCCAGTGCTGCAGTCCCTAAAACATAAAGCGTTTTATCTCACCAATAATCAGACACCAGAACCCAGTGACAAGGGCCATCTCCAACCCAGTTTCTAGCACTGGGTTTCAACCACCATTGCATGCCAACTATGTGGAGCATCCTACAAGCTGGTGTAGGGCACATCCCCACGGCAGCACTGCCACTGATTCAGTACCACACATCCTAAAACCAGAGTCCAGGAGGCTGTGCCTCTGTCATTTAGGACCTTCTGCAAATAATCTAGTATTCTCGTTTGAAAATAAATCAAGACTGTTTGTGCCTTGCCATGGGCAGCACTGCTGCTAACACTGCAAAAATGCACTCATGGGAAACAAAAGGAAGAGCCAAGTATAGACGAGCATTAAGTACAGATCTAAATAGGTCTTTCCAGCATTAGCATTTAAACTGTTTATATAGCTTGTATGAGGGCCATATAAAAGATAAATGCTCCCATGAATCAGGTCATCATTTATTATCTGGCATTCCCAGCTCCTGAGAAGTATTAAACCTACCATTAACAACTGAAATAAAGTCTTGGGTCTGCTCAGCCTGCACTACTGGCTGGAACACCTCTAAGGGATGATGTAAGGTTGCTTTCCACACAGCAGCAATTTATGCATGTAAAAAGATTAAGCAGATAATGTTTCCTTTAATCAGCAAGGCCTAGATAAATCTTGTTCCTGTACCTGAACAGCTAAGCCTCCTCCAAAGCTGTGAATCAACTGAACGTCTATGGAGATCCCATTTCTCATGCCCAAACCAGAACCAACTCTGGCTGATCAGCAAACTATCTTGCAAGCAATCAAGGCCAAATGTGATTGCAACTGCCTCTCTCAGGACAAGCAATGGGGTTTCAAAGTTACTGCTGGAAGACAGTCAGATCACACAGCTTCTAGCAGGGCAAATCCCCCAGGTGGTTTGAAATTACTCAGAAAGACACAGCCCCAAGTTTTAAGGAAGACCTTCTCAGTAGCAGTGAAAGATGACAGCTAAATACAAAGTGCAAACAACTTAGAAGCTTCATCCCATGTCACATGGTTATTGACTTTACTGACCCCTGTATCTCAGCAGCCCTGACACCCTCACGCCATCATGCGCTGCCCAAGGTTTTCAAGCGTGTGTCGCTGTCCCCTGCGCTCCAAGGGAAACGGCGCAGAACAAGCAGGTGGAGCAGACGAGCAAGGGTGAACGGCTGGCACGTCCTTAGGCAGAGTTGCATGGATCAGGCTTGGTTCCGGCATAAGTCGAAGAGCTTCAGCCCGGGCTGCACGGTGAGAACGCTGAAGAACGGTCACGAGAAACAGGCCGGTGAATTTCTGCAAGAGCTTCCACAGCCAAACCCACACTGCGTAATTACTGCTGACAGAAGGCAGAGAGGCAAGGCAAGGAACCAGCATCTTCATTACTTACACAAAACCCCGGGGAGACAGGATGATATGAGAGCCGCTCTAAGAAATTCCTGTGCAGATACGCCACAGCTCCCACACGGCTCTCATGGGCTTCCATTTACCTGCCGGGCACGTTAACACCAGAAACCTCTCCATACCTGAACTCGGCAACCTGCTCCGTCCTGGGATACTGCATCCCTCCGGCCTCCCGCAATGGTAGCTTAAATCTAGGTTAGTTGTTACCACACCAGATACTAGGGGATCTTCACACTTTTGTTTCTGTTGCAGAACTATATCAGGATACTCTCCCCAAAGCACCTCTGACACTTATTTCCCGAGGCTGTAAATCAAAGTACGCTTACTATTACCCACAGTTTTATAGCTTGCAGGAAGGAAGATCAAGAAATCAATCCTGTTTTTATCAGTTCCAACTTTTATATCACATTCATGGCAAACAGGCTTCTGTGCTAACATAATTATTCTTGGGTTTTTAAGTTTTGTCGCCTGTACTTGAATTTACTACTGAGCTGGCACTGACAACGTGCAAAACTCTTAGCTAAAACAGAGAATTAGAGCTGCCTCCTGTGCTCACATGCTCTTGAGGCATTTCTGAAAGCGCGATGGAAACACTAAGACATTAAAAACTGATCTAGTTTAGTATCGCACATGCAAATTTGAGTAAGACGACAGGAGTTCAGTTTCTCTGTAACAGCGAGACTAATGAAAGGCTAGAGGGGCACTTCCCTTTCCCCAGAGCAAGCACCAGCGTTCTGCACCTCACTGACCCTCGCCAGCTCAAGTTGGCAAAGCTCAAGCTACTTTGGCACTTGGCTTCTGCAAGAGGATTGCCCAGGAGCACCACCCTGCTCACTGCCAATCCCAAAAGAACCTGAGTTGCCAACACGGTTATACACGTGCCCAGAAAGGTTTAATTGCGGCCACCGATCAAAATAGCATCGCAGAATTAGCCTTGTAGACATGACCAAATACGTGAGTTTGTTCTAACCACACCATTGAGCACAGCCCATTCTAGATCACAGTGAGCAATATAAACGTATCCTTCATGATCTTATGAATTACCAGTAAAAAAGGCAGCGACGTCTGTTCAGAAAAGAAACACTCTAAAGGTACATATATATTTACTATATATGTATATAAATAAACCAGATATATATTTATCTGGTCCCGCTTAAGTATCTGAAAGAAGGACAGATAAATATCTGTATGAACAACCGCAGCACATCAAGGTCATGCCTTGCTGACAGTGTATCGTATTCTCACGGACTCCTAAGACACGGACTTCTAAAGACTCAGACTGCATTAACATTAGTAATGAATAACATACGTGGCATCCCAGGAGAAGCTAGGACGCTTTTTTAATATAAAAAAGTCACCAAGGTATTCTGAAGGATTAAAAAAAGAGATTATTCACATAAATTAATCAGGCTAATCTGCTAATATTCACCATGGCACATGAGTAGGTAGAGCAAAACCAGGAGGGCCCAATATAACACTACATTACAGGTCTACAATAGCCAAAACAACAAAAAAAAATAGGTAACATATCTTGTATGAGGGGCAATGGGAAAGGTCTATCTAAGTGCTAGGACTAATCTATGGTCTGTATTGGTATTTGTCAGCCTCCTGAACGCTAATACAGCCCTGTCTCTGCCAATTTGTGTTGTCTCTTGAGATATAAAAGATCCAGATGTTTCAGCAACAGATGTACTACTACTGGGACAGGCACTTCAGTGGCTCCACTGTCTATCTTACCCTTTCTGGTGTCTTTCCATGTATCCCTGCTTACTGGCAATGGTTTAAGGCTGCTCCTCTCTGCTTACAAATCTTCTTTCAGGAGTTATATCAGCCAATCCAACTTAGAGGCAGCACCCGATGAGCAGAACCGTGGGAATGACTCTTAAAAAACAGACACTGTTTATTTGTAAACAAAGCATTTGAGGAAGAAAGAGTCCAAACAGTTCACGGTTCGTGTGCTTGCTTCTCCTTTCTGAAGGTCTGAAAGTCTTTGGTTGCTTGGGAAGTGCACAGTTGCTCCGGACACTTCCAGAGAATTTGTATTTCATGAGACTAACGACGTGCACATGTGGCTCAGCACCAAGCACATTTCAAGTTTTACTGTTTATTTGAACACAAAACTAAGAAAACCCAACAATAAAAATATCTAAACAACAAAACCCAGAAAGGAATACCATTTTTAAAGTAATATACACCAGGCTTATTCAGTACAGGTCACTGTGAGGAAAAGCACACGCCAGCCACAGAGAGTTAGGCAGTCCCTGCTGTTTACACCAGCCGGATTCATCTTCCCTCCCAGAAACCAAACAGACTCTTTTTCCTCTTTACCAAATCCTGCTTCTATTAACTAAGACTGGATTTTTCTAAAGTTGCACAGTGATGCAACGAGATCATCATCTACTGCAAGTCAGGGGTGAGAAGGGGGGATATCTGGCCTATAAACCTGATTTATCCAAATCCAACTGTTTTATTAGGCCTCCCCTTTTGCTACCACAGGCAGAAGAGGCCCAGACTATTTCTGCTACTCGAAGGGAAGAAAGGGGCAGACTACAGGTTGTTGCTCCTACTTGTCTCAGGAGATGCTGCTCTGCGAGGGCACTTTGAGGATTTCAATGCATTAAAGTGCTTTGTCAAGAGCAAAGTCCCATGAACATCTTTGGCAGACCCAAAACATTATCTCTGCAATAGGAACAGAAAGCCCATAACAATACACATCCAAAAGTGGTGAGTAGAGCCTCACAAATTCAGACAGCAAACAGCCTTGTTGAGCTGGCTGAAGAGGAAAAACAGTACACCAATTAACTTTTTTTGAAAAAAAAAATCCAATTACAGCATCATCACCTGTTTCTGGTTTAGGTAATACGCTGCCTGAGCTCAACCTTGTTGACTCTCTAAGGATGGGTAACAAAATGTCTCCTTAGAAACACTAGTGACAGTCTTTTAGGAAAAGCAACCCATATCACAAGTACTACAACTTAACAACTAACTAATGTCAACACCTGACAACTAAAATCCAGGCAGTGTGACCAGCTACAAGAAATGGAGTAAATTAGAGCTTTGTCTCATCAAGAACCCCTCCTGGTGCCCTGTGTCTCCTCTTGGGTGTAGAGCTCAGCGTGATCTAAGTCTGCATCAAAGCAAGCTTTGTGTTTCAACCTCCTTTAGGTCCGCCCCTATTAGGAAATACCCTTTGTTAGAACCCAGCCATGTTGCTGCTCACTAAAAGTCCCCACTGCTGAAATACCACTCTGAGCGCACCTTGTTGCTAGACTTTCCTATGGCTGCTCCTGGAAATAGACTGGACTTTTGAACAGACACAGCAAGACTAGGTTCTGAGAGCAGAGTTTGCTTTTAGTCTAGCTTTAGGAGAAATACTTATTTCTGAGATCTGCTCTAGCTCTCCCTGCTTAGCACTTACCAGGTAAGGGTGCAGACCATTTTGGGAGGCCTGATTTATAAAAAGTTCAGAAAGCAGAACTAGCATTTGCATGCAAAGGCAACTTTTACTCAAAAAAAAAAATACATCTCTCTCTAGCAAAACTTGGCATAGTGTGACTGCCTAAGGACCCAATGCTTTAGGGCAACGTTTCAGGCAAGGCATCTTGCTCTTCTCCTGCAATGCTTTGCCTAGGGAACAGAAAGCTGCTAGAGAGGACTTTTCTACATAGCAGCCTGGAGTAGACTGTCTTGTTCTACTCTCAACTAAGAGGAAAATGCCAACAGCTTGGCCTTCTGGTTTGAAACATAGGCACAGAATAACAGATTTGTTTCTTTTAAGTATATTTGCAATTAAAATGTGTTAAAAAACACTGGACTGCAAGCACAACTCGTCACACCACTGACCAGCAATACCAACATTCACCACATTTCCCTGTATTTCTATTGAGTTGGGTCATGCGACAAGGCCTCTAAGACCAACAAGCGTAGGTTGTGACAAGCTAATAGAGAGACCTAATTGATGATTAAACACCCTTGATTACCTCTTAACTGACAGGTATGTTTTCTTTTTTTCTTCACAGGAGAACCTCATTGTCTCCCTATGCTACCCAATATGGAAAAACCAGCAGTCTCCAGAAGGGAATCCTCATTTAGGAGCCGCTTACATCAACCCTGAGTTACACGTAAGTAGGAGCTTGAAGAGGGAGCACAAGTTTAACTTGCTTTTTGAGAACAGCAGACCATAAGTTTGAGTTAAATTGTCATTACCAATACAGAGGATGGGAAGCCACGTCTCAATACCATATTTATTCACACAGCTAGAAGTGTATGTATGATACTCCAAGAAGTGGAAGCCTCGGAGAAGCAAGAGGAAAAACAAGCAACAAGATGTCCACTGTACATCACATTCAGCGTTCCAAGTTCTACTTCTTTTCTTAAAATTTGTTTTTACATCTCCTACACACGTATTCTCCCAACAACAATTAAAGTATAGGGAGATAGACAAAAATCAGTTGAACCACTAGTTGCACTTGCTAATACTAAGTTACACAGGCTTCCCACCATTGCAAAATGAACAAATATCCTTTAAGCTCACTGACACGAGCTATGACATTTACTTGTCACCTCAGTCAACTTCTAAACACCTATGGGGAGCTGCAAAATCATGCTAAGGGGAAAAAAGGGATGGCTGTAGTCTTTACTGCTCTGAAGACTGCAAGGCAAGTTTGATGAGCACATGAATACTTATAGAGAATTAGAAAAGAAGGACTAGAGAGGAGGCAGAACAACTGAGATTTCTTACACTAAGTTATTTTTAGATAAATGGAGTCACAGGAATAATGGACTATTTCTAAACAGATCAGATCTTTTCAGTTCCAAGTTATAAAATACACGTTCCAGGAGTAAAGTTTAAGTAAGTTGAAGTGTTTGGACTATGTTGCTAAAATAGACTCCTCCTCCTTCCTTTTCAGAGACCATAATAAGGACCATTTATATCCTGTCTCAGACACTGGTCAACAGCCAAGATCTATGGAAGAACAAAAGAACACAACAAGCACGTGTGATACTTCCCCCTGTCTCTTAAATGTGTCTCTAAGACCCTGTGCCACGAAGTCTAGGTGTCCCTGCTTGAGCAGGAGGGCTGGGCTAGATGATCTCCAGAGGTCCATTCCAGCCTCAACCTTCCTGGGATTCTGTAAGTGTCATCAGCTTCCAAGTCAGATATGCTTTCTAGGTAAAAGAGACCTTGAAGTGGGTCTCTTTATAGCCAAAATACAGCTTGTGGGCATCATCTGCCTTCCTGATTACTATGCAACTATAGTTATCATTTTTTATATGGAAACCATGTAGTTTTTTAGCATATCCAGAAAAAAACACTTTTTCTGGATATGTTAGCAGCAATGTCTCCATCCTCCCCTACATCTCCACCGTGACAGCATGGTGGCTGTAATTTAGCTTGTGGGCTCAGGGGCTGCAAAGCTACTCACAGCATGTGGGAGTCCTCCACCCTTCTGAGCAGCTCATGAAAACCATGAGAGAGGCATCTGGCTGAACCTGTTATTCAGAAGGGAGCCTTTTTTAAGTGCCAGTTTAACTTAAATACTTTCCTACAGCAGCATTCTAGATAAAACCGTTATCTAGCTTACACGGTAAACCTGTGTTTTTCCACTGCCAATGGGCATATTGCAACACAGAATTTCTCATATGTGGGTTTCTTTGCCCAACGCTCCCCTATCTAATTCTTTCAGAAGAGAAACAACAATGAGGTTATATTTAGCAGATATTTTACATTCATTTAAAAAACACTTTTGGACAAATAACAACCTAGAGATTTCACCTATGGGTAACATCCAGATACCTTCTGCTACAACATCCCCAACCAATACTACATTAGGAGAGTGGTACACTGCTGAAGCAACTTAAAGAAAATCTTCTTTCTCATATATAAAAGCATGTAACCACAAAATCCTGGCTGCAGAAGTACTTCTTCTTTTCTAAGGGCAATCTTATTCATGGCTTTATTAAAATGTAAAGGGCTTGCATAACACAAAGCACAACCAATTTAAGGAAAGAAAAGCAGCATTTCATTTTTCAGCTGAGAGTTGAAAATTTGTAATTTTTAAGTTAACACCTCAATGTAGCCATGGACTTGTAAGTGATGTTTTTTGCTTGTTTGTTTGATGTTTGCCTTTTTTTTTTTTTTTTTTTTTTGGCTGGGAAGTAAATCTCAGACCTGGCAAATTTCAGAGAAAAACCTGCAAAAGATTTTTTGCAAGAATTGTCTTCAAGTTTTGTGTGTGTGTGTGTGTGCATGCATGTCGGTAAAGGAAAACCACACAGCCACACATTATTATTTTTTAGGTGCAGTAGGTAGCATAGAAGCTAAGGCAAAGTTAACCAACCACAACAAGCAGGAGGAAGGGAAGATTTAAGCAAATTATTTAACTTTCAATGCGAGAGATGGCATCTCTAAAAGTAACTTCAGAAATGGCTCATCCTTTTGTGACAAACATCTAATGTTCTACTTAAGTACATGGTTTAGAGCAAAGCTCAGGTGGGAGCTGGAGAATTTTGAAACTATGAGCTAATACTTTGTTTTTAAAATAATGGTTTCGCTTGGAGTTAAGCCCTGAAGCAGCCTTGCCCTCCTCTGTTCTTCTTCCCTTCCCACCATAGTGACTCAAAGAATTTAGAGCAAATAGAGTTTACAAGGCTGTTAATGTCAAGCCCAGCTATGAATGGAAACATAAACCTAAACCCTTTCAACAATAAAATACACATGTAAGTCTATCTAGAATCTAGAATTTATATACCACAAGAACTGACAAAGACCAGAATGAAGACAGTTATGAAGAAAGATACGGAAGAAAAAAGTGGCAGGGAAAGAGTGAAAATAAATGGGAAAGAACCAGGAAACACATATAAACGTTTAACTAGCATGATACATTTTAGAAAAACCCCAGTTTTTAATGAAACTCTGGGCCCAAGCCAACTGACTTACCCTGCTTTAAATGGGCCCTTAGAGTGGGAAATGTCTCATTCATGCTCATGCCTAAACACAAACCCTGGGAATCCCAGTGCATGCAGTACCCACACAGGCCGTGCTTGCCTGGCAAACCTGCATTTCACTGCGCTAAGGAAACGCACGGCTGGCACGGGGAGACACGAAGCAGATTCGCTACCATCGCAGCCCGTAGACAGGAGAAAAGCCAATTTTCAGCACTCGGATGAAACAGGCTAAAGGTAATTCTCTCTTGTGCACAAGCAGCCCTTTACACTACAACTCTAAGGAGGAAATAAAAAGAGGAATTACAACATTCTTCTTACAGACATCACATTCCCCACAAATTTCCCTCTAGGAGATTTCTCTTTTTATCTTGCAAATAAATCTTTATCATCTTTATCATCTTTACCTTTTTCCTCTCTTTAGATATACTTTATCTCTTTACATACAGCTGTGTTTATTTCACAGAAAGATTTAATAGGGGGTGACAATGAGAAACTTAACTCGGAGCATATTGGATTAGATAGAAAGAACTTTCTTGTTCCATATTTGTGAAGTACCAGGACTCCAGAAACTAACTTGACAAGAATTATTTCAGTACTGTACAATCATTGTATGGATACGTGTTTCAATTTGGTTTTCTTCAGTAGTTCAGCTACAGCAAAAACATCCAGAATCTACAGTGTCTCTGGTCTAAATTCACCGACATTTGCACTGCATTTTACTGTCCATGGTAGCAAGCCAGGCTCCTCCATTTCTTTATAAATGACTGAAAACAAGTTTCTATTTTTCTATTTTTCTTAGGTAGGTATGGTTAGTCAGTCACATAGACACACAGTTAATATATAGACTAGGCAAATACTGTATCCTGGTCTTTATTGTTAGAAAAAGACTTTCACTGCAGAGAAAAGAAGCTGAAATCAGTCCTCCTCCATTCAATAGCCTCCCCTAAATGCCTAAAAGAAGCCCCCTGAGCAATCATGCTGCATGAGAACAGCCAGGAGATTTACATAATTCCTGGCATACACTGGGCACAGCTCCCACTAGCAGAATGATGTTAGGGCCAGGTGAAACACTTGGATTCTCTGCTACCTGCCCTGTGAGGCCGGTGCACATCCCAGCGCGCTGCAGAGTCCCGATCCCTGGTGCACCCTGTGGCAGAGTCACAGCTGCCATCACACAGAGACCTGCACGTGCACCGAACTCTTTGGTTTTCCTCCTCAGAAATTGATGGACCCAGGCAGGGAAGGAGACACAACATGCTCCAAAGAGGACCTTCAGCCTGGGCCTCTGAGAAATCTAGTCTCCTGGGAGCCCAGCAAACAACTTGCCTGCGGTTTGGATCGGCATTTAGGCACGCAGACACGCACAGAGCCTGAACCTAGAAATAATAAAATAACATAATAACATAATAAAATAACAACTGCATGTTTCAACCTCCCTCTGTAGAGCAGGAGTAATAGAACACGGCTCTGTAAGATACTTGGAGCATGGCCAAAGTTAGTAGAGTACTTAAGATTAGTGGATGGAACGTGCCAGCTAATGGGCAACTGAAAGAGCAACCAAAAAGGAAACAGCAGAATAGAATGATTAAACCACAGGGTTCTCGCCCGAAAATTTTTTCAGGACAGCTCCTTTGCAGGAAGCTACTTCTGAAAATTTCTGATGAAGTCCCAACAAAATTTAATCCTTTTGTTCTGTTTTATCCTTTGCTTCCCCACTGATCATATCTACCAAAGAAATGTTAACCCACTGAGTCAGCCTTGAAGCTGTTCAGGTAAAAACAGGAACTTTAACCACACGTAACTTTCTTTACTCAGTGGGAACTGGCTTAAGATGTTTACAATCGTTCTAACTGAACTGGAATTCTAAAAATGCAGGGTGGCCTCTGCAAGGGACAGATCTAAAACAAGCTATAATTAGCAGGTTATCATGTTATCCTGAACCCACAATTTATCTTTATGGGGTTTGTATGGAGCTTTTTAAAAAACCTTTTATGAGGTTTTACACAGCGTGGATGCACTACAGAAAGCCACCCAGCTCTTTCAGTGCTGCTTGCCTTTGCCCTCCTAATAATAGAGCCACAAGGTCTGCAATTTGTTTGTTTATTTGCAAGTTTAAAAGCATGCCAATGAAACCCTCAGCTTTGACAGCAAAAACCTCAGATCACACACACTGGAATATTTTCTTTCTGGTGGTGCACACTGCAACATTCAGTAACTAAAGCTTGCATTTTTCCCCCGGGGTGGCACTAAGCAGACAAGATTCTCCAAAACCACTTGACATAACACCGATATGATGTAACTCTCCTTTATTACAGCGCATACCCTGCTCCTGCCTGGCCCCCTTCTGATGACCCACCTCAGCTGCATCACCCTGGATTCCAGCTGCTAGTTTTACCAGTGGTTGTTAATACCTCAACACTAGCAGTATTTCAGGGCAACTCTTCTCAAGTGAAGGGGATATTCTGCTGTAAGAGTGGTCTGGCTCGCCTTTCCTCAGCCTAGTTATGCACTCATGGTGCACAGCACTCAGAGCTGGCATTTAATCTCTCAGCAAGACCTCTGCTTAGTGAGACAGCATTACTAATATGCATGTTCTGGGCCAAGAACAAAGATTCACCTGAAGATTTGTTTTTGGAATGTATTTATGAAAGTGAACACGGCTGTTACTACATATACTATTAGTCTAGATATTTTTATAAAACATTTTGGCATATATACCACAGCAACACTCAGCAGCCAGCATCAGAGATTAGGTCCCTATGCTGCCAGGCTATGCTTTTGCACAGCAAAAAGAAGAATGTAGGGATAGACGGAGCACAGCAAAACACCATTTGTGTTTTCTTCCTCATTTTTTATGTTACAATACAGCTACAGCACTGGGCACAGATTAGAGAACTGCTCTAGCCAAGTTCTTTTACTATACAATCACATATATTAAAAGTCATATAAAAGTACCAAGCTATCTTCTGGGTTATCATGTACGTCTCAGCATGCTGGTCTCAAAGAACCTTCTGTTCTAAGGAAGGTTTCTTTTGGTTATGCCTTTCATGGCTGAGTCTCTCTGGGAAGGAAGACCGCCCCACCTAAAAAAAATATATATTTTTAAGAATTTAAATCACATTTACTAGAATCACTTTCTGTCAGCCTTGCTTTCTCCCCCACACCCTCCAAGGTCATCAGCTAACCTGTGAAGAGAGTCAGTTCTGTCACCACCAGCTTTCAGAGGATATTTTTTCCTACTTGTGGGGAGAGGTCCAGCATTAGTCACGCACGGAGACAGCCCAGAACATGGTGTCTGATGATCTGTCTGTGTGAGCCAAATATCCCTGCCACTTACTAAGGATTTATTTACTACCTTTGATGCCACTGCTCAGGAAGTTCTGTCATCCTACTTGCATTCCCTGTTAGAAGCCATTAAAGAACTGCTGTTCATTAGGAAAACTGTCGGACTACCCACCTGCTTATAGACCACATTAGGTAGAATGGTCTGTCACCAACATATACACTCACTCGCTCATTAGGAGTTTGCTTGTTAAATTAGACCAAACAGATAACACTTGGTCTTGTGGTACAGCGGACTGCATCTTTTATAGAATCCTCCTTTTCCCGTTTCATGATGACGGCTTGGCAGGTGAGCTGCACAAGTAACAGAAATAGAGAGATGTGGAGCCTGAATAGGCACTCACCAGTGTAGAACTCTGTCTTCCCATCAATCTGACAGAAGAAATGTGAATTTCCATACAGTGATGTAAATCATGATATAACAGATCTTTTAGTTTGTTTTCTTATGGGACTCTTGGTACTAGTTCCATTGCTGCAGTAGTACATATATGCCAAAGAGGCTTTGTTAATCTTCCCTCAGACTTAGGAATGGCCAATCCCACTTGACAGATCACCTTTTATGCAGAAATAACTGCCTCGGCAGCTGGAAGAAGAGTAGTAGATGACTTCAGCCTTACCTTCAGCAAGGCTTGTACCATTGCATTGGCAGACTACAGCAAGACAAAAAAAGTCCAGACTGAGCAACTGGTGGTCAAGGACTCAAAATCCAAGTGACAGCAGCTTATTAGCAACATTCCTCAAGCATCAAGAGTGAGGCTCATACTGTTCAACATCTTGGGACAAAGCTGCCATTCATAGGAGCTTTGACAAGCTGAAGAAACTTCATCAGGTTGAACACAGGCAAATGGAAAGTCCTGTACCTGGGACAGAATAACTGCATATTGGGATTATCAACCCAAGAAAATAATCCATTCTCCTACAGGCCGAGGGCTAACTGGATAGTGCAGCTCTGCTGAGGGTTCAGATGGACAGCAAGCTGAATGCAAGTCAACAGTGCACTCCTGCAGCAGGGAAGGCAACCCGTGGGCTGAGCTGCACCCCCAAGAACATATGCTAGCAGGGTGAGAGGAGCGATTTTCCTCTCTACTCATCACTAGTGAAGCTACATCTGGAGAACTGCGTCCAGTTTGGGGCTCCTCAGTATAAGAGGGACATCAATAAAAGCAGCATTGATTAAAAAGTCTAGCAAAGGACCACAGAGGTGATGATGAGCACGCTGAAGCGTAGGACACTGGGGAGAATGTCATAAGGGAGGTGGGGTTATTTAGCCTGGAGGATGACTCAAATGCAACCTTCCACTTTTGAAAGGTGTCTTATAGAGAGGATGAATCGTGATTCTTCTTAGAGATCCACAAGGAAGAGGCAGGTCACAGTGTGCAGCAAGGAAAATACTGATTAGTTATAAGAGAAAAAAATCCCCAGTGAAGGTACAGTTGAGCACTGGATTAGGTAAACAGAGATACTGTGGAATCTCCATCCTTGCAGATATTCAAGACTTGAGAGGAAAAGACCCTGAACGACAAAATCTAACTTTGAAGTTAGTCCCACTCTGAACAGGTTCTCGAACTAGAGGGTCGTCAGACCTGTTGTATGATCTGCTTGAAGCAAGTAGCAGCCTTTAAGTATCTGTGCTTAAAAAAAAAAAAAGAAAGAAAAAAAAAAGAAAGAAAGCTCACGGCCAATCTCTACTGCCCTCCTCATTAAATCAAGCCTACATTTCACATCATTCACAATCTAGATGGCAGCACATCATTCTAGATTCTTAGATGTAAGAATCATTCTCAGTAGGAGTCAAACTGAGATTTAGGAATGATTTAAGAACAATGCTGATGGTAAAAGTAAAATTACGTGTACTGTCTTCATAGAAATAAGTCCTGAGGAAAGCACCACATGACCATATTAGGAACCCTGTTGGCTCAAAAGACAACTTAATACATAATATTGATCTCAGTTCTTAAATGTTTAAACTCATTTTGGTTTCTCATCATAAATAAGTACATTTCCTCACACAGTTAAGCACAGCAGAAAGCAGGACCCCAAAATGTGAACAAAGTTTCAAGGCGATGCTCACTCGCAAGCAAGAGTGGATGCACTTTCAGTTTTAGTTTTCAGGTTCGTGGAACTCTGACATGTTCAGTGCGGTTACCTACTTTTGGATACCTAAATAAGCACAAGCCAAAATTTCAGTCTCTTGGCTCGGAAAAAAAAATTTGCCTTAGGTTCACAAAGATAAGCCAGGAAAGATCATCAGAGAAAGCAGAATTTAGCCCTGTCATTAAAAACATCAGCTAAGTCTCCTCAGGGCAGAAATATGAAAAAGTGGCTAATTAATAGCTTGCACTTAAGGGAATCATATTGTGCGGACGAATAACACAACTCAGTATGATCCTACCTTTGATAAATCCAAGAAGAGCACAACTTAAAACAAAAAAACCCGCAGATTCCTTGCCTAGTTTGAGCCCTGACATCACGAGACTTTCTTCAAAGCGATCGCAGACGCGTACAGAGACTTGATCACATGCAGGTAGCGAGCTGAGAGCTGCGTGATGCCTCACTGAAACAGAGCAGGCTCTTGGCAAGCACAGGCTGTGTCCCGGACAGGCACAACTGCGTTAAATTAAAAGAGCAAACAGGGAACAACACAAGAAAGAAGCAGTTGAGAGGCTGCGAGCGCTCGGCGTGATACTCTCCACCTGGAAGGAAGCAGATGTCACTATAAATGATGCGACCATCCTCGCTCCCATGAATTTAGATGACAGGGATTAGAGGAGCAGATGACGCTTCTATTGAATGAGGCGAACTTCTCCATTCAGTCTCATACCACATATATATATATATATATATACAAAAAAAATATATTTATTTTCTGATCTGAAATCTACTTTTTTTTTTTTTTTCCTCCTTAAGAACTACACAGACACAGTATTAGTAAATCATGCAA
>JAWLRI010000039.1:1145508-1164871 GCA_034781795.1 Crypturellus tataupa | reverse complement strand
TTTTTTTTGTTCCCCTTCCCCCCCTCCCCCCTTTTTTTTTTCTCCCTCCCCCTTCAAGCAGCTGTGTGCCGCCTTCCCTACTGGACGCTGATGTTGCGGCAGGTTTGCCGGCCATCTGTCACCCACACGACTGCTTCGCCTCTTCGGGTCGGCTTGCCCCAGATTGCGTTGTTCTTGCCCCAGAACATAAATAACCATCGAGAAGCTCCATTTCCAAACGTTTTCTGTGCCCCTTGGCCCTACAGAGAACTGGGACGTAATAGGCTGTGGAAGTTGTGGTTAATTTGGATAGCTGCTCATAATTTTTGCAGGAAACTTTAATTCTGTAGGTAATTCATTGATCAAGTAATTCAGAAGATGAGCAGTCTAACAAAGGTATGTTTTTTTGTTTTGATTTGTTTTAAGTAGCAGTTAGATGAATGTCCAAGGGACAGAGCTGAATTGTGTGCTTAGAGATAAAGGTTTTACCTTTATGATGGAAATTTTTCTGTATAGAACCGAATTAGGGAAACCCCAGCACAAATACCATTTATTGAAACAGTACATCTGCTCAACCAGCTTCTTTGTTAACTTTTATTAATTCTGTGTAAGATAATGGTAGCAAATTAAGTTTTGTGGAGCATCTGTTTGAATCCAGTAGTGCTGGATGTGTAAATTCACTGTTACAGAAGCCCTATAAGCTGAATAATTTATGGCTGCAGGTATTGTGCAGGCAGATGCTGCCGGAGCAAAACAGGAGAGGATATTCTGTTTCGCAGAGTATAACAACGTGCTTCTGGTCTGCTCGGGGCTGGCTGATTTTGACGTTCCATGTAGTCGTAGCAGGGAGGATGATAGCACAGATGAGAAGTCGAGTGATAGTTGGGGTTAGCAACTCGCTCTGGTCGCCCTCCTGGCAGGGGGATTTCTTTCAGAATGTGTTGTTACTACCCTGGTTTGCAATCCTAGCAGAACATAGGGGAGAAAAATGAGAAGAAACTGGTACCCCTTTTCTCCAAAGTTATCTGCAGAACTTTGCTGGTAAAGTTTGATTTTCGCGGCATTCATGTTGTTTCAGGACCTGCTCAGTTGAACAGTATTAATTTAAAATAGAAAGTGACGATGGAAGAGACTGGCATATCTAAGCTTTCCCATTTTATTGTGTCGAGTTTTGAGGAAGGCTGTTTCTGTCTGCCCTGAGTTTCTCACTTTGTTTTGGAGGCTCTTTAGAAACCTCTATTGGAGGACTCCGATTTGAGCATTACAGCTTAAATTGATAAGGCAGACGGTTGACAGATGCCATACGGAGAAAGTGATTGGCACTATTAATTTGTTTTCATAGCAGACATTTTACATGATGCTGTATTTGTAAGAAAAGCTTCCTGTATGTGTGAAGTTCCTGGATTAAGTGGTCCTCAGTTAATTGGGTTTAGGAAAATTCATTTTAGGTGATCTACAGGAACCATTTCCACTAGTTTTGCCAATAGCAGGTACTGAAAATACACTGTTGTGACTTTGTTATTCGTCCAAGCACAGAATAACTATTTATACCCAAGCTAGGGGAAGGAAAAAAACAAACGAACAAAAAAAAAAAAAACCCAACGTTTTCCTTGTAGCTATGGTGTTTCAAATAGGTCTGTAAGGATAGAGGATTTTCCCTCCGTTGTTTTGTCTTGTTGTGGGTATTAAGATACTCCTTCTTAGGTCTCTTCTCAGATTTTTAAACATCCTTCTAGAAGGGATGTTCTGCTTGGTTACTGCTAAATGAACCAACAGGGTATAAGGGTGAAGCAGAGCCACAGATTTACCAGCAGGCTAAACTGGATGAAAGTGAGAAATGTCCTGGGTTATATTGGTGTTTGTTACCATAGACTGAATAGCAGGACTGGAAATTAAATCCTTTTTTTAGTGAAAGTACATCCTTTCCATTCCATCAGTGCTCTTCAAAACTATATGTCCATGCTGATACTCTTTCCTTACCTTACCATTCATCATATGAGTATTTTTTTGTCCTCATATCTACAGTTTTAATCAGTTTGTCTCCCACTAATTTTATTTATTAGTTGTGCTTTCCATATTCTCTTGAGGAGAGAGTTCTCTTTTTCTGGAGAACTTATGTCACTTTTCATTTTCTTAGTTTCAAAAAAGTAGTTTCATTTAGCAAGCCTTTCTACATACATTTCATGTGACCTGTAAGAAGCCGGTGTTGCATGCCCTATTTTATTTTGGCCATTTCTATTCCCTGTTTATGTAAATGGATGAGGCTGGCATCCTCTAGGTGGCAGAAAACTGCAATAAAATTTAGGAGGACTTCAGCAAATATCTCGTTGGATTTTAGTACAGTGCAACTGATAATAAGGAAGCTGTGCATGAAGGCAGCGTGGGTCTGGCATGGTTGCCTGCACCTGGGCCTGGCAGACTGGATTGCTGCAGTTGTGAAGATGGGGCCACATATTGCTTCTTTCCATGGCTTTTTAAAAAAACAAAAAGCAAAGCAAAAAAAAAAAAAAAAACACCCAAATATGTATATATTTATATAAATGCTTACATATAAACATGCACGCATATATAGATACAGTTTTGTATCCTCTCCTTGATCAGGAGGTTCTCTTTGTTATTTTAATGGTATGGAAAAATGTTTGTCTTGTTAATACTCTGGTGAGTATACTTGCATAATTGCTTTGTAGATATGTCTAAACATGCCTATAGAGTTCCTGTTTGGTATTTAAATACTAACAAATTAGAAATTAAATAATTTTGAATTTGTATTTTGTAGCTGAGTAATAAAAGTAATTTAGAGAGAGTAAGCAGCTAAATAGCTAATCATCTGGCAGCCTCTGTGGCTACAGATTCTTAGAAACATCTGTTACTCCCTTGACTTCTTGTCTAAAACACAGAAAAGATTCTTTTTTTTCTTTTGTGTAATAAACAATAAAACCAAGCATTTAAAGGTCATGTAAAGCAAGTTACTAAAAACAGCCTTTAAATCAGTCAGTTGCCTCATTATTGGAGGAGACGGATACATTTTGATCTGATTAATTTCTACTCAAGAAGAGCTCAGCTGTAAAATGCATAGACAGGCAAAGTTGTATTTATTTTAAGAAGTACACACAGTACCTTTCTTAATAGGTATACCTAGTTTGGGTCAGTTCTGTTGGTGTGTGAATAGAGGTGGAGATTACCCCTGTGCATTTGCAAGTATACCACAAAGAAAACTTGGGATAACCTCAGCTGGAGCCTCTTTTTGTTACATTTTGGTTTGTTATCAGGCAAACTTGGGAAATTTTGCTTGATAGGTTGGTTGGAAACTTTCTTGATAGGTTGGTGATCTCTCATGAGCTGTAATCTCCATGGTGAAGGGTGGAATGTGATTTGTCCAGCAGGCACCAAGTAGGCATTTTATTAGCACTACCACGTGTTCACGGCATTCAAACCACAGTGTCGCAACACACTGCGACTTGTAGTTAAAATGCAAAATGGGGAGGAAGGGCTAACCCAAGTGTAATGACTTCTCTGAGAGCAGATCACTGCAGCACCCAGGTTATTCATTCAACTTCACCAACTAGCTTTGAACATGGCATTTCAGTCCCAGTTTTCCTGAGCAAACATCTAAATATTTACATAGTAATCTGGAGAAAGCATGGGCTGTGGAGGTCTATTGCTACCCTGATTTGGGAGTAGAAGGTGTCAGAAAAATTATGCAGACTTTGTTTCCAGGCTTATGTATCTGTAATCATGTACAATCGAGCAGAAGTTTTCTTTCATGCTTAGTGGTTTCCCTTTAACTAAGGAAGGCGACAGAGGTCTAGAATAATTCTGATAAAGCATTTGTTGAAATAGTTATGACTAGAGAAGCTGTACTTCTTGTATTCTTTTTCTTACTCATATAAAACTAGGAAAGAAGGGTATTATAGACCTATGTAGGAGGAAAGGTGGTTGCATTTTGTGCAGTAGTCAGTGAGACATCTCTCTCTCATCCACACTTGCAGTTGCTGCCTCGTATTATTCTTAATCATCTGACCCCACACCGTGGTGGCTGAATGAGTTTTGTGCTGCTGCAAAACCAGCGCAGCGCAAGAAAAGGTTACAGTGAACAATGTTAGTTTCTCTGTGGTGTCTCTGTTGACTTAAATGAAGACATTGATGTCTTCATGACACTTTAATATGCAAGCTGTGCTGCCCTGACCCCTCCATGTAATTTAGAGATGTATTTTAGAGGGGAGAGTTGGAAGTAAGGAAGTCTCGAAGAGCAGTGTGCAGGTGTCTGCTCTGATTGGTGCTTTGGTAATGTTGTCTTCAGCATTGTCAAATAGAGGTGCAAAACAAATGGCTGCCTGTTTGCACCAAGACTAAAGTCTCATTCCCTGAAGTCATCGTCCATGCACACAAATGACTGAAATTACTGCACGTTCAGTAGAGGATTTCCTTAATTGCCTTGCGGCATCATCCATAATTTTGTTGTCAGATGTCATGTTTCAGCCTGTCCCAGGCAGTTCCTTTCTCTCTTTGCTTTCATCAGTTCTCTACTTTCATTAACTGTGAGGATAAAAGGAGTCAAAGTGAGAACAGAAAACTGGACAGACTACATGAAAATATGTAGTCCTTGCTTAATTCAATGATGATAAATTTCCTTAAAAAGAGATGTCCAGAATGTATTGAGACTGTAGTTTACTGAGGATCATATCTGCTTAGTTGATAATACCATAACTTTGGTTATTTGGCTTTGTTTGTTTGTATGGAGACAGTTTATATACTGTCTCCATATGAGTAGCACTTGCTAATGAGGAATCTTTTCATTTTAAAGCTGATCCTCTGACGAAGGTTGTACATAAATTGGGTGTAAAGCGGCCTAGCAGCCTAGCTTTTTACTCTTTGCTGTGGAATCCAAGGGGGTTCTCTCCCGGCACCATCTGTCTATCCTAAACTGTTCCATCCAGGATGCCTTTAAGGGTTTCTAGTAGCAGACACTGAGTCATCTCAATTACCTAATAAGGCTGCTTGCGTCCTCAGTCAGGAGAGGAGACTCTAGATCCCTTTGCAGGCTTTTCAAGTCCAGCTTTTGTATGAAACAACACACAAAATATATCAGTTTTGAAAATGCCCTAAAATTGTCTCCTAAGCTTTGTCAGACTACTGTTCTCATTGATAAGTTAGTAATTTCTCATCACTAGCAACTCAGATGGTGCCTCTCCTTCACACAAATTAGATAGTGAAAAACAGTGATGACCACCTGCTGTGGAAGTGATCTATCGACTAGGGTGAATGACAGAATAAGACGGAAAAAATGGCAAGTATCAAGAGAAATCCTTGTTTTCAAGGTAGTTCCTTGATGTTAAGATAAAATATCTGCATCTTTGAAATTAATTGACCCCACTCATTAAGGTTGCACTGTTTTGCAAAATGTTTTCCATGGTTTTGTCAAAGACTTCATTTACAGCCAGCGTGTTTGACCCTCTTAATTTTCTTCTTGTCTTTTATGATGACAGTTTTACTATTGCTAACAAAAAGTAACTGGACTTTGTAGTAGCCGATCAGCAGACTGAGGCAGGTGCTGCTCAAACTTCTACATCTGTGTGACAGTGTGTGGATGTTCTCTGTCGGACTAAATTTAGTCTGATCTTTTGGACCTAATATTCCCACTACACTTATGATTTGAAGGTGTCTGAAGGAGCGATGATTGATCTTGACTGTTGTGTTCCCATTTAGGAAATGCAATTATTGAGCTCATGGAGCAGAGCTTCTGAAAACTGTTATTTCCATCTCCTCTGAAAGGAATCTAGTTCACTTGCAAGAGCTTTGCTGTAAACTGAAACAACTCAAGGAAAAAAGGAATGATTGTTTCCAAACCCCCGCAATATTTTTCTGAATGAAAATGTTCAGAGGCAGCACTAGTGCAGCCTGTGATACTGTAGAGTAGTCCTGCTGTAGCTCATCAGTAAATAAACAATGCTTAATGCATACAAACCTTTGGGTTTGTTAAGTGTAAATGAACAGTATAGAATTTTATATCTTTCTGGCACTTCTGTGAATGAGAAGGTAAAAAATCAGGTTAGGAATGCAAGAGAAATTGGAAAGCTAGAATGTTGTATTTATCATTAAGGGCTCTTCCAGAAGTCCAGTCTGCTTTCTCTACCAACTGTTTTCCTGGAAAAACTATTTACTTTTAGAGTTGTTGTTAGCTTGTTTTGCAGATTGTTCGTGTTTGCAGGTATGTGGAATTTGAGGAGTAAACTTTATTTTTATTTTATTTATTTTTTTTTGTATTGCAGAGGCGAAAGTGTTGTATTGCGAAACAGTGGTGGGAAGTATTTTTTTGCTCTTTTTTTTTTTTTCCTACCTTCTGCATGCTAATGTAGAAGAAACTGGATTGTAGCTTTTCAGCAGGGATGTTGTTTAGGTGTCGACATCAGAGTGTCTGTGGAATGTGGCAATTACCAGAGTATTTATTTTATTTAGAGTAAATTTTAGGGGTTCTTTATGTTAAATGTAATCTAGGTCTGCCTTTTATATTTCAGGAAGCTGAATATGGTGGGCATGATCAGATCGATCTGTACGATGATGTAATTTCTCCATCTGCAAATAATGGAGATGCTCCAGAAGATCGGGACTACATGGATTCCCTCCCACCTTCAGTTGGCGATGACGTAGGTAAAGGAGCTGCACCAAATGTTGTCTATACATATACTGGAAAGAGAATTGCATTGTACATTGGAAATCTTACTTGGGTAAGTATCTTACTACTGTTACAGCTGAGGATTATAAAATTATAATAATTCTTTGTAAATATTTTTGTTTTAAAGATAAGTATTATCTGAAATACTAAGAGCACAGCAAAGCAGGTGGTCTTATTTCCTGCAAGCTACTTAGCTTGTGTAGAGCTGTCTTGAAGTCTAAAAAATAGAAGAAATCTTTAGTAAATATATACTTAAAAGTTTTCTATTATAAAGGGTTATTTCTACTACTATTTTCTTAATTTTTTTGGAGAATTGAGTGAAAGGGCAACAAATTAAAAATTATCAAATATTTTATGCCTGTAAAGGCTACCAAACGAATCTCTTCTTGAGTGATCCATTTTTGAAGCCTTTCTTTTAAAAGGGAAGTGCAATTTTTTCTTAAGATTTTATTGGAATTACTTTTCATCTGTTTTCCAGGGCCTTTTTCAATTCCCTTTTTCTAGGGCAGTGACTTTCATAAACCAAACAGTTTTCAGGTATTTGCCTTGAAGCTTACTTCTGCAGTCTTGGGAGTAACAGGCTTGGGATAACTTAATTGAACTGCAGTTACCCTTAGGACATTTACATTTGTTTACATTAAATCATTTTGGAATGAGTTAGCAGTTAAGCTAAGAAAGTGCAAGTAGCTGAATTAAGTACAGTTTATATTAACTGTTTACCTGATATCCAGTTCTTCTAAGAGCATGCATGCAAAATTCTCATTCAAGCTTTTGTTTTTCTCCTCTGTTGAAATGATTACTATTGCTAAACTTGCAAAAAAGTGCTTTGTAGCTTCTTAGGTGTTTTTCATTAATTGTAATTTCATAATTACAGTGTCCTAATTTCAGAATCAAATAGGTAAGTGAAGAGTAATTGACCTAACAGTTATACTACCCTAAAATATGTGTGTAAGAATAGAATGAGTAGAATGAGTTAGCTCATCCCCTGTGTCAGATGTCACAATTAGTGTGGCCAGTGTGCAGCAGTTTGTATCTATTACTGATTATGTGTATTTTTCAAATAAAACTGGCCACAAAAAATGTGTTTACCTGCTTAAATGCTGCCATTGAGATTTTTTTCTTAGCAGTTAGATTTCAACAATTTGTTGAATTTTTGAAGGAAACACTGATTTGAGGGAGATCAGAGAAGTAGTTCAAAATCTTTCAAGCCTTCTTTGCACTTTCCATCATGAAGTTTAAGGGGATGATGGAGTTGCAGACATAGGAAGAAAACCATCTTTGGATGTGAGTGAAATTGTTAAACATTCCACATTAAATAGGAAGTTACTCAAAGTAGGTTTAGTTAAGTGGAGCCATGTCTCCATAGCTGCTGAGGCAGTATTACTAACCATGATAGCTCTACCAGTTTTTCTTCTTTTTTTTTCCCCCATAAATATTACTACTTTTCTGTAAGTGATACGTAACTCACTAGAATCTCACTAATCAGAGCTCTTGAAAAGAGCCTCCTCTTGGTATGGTGTTTAAAATAGGAATTTCAAAAAATAATAGAATTGGCAGGAGAATAAGATCATTGGTTATGGAAAGACATAACAACTATTGAAATAATCCATCCTAAGTCCAACTACACTTGAAAAATGTACTTTCAGAAAACAAAAGTTACTAAATACAAATGGTATTTGGCCTGCTGTAGCCAGGTTATTGTGTTGAAGGACTGATGCAACATATTTTCTAAAACTTTTTTTTTGATAAATGTAAATATAAATCACTAATCTCCAAAAGTCAGGAAATATTGATAACCTCAGAAATGTATTCCTATTGATCACTTTCATAACAAAATTTAATAATTTTTAGCATGGAAGACTAGGTTGCTCTTTTCATGGCCTTTTGGTGCTTAAGATATATTTTAATATACAACTAAGAAGATTTATTTTTCAGTGGACAACAGATGAAGACTTGACAGAAGCAGTTCATTCGTTGGGAGTAAATGATATTTTGGAGATCAAGTTTTTTGAAAATCGTGCTAATGGCCAGTCTAAAGGGTAAGAACTTTTAAAATGTTTTCTGTGTGTATGCACTGAAGATTGAAAGGGAGGAAATGATGGAAGAGTTGTCACTTTTTGTAACTGAGTGTATGTGAACGGATTGCCTTTGCTAATATCCTCAGCAATGACTGGGCATATCATTTCATAGTAGTGATTTAAATTTCAGGCATTAATTTTTATGACTATGTGTTTTATTATTTTGTAGTTTATTGTCAATCCTTATTAAGGCTGTATTCCTAGGCTTTAGTTAGTGTGGTGAAGGATTTTTAATCCTTCATAATGGAAATACTGTTCTCTTTCCCTCCCTGCCCCCTTTATTAAATCTCTCTTAAATGCTTGATTTTCCATTAACTTTTGAAAGAAGTGCTAGAGCCTTTTTTTTCCCTGTTTTCCCCTAATCTCCCTTGCATGACTGTGCGTCTGTCTCTCCTTAGCAGTAATGTGATTTAGCACAGTGAATAACTAAGAATAATTTAGTCATATATGTTTACATACAATATATTTGTACTATACCACAGAATTGCCTTTGCGTGATTTGTTTTGATATGTCTTATAGCTGCACTTGATTTTTTTTTCCTTTTTCTTTGTGTCTTAAAATGAGTTTTCTGTCTTTGAAACTAGGCTTATGGGAGGTTGGGATATGTGAGGCCATTCCTGTATTTAGTTTTCAAATATTCTTTTACTTACTGTATAATGTTTTTCTTAAGGCTTCAAGATATTTGGGGAATGGAAACATGGTCATGAAACTTTTCTTTATTTTTTTCAGGTTTGCCCTTGTGGGTGTGGGATCCGAAGCATCCTCCAAGAAACTGATGGATTTGTTACCTAAAAGAGAATTGCATGGGCAAAATCCTGTTGTAACTCCATGTAATAAACAGTTTTTGAGTCAGTTTGAAATGCAGTCAAGGAAGAGTAAGCCTTTCTCTTGTTTATTGTGGGGAAAATATGATTTTATTCCAAATGGATTACTGCAGTTTTACTCTTAGCATCTGATCATTTATACATGGCTTAAAACAGCTATAAAATATAGTCAGGTGAAGGAAGTGGTAGTTTTGATCACAGATGATCCTCTTACTGAAAAAACACTGCAAGTCTTCTTTGAACAAGAGAGAGGCTGCAGTGGAAGCAGATTGCAGCTTCATAAGCTCTTGTATTAAAAATGGACATTTAGAGCTCTGTGGTTAGTTATGTTAGAACTTCAAAGTAACCTCTGGGAATTTTTAGTGAATTGAGCTTGAGTTAGAAGAGTGAAATTGCATAATGTTTTAAGTCAGTCCAACCTGGTGTGCTTGTGACTCTGCTTCTTCCCTTGCTGTAATGTGGATGTTATTCTCATCCCTCAGTGGGCAGGTTTAACACTCCAAGCTAAAAGGAAATATATTTTTTGTCTTTAATTATCTTTCACCTTCTTGGCTCAGGCAGGCATTAGTTTTGCTGGAAGAGTGGAAGTATTTAATTGAGAGAAATGTTGATGGCAGCCCCAGCTTGTGTCACGTTACTCTTCTGGAATTGCAAAGTTCTTACTGCACTTGAATTAGTCCCATAACAAGCTAAGAGACTTTTTTTGTAAAGCACTTGGGTTATCTTTGTAAAGGTCTGTGTAAGCTTGGAGAATAATTGCATGCTGTTATTGAAGGGGTCTTCCTGATTATGCTTTAGTGCTGTGCACATCTTTATATCAAGAATTGAAAAGCTTTATCCTATTTTCAATTCTATAATTAAATTTTTGCTTTTTCATTGCAGCCACACAGTCTGGTCAGATGTCTGGGGAAGGAAAAGCTGGTCCACCAGGTGGAAGCTCACGTGCAGCTTTTCCACCTAGTAACAGAGGAAGAGGCCGTTTTCCAGGTGCTATCCCAGGTGGAGACAGATTCCCTGGACCTGCAGGGCCAGGAGGGCCACCACCACCTTTCCCAGGTAAAAGAATTAATATGTGAGGCTTTGGTTTTATTTTTCTTTTATTGCTTTAATATAACATACTTATTTGGGGAATTTAAAAAAATGTAGTAATAAGTATTTACAGCTGGAGTGTAGAATTACGCAATATGTTTTTTTGCTGTTCAAAATATGGAGTTTCACTTCCAACATAAAAAGTTATTTCAAAGTGCTGAAAGACTTGGGATAGAAGAATGCATTTCATAGCAATATAAACATTCTGTATAATATCCCGGTGTACTTTTTGGTTCTAAGCATGAAAAAGAAAATGAGGATTGTTAGGAAACAGACTTGTTTACTGAAGCATAGTTCTGATTTTCTAACTCGCTGTATAGGGGGAGAATGTCTGTGTTGCAGATCAGTTGTGCAGTGGTGTAAAGTAACTGCATTTCCTTCATTGCTAGTTTGCACATCATGAGAAATTCATCTTTGATGCCCACTGGCAAGTCAGTTGGGTTGCACTTGAAATGCCTCTAAGTTAAGGTTGGGTGTTGTCAGGGACCTGCCGTGGGACGAATCCCCATCAAACTGTGGGCTTGCACTGTGGTTAAGCTCTCATTTCAAGTTGCATATTTCTAATAAATGTCAGTCTGAAGTAGATTGTCTATAAACACTGAAAGGGAAATGGTCAGAACTGAAAACTGTTAATGAGGACCTGGTCATTCTGTGTGGGTGACAGCACTGGAACAGGCTGCCTGGAAAAGCAGGGAGTCTCCTTCCCTGGAGATGCTCAACACCTACCAGGATATGATTCCAAGCGGCATTCTGTAGGTGTCCCTGCTTGAGTAGGGGAGTTGGACTAGGTGATTTCCAGAGGCTCCTTCCAACCTCAACCAGTCTGTGATTCTGGAGCAGATTGTTTACTAACGCTGAAAGGGAAATGATTAAATTGAAAAACCACTAATTGAAGTAATCTGAAGGTAGGTCTGGATACCTTGTTTGCCAGACCTTCTTCAATATGTTTTTTTCTTTATTTTATATATATATATATATATGTGTGTGTGTGTGTATGTGTGTATATATATATAAAATTTTATCCATCTGATAACAGCTGATAGATATCCATCTATCCACCAGCTGCAAGTGTTAGTAGGTGGCAGTCTTTTCTAGTTCAAGCTTTTTTTTTTTTTTTTTTTTTTTTTTGGTGATGATAGCAGATGACTGAGTAGTGCTTTGTTTATTTATTTTCAAGCTAATAGTTTGCTCCCAGGAATACCGATAATGAAGTAACTGTTCAGGGATAGGTAGTTTGGTAACTATTAATGTGGGACTATATGTGCCTTCTGCAAGTTGCACGTTGTTCGGTGAAATTAAAATCAAAAAGTGTTAATCATTTCAATAAGACTTTTACTTCCCTCTTTCTTTCTTTCTTTCTTTCTTGTCTTTTATTTGTAGCTGGACAAACTCCCCCACGTCCACCCCTAGGTCCTCCAGGGCCACCAGGCCCACCAGGTCCTCCACCGCCTGGTCAGGTCCTTCCTCCTCCGTTAGCTGGACCTCCTAATCGTGGTGACCGTCCACCACCACCAGTTCTGTTTCCAGGACAGCCTTTTGGTCAGCCTCCCCTTGGGCCGCTTCCTCCTGGCCCCCCACCACCAGTTCCAGGCTATGGGCCTCCCCCAGGCCCACCCCCACCTCAGCAGGGTCCACCTCCACCTCCAGGCCCATTTCCACCTCGGCCACCTGGCCCTCTGGGGCCACCCCTGACTCTTGCTCCTCCTCCTCATCTCCCTGGGCCTCCTCCAGGTGCCCCCCCACCTGCACCACACGTGAATCCAGCCTTCTTCCCCCCACCCGCCAACAGTGGCATTCCCACTTCCGACAGCCGTGGCCCACCTCCGACTGATCCCTACGGCCGGCCTCCACCGTATGACAGAGGTGACTATGGGCCCCCTGGCAGGTGAGTGCTTTTGCTGTACTGTTTTTGATAGCCCTGGGTGTTGTTCCTTGCAGGAAGCATTTGATTTTCTTTTCACTGGAAAGCAAACTTTTCCAAAGCTGGAAGGAGTCCCATGAGACTTCTCATTTTCCCCTTTTCACTTATTTCAGTGAAACATATCTCAAAAATATGTTTGTAGAATCAAGAAAGTCTTGAAATGCAACACCAGTGTTCTCCTTTTGATGTCTGCGCTGTCTTCATCATTCATGTTTGATGGTGTCACTCCATATGTGTCCTCTCTGTGGACTTGCTCATCCCTTCATACGCAGTGGCTTGTGGTTGTGCTTCTATCTCAGCTAGAAATTCTCATTTGTGCCTTTGCCCTGGTGCTGAGAGCTGTATTATTAGGATGCTCTGGAGTCTTCCTTGTCCAGTGTAAATATGTGCTGGGTACAGCACAGTGCCAGGAGCTGTGGCTGTCTCCGCTTCATCTTCTAGCAGCTCTCTTGGAATCCTCAAAGTTAAGTCTTTTCATCTCAAAGAAAGACGTGTGGGTTCACTCAAGATTTTTATCTTCCTTTTCTGTCAGATTGCTTGTGCTCCTTTGGTTCAGTCTTCCTGTGTTTGTAGCAGTAGCCTTTTCTATGGTTCAATCTGGGACAATTGGGGTTTCTGTGACTTGGTTTGTCAAACTTTTCAAACGTTTTAAATGTCATTGTGCTTTCAAATGTCTCTGTCTTGCTACTGTTTTTTAATTTTCACTATATTCGTATTCTTTAAAACATTTGGGGTTAAACTGTAAGAAATACACTTGTTGATACATGTGGATTTTTCAGTTGTGATTTTACTCCTAGTAGAAGAGACTTCTTATGTAAAGCTTATTTCTTCAAAGATGCTTTGCTTCCTTGTACATATAATCACAAAGTGTTTTTTCTTTCATTTTTTTTAACAAGCATTTGTAGCTATGTTCATACAGAAACTAGAAACATTTGGCTTGTTTGCCAGAAATGAATAAATTTATTTTGATAGACAAAAATCTAGGTTGTCCACAGTTTATAGCGTGGCTGGGGAGGGAAGGAGTGGGAATAGGACAGTATCACTTTACTTACTGTCCAGTATTTTCATTAATAATGTTAAAACTATCATCCATAACTATTTAAATTGTCATTAATTATATACCATAGGCGTTTCACTGGAAATAACATGTCCATAAGAGAAAAAATACATATTCCATTCTATGGGAGGCACACGAAAAATAATACTCAAAACTCAGGGAGGTATGAATTTTTAGACATTTCCTCTTACGCTAAACTGGCTATAGGATCTTGTTCCACTTCTTGCACTTAAGAGGATAGCATTGCTTATCATTCTGCATTTTCTTTCTACCAGAAGAACTAACACTGTTTTAGAAATATCATCAAGCAATGGGCCAGTTTAACAGTCTCGACTTTTTGTCTCTTAACACGTTCCTCCAGATTTTCTGTATGCAGAGGCTGGTTAATAGGACACTGCAAAACTTTTGTATAGGTTAACTTATGTTACTTTGGAAACTATGTATAGACAATTAATAATTAAAGAAAAAAATGTAATTAAGATGCAAGGAGTTGTCTTTATTGCTTCTTCCTTACTATGACCAGTTTGGAGATAAATTCAGAGCACCTTGTACTTGACCAGAAATATTTTTTAAAAAATTAGCTCTCTTTCAGGAAATAGAGTGTTCTAAAGATGATAGGCTGAATATGCTTTTCCTAAGTTATAGTATTCCAGTCTCAGGAATCTGGGAAACAGGAACGTATAGTTCTAATTCCAGTATTGTTATAAAAATGATCTCAAATTTTGCTCAAAATGCATTATCTGTGTATGTGCGTTTCCACATCCATTCAATTAAGATAGTATTTCCGTACATTCTTTCAAGAATTTTATGAAAATAATAAATATTTGTAAAGCACGATATTAAGTGCTGTTGAATCTTCAGAGTGAATGGGATGAACAAGAAATAAGCCTGTTTGTATAGCAGATACCTTAACTGTTTTTTGTTTTGGTGTTTTGGTGGTTTTTTTTCTTTTTTTTTTTTTTTCTTTTAGCCTTCAGGATTTTATATTGTAAAATGGTCCTGCTTTCTTTTCTGTTGGTCACTTTGCTTAAAGTTGCAAATTTGGATTGTTAAAACTGCAATACTATCTTCATAATTTTTTTTTCTGACCTTATTAAATAGTAGTTTTATTATTTGCAGAGAAATGGATGCTGCCAGGACACCTCTAAGTGAAGCAGAATTTGAAGAAATCATGAACAGAAATAGGGCAATCTCAAGCAGTGCCATTTCAAGAGCTGTATCAGATGCCAGTGCTGGTCAGTAAAACTTGATTAATGTTTTCCATTCTACACTACTGGAAAGAGCTTACAGTTTTCCTATTAGGAAACTTGCAAGCTAAAGTTCAGTTTATATAATTATTAGGATGCACAGTCTGTGATTGATTTTTGCACTCAAATTTTTGATGATACTTTCTGATTACTGAGCTGGATAGTGTTTTATTTGGTTCTGGGGTAAAGGATCTGAATGGCTGCTGAAGAGAAGACACTCAAACTGGTAGTATAGTTACAAATAATAAAATTTTAATTTGCATAATTTTCTAATAATGACTTTGTATCACTTTCAGGGGATTATGGAAGTGCTATAGAGACCTTGGTAACTGCGATTTCCTTAATTAAACAGTCCAAAGTATCGGCTGATGATCGTTGTAAAGTACTTATTAGCTCTCTTCAGGATTGCCTTCATGGAATTGAGTCCAAGTCTTATGGTTCTGGATCCAGGTAAAACTTTCCTCTTCCATCTGCAACCCTGTATTAAAAGGGAAGGTGTAGGACAGGGCTGGCTCGCAGAGGAGAATGTGGGCCATTAAAGAAGCTTAGTGGCAGCTCAGTTGCTCAAGAAACATGTGAAGGGAGCAAATGCTGGTTTGCTAAATCTGAATGATCTAGTTTCAGTTAGCCTACTTTTTGAAACTTATCTGACCAACCAACTTTTAATTAGTGTCTGTTTTCTACATGCTACTGTTGCAGTATGTAAACATCAAAATAGAATTTTCCTTTATTGGTCAAGTGGTCTGATGCATAATTTTGATTATAATTTGCTATTGAAAATTGCAGTTGAGGTATGTGGCACCATTTTCATTTTGTTTAAACACAATTTTCTCCATGTTTGCCATGGTAGCAATGCAGCTAAGGTGGAGAATTAAATTTTAAAATGAGTGTAAATTCATTCACAATTTTAAAATGAATGTAAATTGGACATAATGTTTTTGTCCATTATCTTTTATCATGTAATGTAAAAATTGTGAGTAGGTAGATCTGAAATTCATGGACCTCTACCCAGGACAAATCAGAGATGCGTATTTCCTTAAAAATTTAAATAACACCCCTTTCGGAGTTAGGCCAAACGTGGAGCCTGTGGTGTGTTTGGATACTGCAGCAGTAGTATAGCTGGCATTGAATATTCAAAGCACAAGGATAGCTGTTGCTGGCACAGATACTCAGTACCCACAGTAGCTGCTACATTGCAGTGATCATTTGAGATGTGGTGTATTCCTCCAGTGACTTCAGCCGTGTTGTCCTCCATTCTGTCCACATGCTTTCCGACTTTCCCTTGAAGATTAGAAATTGGATGGCTTCAGCTTACTATCTCTGAGCTGTTAGCCACCACCTTGTACACCAGCTGTCTAGCATATTGCATTCCAAAACATTTCCACCCCACAATGAACAGGTATTTCTCTCATACCCTCTTTGATCACAAAATCAACACGTGGATGGAATCAGACTTGTAGTTTGAGGCAAAATGTAATGAAGTAATTTCTTTTAGAAGACGTGAACGATCCAGGGAGAGGGACCACAGTAGGTCAAGAGAAAAAAGTAGACGCCACAAATCACGTAGCAGAGATCGTCACGATGACTATTATCGTGAAAGAAGCCGTGAGAGGGAGAGGCATCGTGACCGTGACAGAGACCGCGACAGAGAACGTGACAGAGAGAGAGAATATCGTCACCGTTAGAGAAGGTGAGCACTTGTTTCATGGTTTTGAGCTTATTTTTAGTAAGCCATTAACAGTTAAACTCTGCTGGGCGATTATTTACACAGTTCATGTCTGTCTCTTTAAACGGTCCAGCAGTATGTACTGAATCACTTTCTTCTTGTAGCATCTTAAAAAAACGTAGGTAAGTAATGACAGGTAATTGATTGTGGGAGGGAGGGAGGATTTGTGTGATTCCTTCCTTCTGCAGTGTGCATGCCTTCTTTCTAATCTTCTGTGGTGTGGTATTAGGTGTTGCAGCCCGTATAAAGGATAAAAACAGTTCTTGAAAAAGCAGTAAGGCAAATTCCTAAGTGTACTCCCTCTCTCTAATCTTAGAGAATTACACCATGTTTGTTGTTATGTTTTCACTTGTACCATATTTGTCATTGTATTTTCACTTGTACCACATTTGTGGTTATATTTGCACTTGTATTTTAAAATAAAAAATCAGTCTGTGCAAGGACTGCAGCATTTAGCACTTATATGTAATGCCTGGATATTTCAGTGGAGAGAACACAGGTATGTATTGTATGTATTGTTGCAGTCCTTGCACAAGTAGATCTTTTTTTTTTTTTTTTCCTGCTTAATTTGTTTACAGTGGTTTTTACTTGATTTCAAGAAATGTAGTCAGACTTCGTCTTAATTTATTAAATGTGCCCACCCCCCCACCCCCACCCCGCCTTGGTATTTTCTGTTTTATTCTTGGCTTTTAACTAAATTCAGGTGTTATATTCTATTAGACTGATGATTGGTTGTTCTCCCCTCCACTTAACCTACTTTTTCATTTCTTCCACCCATTTGATAGAAAAGCCATTGTGTGAAGGCCAATGAACAAATGTATGGCACAAGGATTGGTTGTTTTCTGATTATTCACGTGCTGAAATGTTCTTTTATTTCATATGTCTGCAGTCTTGCATGCATTAAATATCTAGATAGCTGCAAAGAAGCACTCTGATTAATGCTTTTTTCAGTTTGCTACTGAGGGTGTTAAATTATATAGGGATATTCATTACATTACATAATATCCCATTTTGAGGATCAGTGATTTGGTCTTTTTCATGATTCTCTATATTTGGCAGTTGGATTAAAAACCTGCCTCATTCCTTTATTAAGGTAGTCTTTTCCTCTTTCAGAAAAAAAATCTCTGCTAAATCTACATTTAAATCAAAGTTTAGCAGACTTGCCTGTCTGCCTAACTTCATTTCTTATGTTTATCTTCACATTTGGTTTCTGGATTTGCATGTGGCACTTATTCATGGAAACTCATTTTCAGAAGTTAAAGCAAAACTTTTTAGAAATCATGCAAACTACATTTCTAAGTAAAAGCAGACCTACAATTTTGTATCAACGAGGTGCCGGTTTTTCATGTCATCTTCATAGTGCTTTTGTGGCGCTTAGTCCTGGAGAGAACAAAATGTGATACCAAACACTCTGGCCTACTCAGTGTTACATGGGGTGCTCTTTTGGGATCATATACTACCAGGGCACGTGTAAAGCAGTAATGAACCAAGAACAGGAGAGTCAAAGGCTTAAGTAAGAAGATGAAACACGGCAGCTAAACCAAAACTGGCAGTAGTAGTATATATCTCTTAATGCCATTCTTTGTTTGAAAAAAGGGCTTGATAAAAATGTTTCTGGAGTTTCAAAAATAAAATAGCAACTGTGATTCTCAACTGTAAAGTGTCAGAACATAAAAATACAGATTTAACAAGCGTAAATGTAGTTTCTTTTGTGGAACTGGATTGGATTTTGTGATATTTGCCAGTAGTTAATAGGAGGTAATCATTGAGGTAAACTGTGGATGCATTTGCAGAGTTTTTTTTACGTCTGTTGGAAAGGAGCAAGCTATTTTTTTAATCCTGGACATGCTTTGTTAATAAAGCTTTAATTTTTGTGTATGTAGACTGTTATGTATGTAGATGTGGAATTTCTGTGCTAAGTACAGATTCCTCCCCACTTTTCTTTCACCTCCCCCTAAAAAACATATGCAATGTTATTAGGATGCATTTGGTAATTACCAAAACACAATTTTAAAATGAATGTAATCCTACTGTGAGACTCTGATTTCAGTCTCAGTTCAGGGGGATTTACACATGCAACTTCAGCTTTATGGTGTACTGGGACTTCACTTTTTTTCAGAGGAGTTGTATAGCTGAGACTCCCTTGCACAAAGAAAATAGGTTATAACAACTTGATAAAAAGGGGCATGTAGTATTCTGTATGTAAATGAAAGCATTTGGTATTCTTGAAAAGATAAGTTGTAAACATTTTGTTATGTTACTGTCTTAATGAAGGAGAACTTTTTTGTAGTTTTGTTTATATATACTATATATATATATATAAAATACAGTGATCTTCTGGTTTGTATGTTTCATTTCCACCAAGATGTATGTCACCATACATTTTTTTGTTTTGTTCTTTGCATTGCTTAATATTCATAAACTGATTTAATAGTCTCAGTCACTTAATAAATAACAGCAGTACTGAAAGGAGTTACTCCCCATATCACTGTGTTTTACTAGTTAAATTGGATTTGCCGATTTGCCTGTGTGCCTGCATCTCTTGAATGGCACCTATACTTCTTATTTCTGTGTGTACTATAGTCATAACTGTGAAACTGTAATGGCATATTTTAAAAAGGTGTCACACATCCAGATTAGAAGGGTTTTAAAGGTTCATTGTGAACATCTTGTGTACAGTGAAATTCGGTTCGTATTGTACTTACTTACATTTATAGAGATGGATTAAATTGGAATACAATTTTAAATGTGTTCTATAAAACTCTCTC
>JAWLRI010000039.1:1130262-1145498 GCA_034781795.1 Crypturellus tataupa | reverse complement strand
CCCCCGCGCCCCCCCCCCACCCCGCCAAAAAAAAAAAAAAAGAGGAAAATCAGATGTATCACAGCAGGTATTTACACTTCTGTTTGTACACTTTATTATTTAAAATTATATTGACTCTTGTGCATTTTTGCTTGAGTAAAGCTTTCATATACACATTGATAATACATTCTTCAGAGTTGACGTAAACCCAATGTTTGCTTAAAACATTTTGTCTTTGCTAGTAGAAAGACTTATGTTTTTTTGAAGAGAAAAAAACACACACAGATGTGCAGCCTGTAGGAGTCGAAACAACAACAAAAAATCTGATAAGATCATATTTAGAAGCATTAATAGTAAAATGAATGTGTACAAACAGAATAGTAATACAAATTACTTGATCGGAATGAGCCCTGACTTTTTTTAGATTGCCTTTTTTATAATTTAACTGATATTTCATTGATGTATTTTAGCTGATACATTGTCCCAATCTTAATTTGTCTGAATTTCTATAGCTGCTGAATGTTAAGCTTTTCATTTTATGTTCTTGTTATTGGGTCAATTGATTATTTTCTATTTAAAATGCATTTGGACTGAGTTTCAAAGAAAAACTAACATTGTAACAACTGATGTGTATGTAGACTTTGTATTCCGTATTTCATGGCTTTCTGCTGTTTTTTCTGCTCTCAAACCACTGTAAGCAAAATCATGTAAAGTCAGATGTACTTCTGAAGTTCATATCCATCTTCAAAATGTGTTTTCATCTATCCTTGAAATAGTTCTGAGCTTTGGAATAGTTTAAGAACTAACAGAGTGTCATTTTTTGGTGTCAGAAGAGGGAATGGCACTTTACAGTATTAATAACATTCATTATATTTTTGTATGTCTAAATAGGAACTGGCCTGACAGTATTAACCACCACATAAACAGGGAGCGAAGCAGGAACATACATTAGCCTTCTAAGAAACCTTCTAAATTAATACAAAAATGCCTATTTTGTAATTGGTTTAATAATAAGCTTCTAGGTGAATTGTGGCAGCATCATTCAAGAATGAAGAGTATATAGAAGCCTGGGACTGCTTGAGGTCTTCTCATTATTAATGAACATTACTTACCTGGCTTCTCTTTTTTAAAATGTGCTTTTGAATAAGCATTTCTGTAGAACAGGAAGAAATGGCCACCTCTACAGAATATAATTTTTCTCCTAACTGCTGTCAGAGCGTTTGGCACTTGTTGCTGTATCCAGCACTCATCAGGTGAGAAATGATTCGAGCAGCTGAGTCAGTGCTAGAAACTTGCCGCAGAGGGGCCAAAGGAGAAGCAGAGCCACTGCTCTGTGCTTCCCAAAGCCTCTTCTGTAGCTGCTTTGGTGCTCTGTAGAAGCATATTGCATCCCTCAATTTCTTGAGGGATGATAGGGTGATTTCAGACACAAATTAACCAGAAGGTACTATTGTTCATTTTCAAATGTGTCATTACATACTATAGTGTTTCTTTTTTTTTTTTTTTTTTTTTCTTCTCCATGAACATGTTGCTGTAATCTGGTTGTGTTCTGAGATGTTTTAGGGCACATTTATGTTTTTATATTCCCCACATCCTGGGACGTTTTTCCTCATTTGAGCTCCATAAAGTTCCCTGAGAAACTTGTCCTCAAGGCTGTATAACATTTGAAACAAAGAGAAGTTACTAGCCTGTATAAATGCTGGATTGATAGTGCTCTCCCTCCACAAAAAAAAAAAAAAAAAAAAAACATGAGTCCAGTTAGTTGATTGCTTTTTTCCTTTTGCTCATTGTGGTTTGAGAACTAAGTTTTCTTAAAAAAAAAAAAAAAAAAAAAAAAAAAAAAAAAGCTCTTCATTTTATGTTTTCCTGTGGCAGCCTGATCTACTTTTTTGTGTCTTCCTCATATATTAATGTCAAAAATACTCACCTACCTCACAGCTTTTTAATCTGTGAACTAAAATCTACTTTTTTCTGAGCACATCTATGTTTATCAGTTATTTTCCGTGAATAGACAAACTAAGTTAGTAGGAGAAGACTTACTATGAATGAAATTATGGTTTGGTGATATACCTTTTTCCTTCTATACGTTTTTGTGGTGTAGGAAATTGTTCTGTTCTAAATTACATATTGTAAGATTGAGCAAAGATACCAGGTAAGTACAGCAGTAATAGAAGAGAACAAATGGATAGTGCTAGTATGAAAGACTAGTGGTTTGTAAATGAACAGAAGGTGATAATGTATCCTACCTTAGGTGTAGAAAGGCAAATAGAGAGTGAAGCTTGAAATGGTTCCTCCCCACTGCCTTGTAGCTGAACCACCATGTTGTTTGGAGATCTGTGATATTCTGGAACTTAGGTTGGGTTAAAACCATCTTTGACCACAAAGATGTGGGGCTTTAATTCTGCAGGGGAGAGGATGTTTGCTTTGGGTAATGTTTTTTTATATATAGAACGCGAAGAATTGCCTAAGTTATTCTTAGGAACAGTTAGGGTACAATGACAAATATGTCATTTGTCTTGTGAACATGTTGGGAGACTGAATTTCAATTCCCGATTAAAGCGCATGTAAACATACATCTTTAAAGGACTGTAGAATTTTTAGACTTTAAAAGCTGTTTAAAACTCCCCATATCTATTTGGATTATCAGAATTAAAGCAAAGAAGTTAAGAGTTGCTACTGCAAGATGCTTTAAATAATATTTATAGATATATATGAGATTTTTGTTGTAAGATTCTGTCTTTGTGAAAACCAGTACTGAATTGCATCTTGCTTAAATATAAAAATGTTTGCTCACCTTAGCTAATGTTCTGGGGTTTCATTTATGAAATGTTCTGGCATAAAATACTAAACTTTCAACCACAAAAGAGCTATTTAACAGATAAGTCTGAAATTTGGATTTGATTAGAAATGCTAAGAAAATGTTTGCTGTGTGTTGTTAAATTGTACACATCTAATCTGTGCTTGGGACAGACAGCTCAAATTAATTTTAGACATAGAGAAAAGAGCGTTGCCAAGAAGCATTAACTAAAGCTTTGATGTTTTATATTTTTTAAGTTGTTTATTAATTCAATATTCTACTTCCTTGTAGAATACTGAAAAGTGCTAAATACAAAGGTATAATCCATACGGTTTTATTTCCCCCTTTTGGAACTACATTAATTTTCTGATTTTGCCAGACTACAGTGGCAGAATACCTTGAACCAAAATTTCTACCACTTTGGGGGGATTTTGATGGGTAACATTTTTATAAATTCAAGGTCCAGTGTGATGCTGACCATCTTAAAGTCCCTGCATTGCAAACCATTGATCCTCAATATAGTTTATCATTTGTTTTTTAAAGTTCCTGTAGTTCCATAATTACCCTTACAAGTCTAGCAAGTAATTCCCAGGAACTGCAGCTTTCTTACACTAGTATAACAAATCATATACACGGTGCTCTGGATCTGTTAACTTTTGCCGTAGAAATGATAAAGATCCATAATTCTTGCCATGGCAATTGTATTATGAGAGCAGCAAATTCTGACATACAGTCTTACAGCTGTCATACACTTATTTGCTCCACAGAAGAACTGAGAATTTTCCCAGTTTGTCCCTGCTGGCTTAGCTCACAACTCTAAATATGCCCTTTTGAAAGGGCAGTACTTCATCTTTTGCCATTGAAAACTTTAGTTTTATAAGAACTCTTTTGAGATTTTTGTTCTCAAAAGTAGAGAAGTATTTTCCCCCAGGAGCAGTTACTGGTCCACACGGTCATCACATGAGAGGAAGTTTGTGAAGGAGAAAAAAAATTCTCGTCAGTGCTTCACATTTGGATTAATGTGTGTGTGCGCACTGTACTATATAGAGCCTAAACTTCATTATATCTATTTTAATGCTATGTTAATTTTAGTGGTCACTTTGAGGAAAGGAGGAGGAATATGTTGTTCATACAAAAAAAAAAAAAATAGTAGTAAAAAGATTACTTCATTTCCAAACTGTTTTGAACCACGATAATAGTAAAAGGATCTTTGACAGCTGTGTACTGGTGTATAGTCATGAACTTGCTTCTCTAAATGTGTTTTTTAAATGAACAGTTTAATGTGTTGACTTTTTATACAATTTGATTTAAACTATTTTGAAATCACTGAATGTTGAAATTGTGACTTAGTAATGAAATGAAGCTAACTAATTCTGTTTTGTAATGCAATTCAACTGAAATCCAGTGTATGGAATTATACCATCCCAAGTACTTTGTGAACTCTTACAGAAATTACATTTGAGTGGCATGGTTCCTAATTCATAATCATAATGAAATAGATGAGAGTAGGAAGCAGGATTTGGAGATTTTTCTAGGGAAAGTAGGTGAGAGAACCAGCAAATCTATATCGTGTTATCTGGAAACAGGGTTCTTGTGACTAAAATTTGAGCGTGTACTTTCAGATGCAAAGGCCCTGCTGCTTGCCACTAGTCTGAAAATCTTTTTAAGTATTGGTATCAGATTCTGTGCACTTGCAAATGTTACTGAGCAGCAAGCCATCCACATGAGTTTATAATCAGTGAATTATTTAAATGTTCAGTAAATCAGCTGCAAGCTGCTGCAAGCAGGCAGGCAAACATGTAAAGGAGAAATACAGTTCTGGCCAAATTATTTTATATGCTTTCTCATTTGCTTCTCTAAATGCATACTTTAGGAAATGTCTTATATAAATGTTTCCATCGATCACAGAAACAGTAGCTATTTCCTCTTTTATAGTTCAATTCTTCAATTGTTATTTTTACATTCTTTCAATTTTATTGTACAACAACATTAATTTTAACTGTTGTATTATAAGACAGTTTCTTGCACAAACAAGTAGCTACTGCTTCCTGGCATTTTGTGTTAGATTACATTATGGTGAAGTAGATGCACGACTTGTATACGTATAGATAAGCCAACGTTTTTCTGTGTATTATGGGGACTAGCAAAATCTACATCACAAATTTTGACACATTACAGCTGAAGGAAGAGGAACAGCGTGCAAGACAAGAAGTGTTCTTCACGGAAAGATGCTTGTCCAGCAGTTTGCTTCATGTGATTGAACTGAGCCTATAAGGATTCATGGATAAAATGAACAGGAATAGATCTGAATAAAGCAAATCTGCATACATGGTAACCAGTAGCTCTTTTACTTTTTTATGTTGCTTAACTGTTTTATTTGAGGGAAACCTGTGTGATTTAAACCTTATAGCTTTTGCAACTTTATTACTGGTTATATACCTTTGGCAATTATAATGTGCAAGCAATTGGAAAAAGTCACGTAAATGCTTGTTTTTATAGTAGTTTGTTCTTGTTAAAATGTTCATATGATAATGTCTGTACACAGCACCACTTTGATTACAATAGATGTAGTGTTGTAATAAACTGTTTAATGGGGCTGATGTGTAAATCTGTTCAAGTTATTTGATGTTTACACCTCAGGGAAAGTCTTGTGTTCAGCAATATTTAAAGATAATGTTACAATGAAAACATTGATGCTGTCTTTAAAAACATTGCAATAGTTCTTGCATATGCCTCAATCTAATCTTGCATTCAGTGAGTTAAACATACTAATGTTGCCCTCAGACATTCAATTTTGATACAAAAATAGGTGGTTACGCAAAGTCTTTAATGCTCTTTTGCTTTCTAGCAGTTTTTACCTAAGTGGCTTGTGAATTTGCTAAATGACATACATAAAACTGTAAAAACTGCAGTTCTTGGGTGTGGATCCTCTGTTTAGAGGAGAGATACACCTGGGTTCATGACTGAAAACTGAAAGTTGCATCTCTTGTATCACTTTGATCTTGATTGACACTACAGTTTATATTAACTTAAACTGTTCATATCAAGGGGTAGGAAGATTAGCTTTAAAAAGAATCTGCAGTTGTTTACAGTTTTATAGTAATAGCACTTGTCTGGGGGAAGTTGTTTTTTTACCCCTTCTCTCCCCTTTTTCCTCCCTTCCCAAAGGCCCTAGACAGTCTATACATAGTTGTATATTAGAAATGGGGTGGAAGAAACTAGTTGTTTCCGTTTTTTTCCCCCTCCCCAGAGTAATGGGCTTGTTATTAGCTTAACGCTTTAGGGTTTATTCACACAAATATTGGAGAGAAGGTACACACGTGTGTTTCTGTTCAGTGATGGGCAATATTTAAATGTCTTAGCGAAAAGTAGCACTAACTAAATTTGTCAAATGAGGTTTTGTAAATTTACCTAAAAACAATGTGTTGGAGCTTAGATTGAAAGTTAAATTCAGATTACAAGAATTCATTTTTAATTCTATTAAGTGTGAAATACATGAGGAGAATGTTTGCATCGTTTGCCAAAACTGAAGTTTTTGGTAACCTTGTGCAAAGGCTCCCTGCTGAAGTGTGCTGTAAATCAGTGTGCAACAGATGTATTCTCTGTGCTTTCAGTTACCCACACAGCTTGCTTCATGTTTTGAGTTAAGTTTCAAGACCTCAGATGGCTTGAGAGCAACTCTAGGGCAGCTCTTGGTACAGATATATATATATATATTTTTTTTTTACTGATTAAACATTTTTACGGCTGACCTAAAATAAGTCACCCCATTCAGAAAAGCACTTAAATCCACTTGATATTTTTTTAAAGGCATTTAAGAGCATATGCTTAAATGCCATAGAGTTTAAGGAAACTTAACATATGCTTTAAATATTGTGTAAGTAAATGATTTTATGCTTTACTGAGTTGGGACCAGTAGTAGCCTGTGCAACTACCAAAGTTTTTTCCTAAGTTTGAAATGCTCTGATATTTTTGTCACCTGTCATTCAGCCTGATGTCCTGGAGACAGGCTGACTCTGCTGGACCTGGCTACAACCTTCAGAACCCCCCACTTGCTATTATTTTTTTTTTTTCTTTAAATTGTGTACCTCGAGTTCTCATGCATGGGATCATTGGTGTTTACTGAACTATTTGCTACTGAGAAAGTATTTGAAATGTTTGTTTAATCCTGTTTAAAAAATGAAAACTGCTTTTTAAAATTTTGTAAATTGAAAGTTGTATCAAAGAAGTCATGACTAATTTCCTGCTTTTTGTGAATAGGTGTTGGTTACAAACAGTACTGTTGTAAATTTTTTTTTAATTTAAAAACATTGGTCACTGCTGGGCATAGTACATTTAACAGAAGAAAAAACCTGCTGTTACATGGGGAATAGCTAATACTGAGGGGGCATCAGGTAAGTATTAATCCACTTCATAGACAAAACTTCAAAAAGTAAATTAAAAGCATTTTACATAGGAACTGATATTTTACTAAATGTTGAAATAGATTTAAGGAGAGATGCCCTTTTACATAGGGGATAATCTCTCATTTGTGTACAGATTTCCATTGCTGGCAATGGAAGTAGCAGGGAGACCACAACATAAATTTAAACTCAGAGCTTGTTGTGGCTTGAGAGGTGAGGTCTCAGGATGAAGACCCTTATTTCCATCTGCTCTCTGAAGATTTTGTTTGTACTGATAGTTGTATTGTCTGGTCATTTAAATAATTCTCTTTATTGTGAGCTTCATTAGTTAGATTTTCTTTCTTAAAGAAACAAACAAAAAGTACAGAAAAAAATCCAAAGAGCCTAATTAGACACCAAAAAGGAATATGTCTAATACCCATGATGTGTAACTGGATCTGTAGCAGATTTTTTTTCTACTAGGTTTGAGTTTATTAAACATTACTGACAATTTCCTGTGTTCTCTCAGGAAATGGCAGTTTGTTATTTATTGGCTGGTGATGGTGCTTTGGTGGCTCCTGCTGTGTTCTTTTAAATTCAACTGTAATTCACCTCCTCCTGCTGGTGAAAGTACAAAATAGTCTATGAGGAAAAACTTGATTTTTAAATGCTGATTTTTTTCCCCTTTACTAGTCATGTTGAAAGTAGTCTTATAAGGCTGTGTCCTTTATCTTTTCTTGAAAGACAACACCAAGAAGTGGTGATCTTGGAGAATGGGGATGTGCTTGTACAACAAAAGTTGCTTTACGGGTTTTTTTTTTTCTTTTTAAGACAAATAGGTGGCTTTAAAAAAAAGAATGAAAGTATTGTTTTCCACAAAAAAAAAGGTTCCTTCCCGGAATAAATATTTTGACAGGTCAAAAACAATTCTTCAAAAAAATCTGGAAGATGCGCGTTCCCCCTCCCCCCTGTTCCTTTCTGCTTTCTGTGCCAATAATTTAAGTTCCGATTGCATTATGGAAAAATATGCCTGTCGGAACTTATTTAAATTTCATTACAATGTGACTTAAGTGTTTGGATAGCTGTTGGATTTTATGTGTTAACAATATATACTTTATTGATTTAAGGTGTTAGGTTTTGTTTTTGATTTGGGTTTTTTTAGGAATTGATTCCCTCCCCTCCTCCCCCCCCCCCCCCTTTTTTTTTTTTAGACTGATGAGGCTTAGTTTTTCTATGTATTTTTTAATCTGATTGTTTAGTTGCATACCCAAATCCTTGTAAATGTTTTCTCCAGTTGTGTGACTAATTGCAAATTTAAATGTTGTATATACTTGTCATATGTATTCCTAGAAAAAAATACATGTGATTCTTTATAGAAGTACTTAATTCCTGATTTCATTTCTTACCTGTTTGCTTTCTGTGCAGATTGAACAGACTTTCCCTAATTTTATTTATAGATTTTTTTTATGAGTTACTATCAGTCCTTGTGTAGACTGAAACACAGCCTTAAATTCCCTAGCTTAATGCTTGAGATCCTGTTTGTCATGTAGATTCAAGTAGGGACATGCATGTTTGATATACTTCAGAAATCAAAGAGATTAAATTCTTCTGCATCGAAATATTAACCCCACTGTATTTCGTAGCAGGAACATGGAGATCAGGGTGCACATTCTTTCCAAAACAGAGTTTTGCCTTCGAGAAGAAGCAACGTGTTTTTTAAAAATAAAATAAAAGGATTTAGGTTGCTTTGATGATGTAGATCTTAAGCAAAACGGTCTCAGCATGCTGAGTAGTCATGATGTTTCTGCAAAAATTCTGTCTTGTAGCTTTACACTATATTGCCTTGCAGCTAGGGTTGCAGGTGGGCTTGGGCTTGAGGTGTGTGGCTCTGTTCTGCTTGCCTTTTGTTTCTAATTAAGTTGACCTGACGTGCTATGTACTTTCAGATTGATTTTAGCTTTAGGGGATGAATTATTAAAGAGTAATTTGGAGCACAAAACTTCTTTAATTTGATGTTCTCATGGATTTTTTTTCTCCATGTTGGACAAAATATGGTAACATATCCCCTTCTGTCTGGGTATTGTGCACTTGTTAGTATTTTAACTCTTTATGCCCCAGTTATTCCCGAGGCCTATGTCTCTGCTTAAATGTTTAAAGCCTCTTTTGAAATACACTAATTCTGTTGGACTATCTTGAAAATAGTAAGCTGTATGCATTTGAGACAGAGCATTTCAGTTGTGTAAAAAAAAAAAAAAAAAAAAAAAAAATCCAAGTCATACCATGTAATAAATGATTTTACATCTTTCAGCACTAACATTTTTGAATATATTGAATTAATATACCTTGGTGGCCTGATCCTCTTGTATACAGTATTTTGTAAGAGAAACTATTTTAAACTGTTCATATTGTTGCTGCATTATGAAACAGACATTTGTGTGATCTTCAAAAATAAGAAACTGAGGAATGTGCTTTTATAAATACAAGTGATTACAAATTCACTTTCCTTACTAGTGCTGATGTCCTTTTTTTTTTAAAAAAAAAAAAAGTGTTTTAAAAGTAAAATACGTTCCTATTTCTTCCTATTTTATAAACATGAACATTTTTATGAACATGACTAGCACTGCTGACTCTTTAAGCATAAAGGCTGTGGTATTTTCCTGTACCATTCCATTCCCTGGTTCCCGTTTTGTGCAAAGATACTGTGAGTAAACTGTTCAAGAAATTATTTGAAATTGGCTGTGGGGCTGGTGTGAGTTGGAATGCAGAATTGCAATGCAAAATATAAAGAACTGGATGTTTGTCAGAATGTCTGACTCCAAAGCCTTTTATATATAGTAGGCAGCTTTCTGATACCAGGAGGCCAAAGAGCCTGTTGAATACTTGAGTTTCTGGAGACCTGTATTTCCCAACAAGGTAAGGTAATATCCGAGCAAATGTACATTTTAATGCATTTTTGGTGGGGGTACTTAGTCTATAAGTTTTTTTTTTTTTTTTTTCTTTATTTTATACTTGAAATACTGAATTAACTTTTAGTTTTCATAATTTTCTTTTTTTCAGCCTTTAGGAGACTGTTAAGCAATTTGCTGTCCAACTATTTTGTTGGTCTTAAACTGCAATAGTAGTTTACCTTGTACTGAAGAAATAAAACCCATTTTTATAAATAAATAACTTCGTCTGTCTTCATTTCAGCCTGTCTGCTAGGCTTGGAGTGCTCGTTGTGTCAAAAGTCCTTTCAGATACTGAGATACTAAAACTTAGAGCATGAATGCAGCTATAGCCAGCTGATGTGTTGTAGCTATTTCTGCGTGTGGAAATAATTTTTGTTTATACCAGCTGTTGTCATTTTTGTTTATATCAGCTGATCTGGTTTCTAAAGTGATAAAACACTTTCTGCAAAATTTTGAGCAAGTGAGAAGTGCACACATTGTGTGGGGGGCTTTGCTGGTTTTTTTTAAGCCATTTGGGGTATTTTTATCTGTAATTTTTTTGTATGTGGAATAGTGATGTGGGTGTAATGTGTCACTGTGAAGAGAAAGAACTAAAAGTGTAAACGGTACCTTATGTATTTGGGTACTTCAGGGCCTGTTGTCTAGCATGGGTGAAAACAGTGAGAACAGAACTCTCTCAATATATATATATATTTTTAATCTGGCTTCCTTAATTGACCAAGCTTGTTTTTATCAAAAGATGAGCTGTTGTCAGCTCGTCTCGTGCGGGGAGTAGGTGGTCTGGTACCAGTGGAATAACCTGTAATGCGTTAAAGCTCATCTTGGCAGTGTGGTCTAACAAATGTTTGACTCTTCTGTTGCTAAATCACTGTCTATATATAAAATACAGATATAATGCTAAATACAGAAAGATGTTATTAGCATTATACTGTGCCATTCTGATGGTAAATTTAGTCTTCATAGTATGTTGTTGTTGAAGATTATTTACTGTGTAACAATAAAAATAATATATATTAATACCATTTTGCAGCATTAGCATCCATAAATTTGTGCCTTTTGCAAGCCTCGCACATTCTGTAGTGATAGGGTAAGATGAGAATTCTGATTTTTATTTGGAAAAAAATATTTTTTAATCGTTGTAGCTTCAGAGAAGTCTGATATACAACCCGATTTGCTTGAAAATCAGAATAGTCGTGGTTTTATTTAAGTACAATTTTTGAATGAATGTGTCTGGGTGATTCTGTAGGTTCATGAAGAGGAAATGATCATTAGAAAATGAATCTGAATTTCTTTGCATACTGCTCCAAATCTGTAATAACTAAGATAAAACGCAGTGACTCTGAAGGTCTCAAACTTTGAAGTAGCAAACAGCAGAGTAGGGTAAGAAAAGCTGACCTGGCCACAGATTATCTACTGCACGTGGTATTTACTACACCAGGTGTGCCAGAACTTCTCAGTTAACCTGGATTCTTAACTACATTAACCTGGAGTTTGGCCCTTTTTTCACTATCAAACCACATTATTCTGCTGTAGTTTGAATGGAGATAAGTGAAGTTCTCATCTGGGGCTCCTGGCTGTGCTCTGGGTTGAGAGCCCAGCTGAAAATCCCTGTTGGTCTGTTTAATAACTTTGTGTTCCAAGTACCCCGCTGCAGTTTTCCTCCGGGTCGGGGTGTTCAGCAGTTCCTTCTACTGAATGGGAAACAAACGCGGAGCATCGTGGCGGCCGCAGAAGCGCGGCGTGCAGCCCGCGCGGGGGCGGGAGGGTTGGGTAGTGAGCGGTCAGGGGCTGTGGAGCCCGGGCGCCCAGCGAGGTGAAGGGGCTGCCGGCCCCTCGGGATGGCTCCGGAGCCGCCGGGGGAGGCGCAGAAAGGTGAGCGCCCTGAGCGAGCCCTCGTCCTGCCCTGCGCTTTGGGGCGCTGGGAAAAGGAAATCATTCAATGAAGCTTCCCAAGGGTGGGCGTTTCAACTTGGGAAAAGAGTAGTTTCATTAAAAAATGACTCTGACAAGAGTGAAGTCTAAAACGCGAGTTTTTGTTTAAAAGCCGCGGCGATGTCCCTTCCCCTGGGGCCTGCTCCTCGGGCGGCTGCGAGGCCGGAGCTGCGCTCCCGCCTCCTTCCAGCCCTGTTCCGCGCGTCTCCCCTGCCCGTGGCAGCGCAACCCGCAGAGCTGCGGGCGGCTCTTGGGCCAGGGCACGTTTTTCATCCGGCAGAAATGTCAGGAGGGGGAAATACATACATACTTTACCCTAGAACAACAAGTACTGCCTTTGAGGGTGTACATTAGGTCTGTGCGTGCCTACGTGCCTCCAGCCTGTGGCAGAGCCTTGCTGGCACTTGCAAGGAGGAAAGGCCGGAGCCTCGGTGGAGCGGACAGGGGAGGATCCAGACCCGAGCAGGTTGTTTCCCTCGCTGCTGTTCCCCTGTGCTGCTGAGCCCTGCAGGGAGGGCTGCAGGTGCCTCCTAGAGCCACCTCGGGGGAGCACGAATTCTTCACTCCGTCCTGCAGAGGAGGACGTGAACGAAGGCTGGAAGCTGTTGCTGAGCACGGCCAAAACAGCCGTAGCTGCTAGACCTTGGCTTAACGCAGATGGGCAGGCTTGGTGGTGGGGAGGGAGGTCCCTGAGACGTTGCAAGGGGCAGCTGAGGTGGCTGCTTCCTGAGCTGGAGGTGCTTAAACCAGCTGCTGTGGCAGGCTGTTCCCAGGCTGCGGGGTGAAGCGGCTCTTGCCTTGCCATGCAAACACTGCTGTGGGGTTTGCAGCATGGAAAGCAGAGCAGGAAACCCCCCGAGGCAGCCTTGTGCAAAGAGAAAGACTTCCCTTCTGTCTGTGCTTGGCCACATCTGACCAGCCTCGGTAAGTGCACGAGTGAAGTCTCGAGTGAAAAGGGAAACAGAAGACCCTTGGAAGAGTAAACTTCTTCCCAGAGTTCATCCATTTTGCAGAAATGATCCAGTGTAAACAAATGCTTTTATATATACACATATGTATATACATGTGCGTACGCACATATATATTACCGAAAACGTTTGCTGAAACACTTGCCTCTACTTGGCCCTGGAAGTCATCAACTAGGTTTCATAGTAGCACCCCTGTATTTACGGTGCCTTTAGGCCCTGAGGTTTCTGTCACGCAAAGCCCCAGTGCGTTGTCTTATTTTCCATTTTTAGTGCACACAGTTTAGGTTTAGGTAAAAAGGAAGCCTGTAGAAGCAGTTCTGGGGGACTGGGCATTCTTGTTTTAAAACCTGTATTTCAAGTATGTGCTTTCCGTAAGAGAATAGGTGGAGAATTGATCTATTAATAACAGAATTTCAAGAAACCAAAAGCTGAAATAGTTTGCAGGAAAATAGATTTAGTCAGTCCATTTAAACACAACATTTCTAACATCAGTTTGACTAGGCTTTGGGTTAATGAGCACAGTTAAATGCCTAAGACCCTGGTTTGTCTAAATAATGGTATTTCCATACGCTCGTCCCCTAGCTGTATATACACCTTCTCCTTAAAAATCATATGAACTGTGCAGCAGAATTCATTTGCTAATCTCCAAGTGCCCCAGATTTAAAAAGAAGTCAGTCACTTCTTCCACTAAATTCCTTTCTCCCTTGTCTTGCTACCTCATTAAAAATAAAAAAAAATAACCTTTTTTCCTGTATTCTCAGTGCCCATGCATGCATTGTTGTTAAATGTTGCCTACTTTTATATCCTGCATATATTTTCCTATATAGAACCCTTAAAGCGATGTGAGGAATACGTGGAATGTTTGGAAGCGTTCCCTTGGCTCGGAAGACGCTGAAAGACGATGACCGCCTCGGAGGGGGAATCGGGGTCTGTAGGTGCCTCTGAACAGGAGCAGGGGCTGCGGGGGTTTCCAAGCGGCACAGGCTGCGTTTGCCTTTGAAAGGGCCGGGTCCTACAGACTGCGCCGTATTCCGGGGCTGCTGCTTGGAAGCCGCTGGAGTCCCAAGCTCCTGTCCAGCCCCATCTGCTCGTTCTGGATGGGCAGAGGCCGCCTGGCCACTCCACAGCCTGCACCCTGGTCTCACTTCAGAGTGCGGGGCCCTACGTGGGTGTGCGGCCGCAGGGAGACTGAGGCCGTTCATGCCGAACAGAATCCTTATTCACGGAGCGAGCTCTCGGGGACGCAGGCTCCGACCTCAGAAAGTTAATTGGGGCCTACGTGTAATTAAAACTGCCTTCCCGAGTCGTTTAGTCTGGACTCTTTACAGCATCTTTTTGTGCTGCAGCTCCCTCCTTCTCACAGAGCCGTAGTGTGAGGGGAGCAGAAGCGCTGAACCAGCGTGCAGCAGCCAGCGGAGTGCTGGAGGGGGGACCTTCGGAAATAGCATCTAAATTGTGCATGCTTTACAGTGTGTAAAAGCATTTTAAGTAAAAAGAGTCGGAGAAGGTTTTATTAGCAGCTCTAAAAAGACTGATGGCAGTGATTAACTACCCTTTCTCTCTGCAAGAAATCCTGGATTTTGAGCTGCTCTGTTTTAGCTGTGACCATTATGGAGAATTTATACCATCTGCTGCCTGGCTTCCACCTCAGCTGGAGTCCTGTAACATATTTGTGCCTTTTTTTTTTTCCATAGCGGTAGCAGTGGGATCCTTCAGAAGAATATTCTTCTATCATGTGCGATCCCTGCTGTGACCTCCCAATTTTAAGTATTTCCCAATATTCCATTCAGTGAAGTTATAAGAGTGGAGTGGGGGGAGCGATTTTATGCCTTTTCCTCAAAATAAATTTAGAAATAAGCCCCTTACCTCTGTGTTGTCCCTTCCTTCATGTTCTTTTGCCTGCAATTGCAGCACTAACTATGAGAAGGGGGATGGGGAGCGTCACACAGACACGGCGAACAGTACCACACAGCCAGGGTCAGATGGGGTCCAGCGGGAGCATGGTAGTGGGGAAGTTAGGATAGGAAATGATTATAGAGGGTCCTCTTCCACTCTCCCTGGGAAACCTGCAGGCTCGGTTACTTCCCTTGAATGCCTGTATACCAATGTGTGAAGCATGGGGAACAAGCAAGATGAACTGGAGATCTGTGTGCGGTCCCAGGGCCATGATCTCATTGGAATCACGGAGACGTGGTGGGATAGCTCGCACGACTGGAGCGCTGCCATGGAG
>JAWLRI010000039.1:1107279-1117572 GCA_034781795.1 Crypturellus tataupa | reverse complement strand
GTCCTCCGGTGCAATATGTTCAAGAGAATGGCTGAGTTCGGGCCTGACTCCGGGGGCAGAGTGAAGGTGCCGGGCCCTGCCGCCGGAAGGAGGGGGGGCGGCGAGGGGCGGGGGAAAGAGCGAGGGCCCGTAACGGTCGTAACGGCCGTAACGGCCGCGCGGCGGCGCGCGCTGCCCGGTGACGGCCGCGGGCGGGAGTGCTCCGGCCTCTCCGCTGACATAACAAGGCAGGCTCGGCCTGAGAGCTGTTGGTCTGGAAACAGCTATTAAACATCCGCTTTTCGAAGTGCATGAAGTTTTCATTATTACTGTTTATTTGCTTTTATTTATTTATTTTGCTGGCGTGCTTAACAACGAGCTTTCTATTTGTTTCTGTCTATTTCTTCCCCCCCCCCACCAAAGGGTGTTACTATTGTGAAGCCAATAGTGTACGGCAACGTCGCGCGGTATTTTGGCAAGAAGAGGGAAGAGGATGGCCACACGCACCAGTGGACCGTCTACGTGAAGCCCTACAGGAACGAGGTAGGGGGCAAAACGGTCCCTCTGAGCAGCATCCCTGCGTTGGTCCTCGGGATGACTCTTGTGTCTGTGTCGTTTTGTAGGTAATTTTTATATATATATATATATATATATATTGCTTGTTGTGATTTGTCTGCTCTATCCTGCAAGTGTTTAAGCTTGTGCTTGTTTTCAAGTAGGTTTGCTAGACTTCCAGAAGTTAAGCAAAAGTTGTAGAATTGCTTTTGTGTGTGTGTGTGTGTTCAAAGGACACTTGGTTATTGGCTGTATTGTGATTGTAGCAAGAGATACTCTTTGTTGTCTTGGCTTTACAGGGATAGGGAAGTGATTTACATCGAAATGCATATAGGACAATGTACCTCTTTGGTCTCTAGTGCTGTGGGGTGAAGTACTGTAGTGTAAAAATGAATTGGGCTTCAAAGAGGGAGCCAGGGCTTGGTGAAAGGGCAGAAGGACATCTGGACAGATGGTGAGGAAATGCATTGACCGGAAGCTTAAAAAATAATTTCATCTTAAGTTTTTGGAATGATTTCTTGTGCGACGAGGAAAACTGTAGAACGTTCACAGGGACAAAATATTGAAGGACATGTGTGACATCATGAGCTCTTGGATTTACATGCTTGCTTTTCTCTTTGTTTTTAACAGTAGTCATGCCAGTAGAAGTGACAGGCACGTAGGATTGACAAGTAAGCAGCAAGTTAATATGCTGTGCAAATAATCACAAATAACTTATTTTCTATTTCAGGATATGTCTGCCTATGTGAAGAAAATTCAATTCAAGTTACATGAAAGCTATGGCAATCCCTTAAGAGGTAGATTTTATATTTTGACAGTTACTTCTAGAACTAGGATTTGGATTAGTTTGAGACTGGGTTACCTGTACTAATACTTCTGTTTTCCTGTTACAGTTGTTACCAAACCACCATATGAAATCACTGAAACAGGCTGGGGTGAATTTGAAATAATCATTAAGATATTTTTCATTGATCCGAATGAAAGACCTGTAAGTGCTTCTTTCAGACTTCTGATAATGCTTAGCTAATTATGAGAACGTACTTACAACTGTGATGCATGTTATTGTTAGTCAAAATAAGTCCCATCGGCCATGGAAATAAGCCCTGTCCCTGTGGGAAGTGTATTTAATAGCTGGCTGTGCTGTCTCTGTGCTTTCCGGATGAGTGGGATATTCTTCGGTGCTTTTCCCATACTTAGTTTCTCTGATGTGTTCGTTTATTGGGAAACACGTTGCGCCTTGTCTGGGCTGAGAACTTATTGAGGATTTCTTTGCCATGTGGCTTCCTAGTGACAGGATATTAGAATATTTTAAGGACCTTAAAGATTTTTGTGTCTCTTGGGTGCGGATGAAATTAGTCAGAAAAGTAGCATAGTTTTTCTTTGTCTCTTTCTTAAGAAAACCAGGCTAAGACACTTACACGGAGTATTAGAATTAATTTTGTTTTTCTTGAATACATAACTACTGATACTGGACTGGAAGGAGCTGTATTTTCATGTTCACTTCAGGATCATCACACTGTTATACTCGTTCTGTATCATCGTGCTTACTTGCGTCCTGACTTGTCATTCTTATTGTTGCTCCCAGTTTGATCAAGCTGGCCTGTAGTTGGTTGGGTGTTGCCTTTGCTTTTTAGAGGGTTCTTTGAGAGCCTGGATAGTTTAGGAATTAGAAGCCTTTTTGTTCCAACGTGGCTTTACAGTGGGTGCTCACTTCCAAGTCACTGTTATCTGAAGGAGTTTAATAAGCCACAAAGAGCATGAGGAGAATTTTTTGAGGGGAGTGTCATTGGGAATAACCAGATTAGAAAACTGGCTGTCTCTCCTCCTCTTCCCTGGCAGGAAGGATCAAGGGGAAGTAAGGACTGAATTTCTTCCTTGGTGATTCCAAGGAGAAGTAATGACTGGATTTCTTTCAGGTGCTCCATAGGTCTCCTCATAGAAGGGACCCAGTATTGGCTGCAAATAACAGCCCTTGTCTGGAAATGACAGTGGGACTCGTGATCTTCTCCATTCCCTGTCACTTGCAGCGCAGGAATGGAGAGTGGCTTCTCTCTGTGGAGAGAAGTGTCACTAGAGACTGTGACAGTGTATGTGCATTTTATCATACACAAGAAGGCATGATATGATCCTAGCAGGCATTTTTTAAACTGATTTACTGACAAAGTCTATAAACTATTTTAAAAAGTTTTTATACATCAAATCTAAAGTAGTGGATTTTGTTTTAGATTCCACTCACCCAGACAGTTTTTCAGCATTCAGGCAGACTTTGGACAGCTGACATGTTTAGCAAAGAATATTGAATTTAAGTAATTCTACTGAAATTGTAGAACTGAAATTTTCCATTACTAAGGTTTTAAAATCCCATGCAATTGTAAAGGAAGGGCAAGTAGTATTTATTTCCATTTAGAGCATACTTTATATTTCTCTACAGTTGTCAAACTAATAGTATTTTGTCTTTGTACAGGTAACCTTGTATCATTTGCTGAAGCTTTTTCAGTCTGATACTAATGCCATCTTGGGGAAGAAAACTGTAGTTTCTGAATTCTACGATGAAATGGTATGAGAACTTTTATTGTAATCCTCACTTTCTTTTGAAGAGTATTAGTGATTCCATGTATCTTTTTCTCCTTCATTAGATATTTCAAGATCCTACTGCAATGATGCAGCAGCTGTTAACAACGTCTCGTCAACTAACCCTAGGTGCTTATAAGCATGAAACAGAGTGTAAGTTCAAAATAATATAGTAAATTTAGAAATTGTAAAATGGTGGTGCTAGTAGTAGAACAGATTTGTCTGCTGCTAGAAAGTGGGGGTTTTTTTTGATATAAAAATATAAACTTTTGCGAAAGTGGTAATACTTATTTGAAAACTTGTTAAGGTTTCTAGATCTGTAGGCCTGCTGAAAGTAAAGTAATTATGAATTAGAGTATAAGGAGTTATGGCAGGATTTATGGTTAGTTTAATGTCTTTGAAATGACTTAAAACATGGAGTAAATTCAGGCCAATGGGTTTGATATGAACAGTGTCTTCATCTCGGTGGGTTGTTTGTTACCTGCAGGCAAGGATTACACTTTAGCACTGGAATATGTAATATTCAGTATCACAGTGAAAGCAGCAATATTTCGGGGTTAAAGGATAGTATTTGTAAGCTATTCCATTCTAATTCTTCCTCTGTGAATTGACCTGGAGAGAACATTAAACTATACCAAAAATATTTGTGCTGTCCTTGGTATCTGTTCTGTCCTTTTTATCTAATCTGTCTTTAGATATAAAACAGAATCTTCAAAGAAATTATAGAAATGGAACAAAGATATATTTACTCAAAATAATGCCATGTAGTAATGATTTCATCCCTGATGTGAATTTGGTCTGTTATTTTTACACTTATCAAAAATCAAATGTAATATTTATTCAGCCCAAATCCCACCTTGTTGGTTACAAGCTCTAATGCCCTTGTTTTAGTCATTTTTTTGTCTGCATGTTCTCTTGGCAACAAACTCCAGGCATTTTGAGATGTGGACTACCTAGGTGAAAATGAGGCCCATAAATTCAGGGCCTTGTATGTTAGGGTGTGGGCATGTGTGAACTGTGTAAATTTTCTCCCTCAGATGTGGCAGTTAGTTGTTAAGGGTTTTTTTTTTTTTTTTTTTTTTGTTATATTGCATGTCATTATGGTTATATCTTGGATATATGGCATGGAATTCCAGTCAGAATAGGAAGGGCATCGCAGTACATGGAAAAAGGAATGAAATATGAGACCTCATTACTCTGTAACTCTCCATTTCTTTTGCTGTAACCATGTCAAAATTCTTTACTTGATCTTTACGTATCTTTTTACTGTGGAAGGTTATGTAGCGAGTTACACAGTTCCATCAATATGATGGAGTAAGTAAAAGGAACTTGTGTGGTTACTTCATCATTTGTTCTTTACCATTATTTATTTCTAGCTTTCGGAACTTGAAATGGTGTCTGAGAATCTTTGAATCTCTAGGACTAATATTAATATACTTTGTTTTCAGGACATACGCATTCAAATTACTGTTGTGATTTTTTTTTTATATATTTATTTTTAGTAATTGGTGGGTTTCATTCCATTTTTTTTTCTTTATTACCACCACAGTTGCAGATCTTGAAGTAAAAACCAGAGAGAAGCTGGAAGCTGCCAAAAAGAAAACTAGTTTTGAAATTGCTGAGCTTAAAGAAAGATTGAAAGCAAGTCGTGAAACTATCAACTGTTTAAAGAATGAAATTAGAAAACTTGAAGAAGATGATCAGTCTAAAGATATGTGACAAGTGTTGACTTGGTAAAGAGGCCATACTGAAAATGCAAGGACTTCAATCATGGAACTGCATGTGTGCTCTCGAATTCCATAACTGAGACTATGTTTATCCATGAATTTCATTTGCAAATGATTGGAATATGTGGCAATCAATTTTATAAATGGAAGAAAAACGAAACAAACTTTGTATCCCCTTTTTATAGTTAAAAATCTGTGGATACTTACTGCTTCAATTCAAAGGAAAGGAGTCTTGGAGACCAGAGTAGTTACTTTTCTTGCATTTGAATGGTATATGGCAACTTTGTATTAAGTCTTGTATTAGTTTAATGTGGTTTTACAGAATGCAGCTAATGTTTACTTTTTTACTTCTTTTTTTCTACTGATTATTTAGAAATGTATTGCTAAAGCTGAAAATAAAACAAGCAGATTTTTAATGCCTCTGTCCAGTTTTGGTCTTCAAGAATCATCATGCAGAGCATCCCCAAGATAAGGCAGATGCTCTTTATTTAACGTATTGTACGTTGTAACGTACTGTGTTCATTCTTAAGTAACGAGGAATTCTTACTGAAAAATTGGGGTATGATCTTTTGCTGGGGAAGTCTCAGCCTCTTTAGTAGTGGTAGAAGAGCCTGACAGTGCTGGCACTGCCTTGAATTTTGCCTTGAAATGCCTTGGCACTCTCTTGTGCTCCTTCATGATACTGCGTCGCAGAGTCAAGTCTCCCCCACCCCCTGGAAACTGCTGCTGCTTTTGAGAACAAAATCCTGGTTTCTTTGTGCTTGAGGCTGTATTTGTCTTGGTTTGTGGAAGGCTGGGAACTGAATTGGTTTAAACATTCTGAACTCGATATGGAGAGTGTTTCTTCAGTGCAGAAAAGCAACTGTTAAACTTGGACATATTGGCATGTACTCGGTTTGTAGTATTATGTGTATATATAGACTAGGGAAAGTGGATCTTCATGTATAAGTGGGTGTCCTTAGGAGATCGTAAGAATTGGATTAGAAACTGGTCTTTGAGCTGACAAAAGGGAAGGTAGCTACTTTGGAAGATCTGCAAAGTTGGGGATTTTGGGGGAATATTTTTTTTCTTGTTTGTTTGTTTGTTTCTAAATTTTGTCTCCTTGCTCCTGGCAGAGTTGCTCCATTTCCTGATGTCTTCTTTTAAGACCCTGCTGTGCATACTGAACAAAAGTGGGATTGGAAAGCACTGTTCTGGTGGCATGCAACATTATTATGTTTTTATTTGTCAATTAAAATAACGAACATTGGTCCAAAGAAATGGAATATAAGGCATTTTCTCTTAAAGCTTTAGCTAACAAAACCAGATTCAAATCTCTGAAGTCCTGTAGCCAGTCTAGAATGGCCTGGGGAGTAACCTTTTACACCTAGAGTTCTTGTGTAGGAGCCTAAAGTGTTGTCCTTGTTTCCATTTTTAGGAACTTCCAATAATGAACTTAGTGTTTAACTCTGACAGCAGAGCCATGATCACTACTTCTGTAGTAGCCATCAACATACTAGACTAATGATGTAATTTTGGGTTTGCTTGGTGGTGAGTGTGGCTTTTTTGTTTGTGTGAATTTTACTTTCAGCCTTTGTATTTTTTTTTTTCCATTTGTACTCTCCCTGAAGGAGGAGAAGGTCATACAGTGCTTGCTGGTTTCCCCAGTCAGTGCTAAGACGAGAAGCTAAAGTCTTAACTGTGCAGGGCAGTTACCAGGTTGTTTTCCAAACACCAGGTGGCAGATAGGTGCAAAAGGTTCTCCAGTCTCAACAGCATTTCAGTTAATGGGATTTTAGCAGTTCTATGAATTTAGGTTTGCTACTGGACAGTGCCTTTTTTTTAAATTTAATTTTAATGTTCTTCAAGCAATTTGAGAAGAGTAAGAAGAGAAAGTAGTAGTGACTAAATTGAGAGGCCAATGGCTACAAAAGCAGCACAATTGTTTATTTTTATAATTCAAAATAAAACCCATTAACCTCAGTGTGTTTGAAACTTAAAAATACTTGTTCTCACCTTTAGCCCATCATTTGGCTGCTTCCCCTGGCTCACTCTGTGCAGTAGGCAGCTCTTCGGGGCAAAGCCCCATCCCGAAGCTCGTGAACACATGGCTGCTCGTTCTACCTTGCTCTAAGAGCTGATCACTGAACTGCGCCACTTGCCTTGAAACTTCATCAGCTGGTTGGAGAGCTTTTTCTGTAAATAATCTGCACATTATAAAAGCCTTTGACAGCTTCATGAGATGTTTAACCAGTTACTGCCCCAATTCCAAGATCTGAGGTCCTGCAACATGCTGTGCCAGGGAGCAGGACAGGAAAATATTTGCAGCATTTGTTTACTTGGCAAGTGAGCTGGCTTTTAAAATGCATTCTCTGATATTTGTTTACTTTGTCAGGGTGAGATTGCATTTTGGTATGAATGAAAAAAAAATGCAGTTTGGGTAGTCTACTAAATTCCATACTTTACTTGCAGTCAATTACAAGTGCAAAATTACGTAATCTTCCTTGTAAATACCCCCTCCCCCCCTTTTACTTACATATATATGTATACAGACACACACACACACTTAATTTTGAGTCATGAAGCTTCTATCAGTCGTTAGTGCTTAATGACTACTGAGTCTATGTCTTTAGCTTGTAAGCACGTTTTGAGGCACCAGACTAATGACTGATTACTTCTCTGGGTAAATATAAATATCAGGAGCTGGGGAAAGATGATCAAGGCTTACGTCTTTAGGCAACTAACAGAAGAGACAGTTTCAAGCCTTAAAATTTTGTGAATGAACAGTGGTGAGGTATTGAACTGGTCTTTATGCTGATCCTGTTGTAAGTACCAGGGCCAGCACGCGGCTCCCTTTTCCTGGATGTGCTTAAGGCAAGAATTGCCCCGTGTCTTTTCCGTTTTAAAGACACAAATGATCTGTAATGTTATGTCTCATTACTGAAAGCTTTTGAATTTCTAGTTGGCCTCTACATTGCATTTTTTACTGCTGCTTATGAAGGGTTGATCTTTGCACAGGTAAAGAGGCAGATGCACAGTCCAAAGCTGAATCATTCATGTATATATTTACTGTCCAGAAAGCTCAAGTTCTTTCTACAAGATGTACAAATTAATTCACCTGGAATATAAAAATTTGCTTAAGAACAAGTCCACTTCAAGGAAAACAAAACAATCATCTGAAACATACGCTGTTATGAAACATGTACTTCATTTTCGTGATGAGATTTCATCTTCTAAGACTCTCATAGAACTGGTAAGTTAGATACCTAAAGGCTTTGTACGATTCAGACCATTAACTCATTTCGGTTGCTTTCCAGGCATACACAGTTTTCTATTTAAAACCTAAATTTCTCCAGGTCTACAGCTTTAGTTAGGTCCACGTGCTCAGAAATGTCTGTCCTGATTACAGTGATGATATGTCCCCCCTAGAGCTCCGCTGCAGAGGTAAGGGGGAGAAAAAAGTCAGTTTTCAGGGGACTGGGGTCAACTTTTTGGTATTTCGTGGCTTGGTATTTCTGCGTGGAAGTCCAGTAGTTAAAACACAGTCTGTAACTGCTCCTGATGGAGTCCAAATCCACATGTCCTTCTTTCTAGCAGTTACTAACTATGAGGTTAGTAATGTGAGAGCCCTCTCCATCGCTGCTCTTTAGGATGAGCCATAGGCAGCCAAATCTGCAGGGAAGAGGTATGGGGAAATCATAGCCTAATTCAGTGGGGTTAAGGCATGGGACAAGACAAGCTGAACAGCTTTTCTTTTTGGACTTTGCCCTATGAATTCTACCTTAGAAGACTGCTAGGTGAAGAAGTGGTTTTGTTTGTTTGTTTTTAAGAAAAAGGTATTCCTGGACAAGGGACTGGATCAGCACATCTCTCATTTCTGGGGTACTCTGTGGTCTGCTGGCTTGTGAACAGCATGACAGCAGATTTCTTTGAGCTGAATTGCTTCTCCAGCAGAAGATCAGGAGAAGCAATGGTCTCCACTCGGCAGAGAGCTCTCACCAGGAAGAGTGTGGCGACACAGACTGAACTGCCACAGAAACATGCAGCGGGCCAGGTGTGGAGAATGCCTGAGCCTCTCTGTGCTACCAGGGAGTAGTGAAAGCACCGTCTGGCTCAGGTGTGAGCAGGTGGACGACCCGCTCAGCCTGGTAGTGGAGCTAAAGGAGGCAGTAGAAAGGCTAAGGGCCATCAGGGAATGTGAAAGAGAAATAGACGGGTGGAGCTGCATTCTGCAGCCTTCCCAGGAAGGCCACCCAGAGAACCCTCCAATTCAGCCTGTAAATCCAGTACGCTCTTGCCATAGGGCAGAGGGAGCAGAATTAACAGTATTGAGGGATGATCGACAATGGAAACAGGTCCCCACTCGAGGCGGCAGGAGACCCCCTCCACGGCCCACCTCGGCCCCACCAGTGGCCACATCCAACAGGTACGAGGCCCTGGAACTTGCGGATCAGGTAGAGGAGGTTGTGAACCAAGACCCACCTAGGGGGCTGCCTGCAGAGGGGCGGTCAGGTCCACACCCTGAGGCTGCTCCCCATAAGGAGAAAAGAAGCACCCAGAAGAAGCGGTGGGTGATCGTTGTGGGTGACTCCCTGCTGCAGGGCATGGAGGCACCGATATGTAGGCTGGACCCCACATCCAGAGAGGCTGGCTGCTTGCCAGGGGCCCAAATTAAGGATGTCACAGAGAGGCTCCCAAGGCTTGTCCTCAAGTCTGACTATAATCCACTGGTTCTGTTTCATGTGGGCACAAATGAAGCCATGGGCAAACTGAGGGATATCAGGAGGGACTTCAGAGCCCTAGGGATGGCCATGAAAGATACGGGAGCCCAGGTAGAGTTCTCCTCGATCCTAACAAGAGGAATGGATAAAAGGAAGAGTAGGCAGATATGGCAGATTAACAGCTGGCTGCACGGCTGGGCTTGGCAACAGGGTTTCGGTTTCTATGACCATGGGACTCTGTTTGACGACCACCAGCTAGTGGGAACTGATGGGAACCATCTCAGCAAGAGGGGCACACGTCTCTCTGCCAAAAGGCTGGCCAAGCTGGTTAGGAGGGCTTTAAACTAGATGAGAAGGGGGATGGGGAGCGTCACACAGACACGGCAAACAGTACCGCACAACCAAGGTCAGACGGGGTCCAGCGGGAGCATGGTAGTGGGGAAGTGAGGATAGGAAATGATTATAGAGGTCACTCTTTCACCCTTCCTGGGGATCTTGCGGGCTCAGTTACTTCCCTTAAATGCCTGTACACCAATGCATGCAGCATGGGGAACAAGCAAGATGAACTGGAGATCTGTGTGCGGTCCCAGGGCCGTGATCTCATTGGAATCACGGAGACGTGGTGGGATAGCTCGCACGACTGGAGCGCTGCCATGGAGGGCTATGTGCTCCTTAGGAAGGACGGGCTGGGAAGGCGAGGTGGTGGAGTCGCTCTTTATGTGAGAGAGCAACTGGAATGCACAGAGCTCAATCTGGGAGTC
>JAWLRI010000039.1:1048088-1098815 GCA_034781795.1 Crypturellus tataupa | reverse complement strand
GTGTTGGGAAAATAGTGTCATTAATGAAGTCATTCTTCCCAGCAGTTTCCCTCACTTCATCCAGCTGTCCTATATCTTTCAACATGAACTATGCACATACATCCTGACCTCTTTTCCAATGATATTTAGTAAGATTACTTCTACAGTTAACTGACACAAAAACTTTCATTAGATTGACTGAAAAAATCTTCCCATTCTATATTGTTTTGAATTGTACCTTCCTTTTTACCCATAGCGTTGATCTCAGTAGAGGCATGCTTCTAGTTTTTGTCAAAGAATCTAAATTACCTCTAGCTTTCTGAAGAAACATTAGAAAAATCTAAGTTACCTCTAGTTTTCTGTTTTTCCATGCTTTTCTTCTGAAAACATGCTTTCTTTCTGAAACTGCCCTAAATTGTAGAGAAAAAAAATACAGAATTCATTTTTAGTGGCACGCATTATAACTTAAGCACTTTGGGTCTGCTCTCCAATCAGAGGGGAAAAAATAGCTTAAATGATGGCAACAATTTTTATTCACTATACAGATGGAGCAAAATGCAATTTTCTGAAAATGTAACAAAGGTTCTGTTTCACCTTGGTAAGACAAATTCTTATTCCCTGTTGATATTTTCCACTTTGAAGCACAGGAGAAAGCAACTAAAGCTGCAGGTGTTTGTTGAGGCAGTAACTTCTGCATTGTCTAACTGTGTTTTAGGTATGTTTTGAGTTAGGTTATACCATCATACATACTTTAGTTAAAAAAAGATTAAAAAAAAAACTATGGCAATATAAATTTGTACAACAGGTTGTTAGAAAAGACTTTAATACTTAAAATCAACTTTTAAAAAATTAATGCATGAATTTGAAGTATAATAAAGTCAAAGATGAAAGTCATTAAAGTCATATGAAGACGAAAATTAAACAGGTCTGAGATCTTATATTTATCTCCCAGATAAATGCTAGCAGAGAACACACCTGACTGAAAAGATGCATGGCCCAAGAAGGCAGAAGTTCTTTATAAGGTAAGGCTTGCAGTTGAAGTGCAGGGGACTATTTAAATACTTAAATACCAATACATAAAAACTTGAGATTTAGTACATCTGTATGGACAAGGCAGTCCATTTACCTGGAATATACTGGAGTTTGTTTGAACTGGCATTTCTTTACCAAGAGGAAAAAAAAGAGTACAAGCTCCTTTCAGCCTATGATGGTAAATAAATTTATAGAACTACAACTCCAAGCATGAACAGCACCCAAGTTCATCCAAGTGGGTGATATGTGTCCACTCCAGTGTTTGTAATGGTTTAGTATTTTTCACACGACAACAGAAGATTAATACTTCTGTCACAAATAATTTACTTATCTACTATATCAATCCAACACCCCAAGTTTGAAATATCTGATATACATGCAGTAGCTTTAATACAAAGCATTCTGATTCCAAGTAATTATAATATGAAGTTACTGTTTTGTTGTATTTGCAATGAGTATGCTTGATTTTCATTTATTTTTTGGTGGTATCAAAAGGAACTTAAGTATCCAGAAACCATGGCTTGAAGGAAGTCATCACTTATGCACTGGCTGAAGCACATTTCCTGTAGAAAAGCTAAGTATGTGACCATAATTAATCATTTTTAATGTAAAGAAAAGACCAAAGGTGAATCCCTACCATGTTCCTGAATGTGTACTTGAATTTATAACCTTAGTAATAATCCATCTGCCTATAATCAATGCATTATCATTGATTATTTCTGGAAAGGGAACTTCAGATGAATTACGCATTTTTTTTAATTAATCCTTCCTATGCTGTGCAAAAGTATTTCAGTAGTTTATAGGTTAGAGATTGATTCTTACTATATCTGCTATAAGCAAAACATTTTTCCAGTGATACGCACACTGTTTTTAAAAATAATTTTATATTTGATATAGACAGAAAACAATCTGCATTAGCATCTAAATTAGAGCCTCATCAAGGTCTTTTAAAAACGCAAACCAGGACATCTGTTAGATTCCACTACATCACTACAGAACAGCAATGTACCGATGTAACTTTATTTGACAAAGTAGACTTTGTTTTATATAGTCTCTGGAGGTTTTTGACCTTTAATAAATACCTGAAGCGTGTGTACACACATACACATAAAGGACTTTAAAGGTACAGATTGTTGAATCTAGTTCAACATTCAAACCCAAGCTTAATTAACATGCAGACATGTTAATTCTAAAGCCTGTTAACTGAGATATATAACAGACGGAGATCAGTTTATTTCAGATTTAGCATATAGTATCAGTGTTGGCAAAAAATAGCATTAGATTCAATTTTTATAATTTTGGTCACACACCTCTGCTTCAAGTGTACATTGACTCCCTAGATCTGTTTCTCTTAGGACATGCTACCATTTTGTGGGCTATGCTCATTTACTCCCACTCTAGTTAGTGAGTATTTCAGAATACAGATGATGAAGAAAAGTGGAAGAAACATGGAAACTTTTTGAAGATGAAAACTTATCATATGAAAACTTACTTAGCTTTACTAAAACATTTACCAACATTAGTGTTCTTCCATAGAACAGCAGTTAATCAGGAAAGCTGCCCTGTCCATTAAGACAGCATTCTATTTTGACAACTTTTATGCATGATACTTGTGTATTTGTAAAACCAATGATCTGCTGAATTTATGTAAATAGTACATTGGTGTTCATAAAAGCTTACAAGAATACTGTTATTAAACTTCTATTATCTGTAATAAATACTGAAAACATTTTAATATTTTGTAAATTAAATATTTCCTTCAGTAACATAGGCAACTCCTCTTATCCAAAGAGGAAATAAGGGTATTGCTTTCTGAGTGGTAGAAAAAGTTTGGTCAATGCCTCCTCTTGCCATTACAAAAAATAACTGATATAAGTTCATGTTGCATTTTTAATTTACAGCATTGCCAATCAAAAATATTCCTCCTAACAATTTTTAAAAAAATAGAAAGTACAGTCAGGGTATTAAATCTCTCCTCAAGAAGATGAACAATTATTCTTGAATCTATTACTATTGAAAGTTGAATCCACCAAGACTGCAGCAAGTTTGTAACAACTGTAAGCAGTTTCTTGAAAAATTAACAAGCCATACTTATCAAAGCAATGTTTATGCTGATTGCACTCATTTAAATAAGCCTCACTGCTTCTGAAAGGGAGATTCAAAGCCCCAGCCCCGCACTAAACCCGCTCCTGTACCACGGCGCCGCAGGGCTCCCAGGGCCGCCCTGGGGCAGGTTCTGCTGCCCAGCCCTCCCTTGGGCGGGAGGGTCCCGGCGGCAGCGGCTCGCGCGCGGGGGGGATGGTCCCCAAGCACGGGGATGGTCCCGGGCCGTGCGGGGGCTCCGCGCTGCCCCGCGGGGTGACCCGCGCCGGGGCGATGCCCGCGCGGCGTTTTGGCGGCTGCGCGACCTGTCAAGCGCTTGGCCCTTCCCCCGGGCAGCGGCGCTTCTGCGGGCCCCGAGGCTGGAGCACCTTCTGCTTCGGAGCGCGAGGCAGCCCCAAAGCCTCCGAGGGTCCGCAGGGCCGGAGCCCCCTGCGGCTGGGCCCGGGCAGAGCCCCTGAGGGCCGGCGCTGCTGCTGGCCTCTCCCGAGCGGAGCCCGCGCTCCATGTGGTGATGCCGGCCCGGCTGGCTCCCCCTTTCACCTCCCTTCTGTCCCACACGGCCCTGTGTGGGCAGGCAGAGAGAGCTGAGCAGCCGCGAGGGTCAAAAGGTGTCTCTGAACTGGAGTGCGAGTCTGTCCTGGGTGTTACTCCCTGCTAGGTGAAGGCAGCTTCCTGGTCACTGCATCTTGCTCAGCACCAACGCGTGAGAAGTGACAGTTGCGATTAGAAGTCACCAGGAATGCTGCTGGCAGCAGGCTGCAAACAGGGCTCTGTCAGGGTCCGGTTTTTAATAAATTTGGGGAAAAAATTCCCATGGCAGTTTGGTATTCATAATATTTTTGAAGAGGTTTTGTTTTGTTTTCCTTATGACTTCTTTTTATAGTATTTTTTTTATTATTTTTTTCCAAACTTTTTACTTTTTTTTTTTTTTTTCCTGTTAAAAGTGCTAGCGATATAGCATTGTCTAGGGTCATAGGCAAGGATCTTTTCTCTGAATAAGTTTTTTAGTCTTGGTGTAATGGTGTTAGTGTTAAGGATGATTCTGTGGTATGAATCTGTCATTAAATCTGCTCTTCTAGCTCTACAACATATTTTCACTTAAGGGAATGAAAAACTGTTTTTGCAAGATTTATTGCTGTGTTAAAAATGATTCAGTGCTAAGATGTGTTCAGAGTCTGTGAGGATCCTGCTTCCTTGTCCAAGTCAGCAGGACCGCCAGGGAAGTTCATCAGCTGTTCTCTTTGGTTAACAAGGGCTCTTGGAAAGCAGTGTTGCTGCTTAAAAAGAAACCTATACTAGTAGCTGCGTAAACTACTAGTTCAAGTTCAGTAACTGTTGACCCCATTCCAAGTGAGGAATATTGTTCCTTCGCTACGAAATCCCAAGTTTATTTGCCCCTGTCACAGGAAAGCCTTGAAAAAATACTTGTTAAAACAACGTTCTAACAGTTACATCTGGTTAAATGCCTTTCTAGGGTTTTGCTCGCTTCGCAGTTCAGTGTCTTGTCTTAAATTTTGAGGGTTAGTTGTGTTCAAAATAAACAGTTCTCATTTCCGTATAGTTTTTACAGGTAGAGTGATTTGGAGCACTCTTTCACCATGTAGAAATGTCTACTAAAAAGATTTGCGGTCTTATATAAAGCCTTGTCTTAAACAGTTGCAATGTGAAGGCAGTAGTTCACCTAAGAATCTATCTTTGAAAGAGAAGGAAAGTTTCATGGACTGAGAAATAAAAGGTGAAGGCTAGTCTGCAGATATGAGAATCTAATTCTCTACTCCAGTTGTACAGTTCTTGAGCTGTAAGATTGATATGTTTGGCTTTCTCTGTTAACTGAAGGAACGTAAAAAATATATTTGTTTACCATGGAAATTATTCGCTGATGAATTTAACCATCCAGTAACAAATTCTATTGTTTGGAAGCTGGCAAGGTTATTTGCGACAATCTCTCTGTATTCTTATCTAAGATAATTTTGCTGTTCAAAAAGTAGCTTGAATGTAGTTATGTCTGTATTCATGGGGGTCTGATCAAGAACTCATTGAAATCAGTTTTACCTGTTTCTGTGATCTCTGGACCTTGTTTAAAAGCACATTTGTGTGTGTGTGTGTTTAGTTTTTGTGGTTTTTTTTTTTTTTTTTTTTTTTTTCCTAGATAATCAATGAAATTCACTTTTGGACAGATTGATGTCTGAGACTGCTTTTGTTACCTGAAAGCATTGTTTGAATTCATTATAAATAGAAAATAATGGTTAAAGTAATACATTCATTTATTATGTTCTTGTGCGAAAATGAAACAGGGATGATTTGATTAGTGATCTTTGAAAGCATGTCTGGTGGAGGTATCATTATTAAGTTAAAGTAGCTAATCTTCTCTCTTCATTTTATTAAACTTGAAGAATGCAGTGGGGTGAAGTTGGCTAATGGAGTTACCTGGTTGCACTTCCTGCTGCTTGTGCCCGTGGAGGCAGTGGCTCCTTAGGTTTCCCCCCAGAAATTTGGACATGGAAAAACAAATTTATTAAGCTCATCATGCAAAACTTCACTGGCAAGTTTTAACTTAAAAAGTCTGATGGTAGAAGAGTCTGTTTCGGTACCACTGTAAGGTGATCCAGGTTGGATTTTCTGCCTTTCCAGGCTTCTTTCTTCCTTGCACCAATTATCCCTTGACTCAGCTGCTTGGATGGACTCTCCAGGTAGTTCCCTCTCTGCAGTTGTGTGCGTGAGTGAAGAGGCGGGACCAGGAGATATGGAGAACTCGGGAGATACAGGGAGTTCCAGGAGATACAGGGGATCCGTGGCCCATGTTGCTGGGACTGATGTTCCAGAGCTTCAGCTGGGACCCCTGTGGCCTGACCAAGTTCTGCCATGGAAGAACCAGGTGCTGCTGGTTCCCAGCCCTACCTGCCGTTTCCTCTGTGGAGCAGGCAAATCTGCGCGTGGTTGTGGAGGATGGGGCTGGCGTTGGAGGCGACCTGGGGGAAGGGCAGGAGGTTTAGGCTGGATCAGTTTGCTGCACAAACATTGGTGCTGGTGCAAGGATGGGGGTGGAAGCAGGCGGCAAGGGGAGCGGGGTGTGTCTGTTTCTTGTGGTGACAGTGACACATTTTAAAGTATATTTGCTACTGGCCTGGCGCAGCAGAGTTAAGCTCATGTGGCACTGACAGCTTCAGGACTTTGTTCAGTTATGGTTCATGGGCACATCTTAAGTCTAAGATCCCTCAATCCGTGGCAGCATGTCTCTGATTTCATTATACATTTTGAAGGATTTTTGAGGGAAGAATCTGGCCTTTTGTATAGTAATTCCCTGGTTGTGCCCTTGTTGTCATTGTTATTTTTATTTGGTACCTATTGTCCCATTGAGCAGGACTTAATGGGGAAAATATGCTCCTGTTTATAACTGCTGTTCATTCATCAGAAGTGAATTTTTGAAACAATGGCTTTGTTCAGTATGTATATTGAGTTTTCGAACTTAAAATTCTGATATCAGAAAAGATGACAATTGCAGCTTCTACTAAGAAAACTTCAAGATACCTTGTAGTAAGGGGGAGTGGATTTAAAAAAAAATCCAAACTCATGAAAATTTTGAGGTTGAGCAGAGACTTTGTTGACTTCAGACAGTTTCTAAGGAGGCAGTGTGTGACTCTTTTGCTTAGTCTGCGATTTAGGGATTAGGTTTTTCAAGATCTGTCTTTAAGCTTTCAAGCTATCACAGAAGTTTTACTTAGTGTTTCAGGATATGGATGGGCATTCCCTCCCCCCCCAAAAAAAATCTATGAGTGACAATCTAGATGTTGTGTCCTCCAGCTGTTTGTCCCTGCTGCTCTGCAGCCTGACCTTTCCCATAGCTTTAGGCAAGATCTTTAGGCCGCTGAATGGCCAGCATTAGCTCAAGGCACCTTCTTGGCCAGTTCCCATGATTGATTTTGCCTGAGGTGGCTTGGTGCTTGTGACTCCTGTTGCCAACCCAAATGGGTGGCAACCTGTCTTTGTTGGGTGCTGATGAGTAACCCTGGGCTGCAGCAGTAACTGCCAGGCTGACTTTGCCAGGAGATATCGATCTGCAGCTCCTCAGTCATGTTTTCTGAATTGGACTTAATGGTTTTATTTTTGTCTGCTACTGATAACATCATAATTCTTTATTGAACCCGTCTGAGGAGATGTGGGCTGAGAATTCATGTCAGTTATAGAGTTGATAATTTTATAGAAGTTACAAGAGCAGCCTTGAATTTTTCCACTCAAAAATACTACCTGTTTTTAACCTTTTTGTGGAATTGGTAGTCAGTATAAATTTTGTGATTTACCCTGGTGATAAACTGGTGTGCAGTGGCTTCTCATGTATGTGGATGTGACTATATATATGTATGTAGTGTGTTTTCAAAGATTTTTTTGTTGTTGTTTTCACTGCTGCTGTCTGGCTGGCAACAGCCATGACAACCAGTTTAGAGCTCTATGTGGACAGTTGTACCTTTTTTTTTTTTCTTTTTTCTTTTAAGACCTGTCTTCCTGGAGCTATGTGATTCTCCAGAATATAGTCTTTCCCTCAAGCTTGAAATGAGAACAGAGAGAGTTATCCCTTGACTTTAATAAAAAAGAACTAATAACTTGTGTTGATGCTTGTGCAATAAACTTTCATGATTATTGCATGCTTGAGATTGCCTATATACATTCTTTTCTAATTAGTGGACATGATACTGTGACTACTGACTATTTACTTGTCTTGTCTTTGAATATGTTAATTTTATATGTTATTTTTTCTTTACCTAAAATGCTTTCATGTCTATATAGAGTGTAGGGAGGTGGGAAGCTTCTTGTCACCTGAGTCTGCTTTATCTGACACTGACTTCTCACTTAGGTGACCCAGGAAAATCCCTGAACTTTTTGCTTGAATCTCAGTTGACAAAGTAAGACTAATATCTGTGTTACAGAGTGTGTTCCTCAGGATTACTACAAATGTAAAATGATGATGTTGCATGTTGTTGCTGTCATTGCTGCTTTTTACAGATGACTAATGTTACTTCAGCTTCTTTGAAATTTGCCATAATTACAAGACTTGCCACTTCTTCTTATAGGACTTTGGATTTGTTTTTGGTGTAAATATTCTGATATAGTGTTGGCTGTTGGTAGATACAACTGTCTGTTGACGTGCTAAAATGGATGCATTTTAGTTCATTTATTTATTATTCTAGTTTTTATTATTCAGCCCTTTTTTTGTGCATTTCTTAGTTACTCTTCAGGAAAACATGCTTTCAAAATGCTTTACAAAAATGTCTATACTTTTGATAAAAGCTGAGCATTCTAGGGCAGTTAGTGTGCCTGAAACAGCAGTTATTTTCCTGGACTCTGCTCCAAACTCAGGAGGGAGTGGATTGCTGCTTTTTTAGCCTAAAGAGAAGACCTTCTCTTTTCCTTAGAATGATTTCAGTCCTTGCAGAGCTGAGATGCTACTGCTCCCATTCCCATGTGGGGGTGATAGTTAACTGTAAACCCCTGATCCATTAGTGGGGGCCACCTCAGCACTGAAAAGCTGCTGCAGTTTCCTGCCTTTCCAGGGGTGTAATAGACCCTCTATCCAGTGTGTTGCTATCTGGATTCTTATTGCTTCTCATGGAAGATACAAATCTGTCACCAGAGCTGCAACAAATCGTTGTGGTCAGAATTCTGCTGATTTATGGTGACTGCTGCCAAAAACAGTTGCCCTGCATGGTAGTTTTTATTTGCTGGGATTACTCGTCTTGATGCAAATCAAGTTATCATTTTTCAAGAAAATTTGTTTTAAATATTTTGAGACAGGGACTATATCTTTTTTAGCCTGTATTTCCTTAGCATAATTTAGTCAGTAAAAATGATCTTAGTAATATATTTCAATTTCTTAGTACGTGAACTTTGGAAAGCTATTTTTAGATTAAAATATAAAGTTTATATTAATATCTGCTTTATTGTGTATTGTTATGCATGTGTATTTTCACCTAAAATTAAGCTCATTAATATTTCTGAGATGGAATGTCTTTATTTCATGACTTCTGAGGTGTTTGACAGCGAAGGAGAGCTGGCAGCTTTCTCCATGTGTGACTTTGGAGGTGGTGACTGCTTTCCTCCATCTAGAGATGTTGAAGCAGCACTTTCAAAGTGGAACCTCCCACTATTCTTTACAGCAATGCAAGCTCTGGTTTGTGTATGGTTTATATTTATGGGTATACATTTATTCAAACAAAAATGAATAACTATTGTTGTTTTCCATTTTGGTAGCGATGTGTCTTATGCTGCACTTCTCTGGAGTGACAGCAGTAGCTTTTTGCTTAGTTGCGCAGCAGAGCAAAACAGAGTTGACAGTGCAACAGTTATCCTGCAGACATGCCTAAATTTTTCAGTCTATTTATGAGTATCAACAAACACTTTGTGCATACTTTTGCCATGCGTTGAATGCTTCTATTTTCCTTTAATTTAGCTTAAAACTAGTAATGGAATTCCTGAGGTTTTGAAAGGAATAACTCTTGGCAAGCCTGGAATTTTGAAACCAAGGGCAAATTAAGATACCAAGCAAACACAGGGAGGACTACTACTTCAGGGAAATATGTTAAGATTCTTCCGACATCTTGGAGACAGTTACTTTTTTTCTCCCCTTTTTAATAACTGTAACTTTAAATTACTCTTGTAAAGCTTTGTTTTGTTTTAAGGAAAATACGCTTAAAAGAATCTTATTGGAACTCAAGAGGACTTTTTCTTTTCTTTTTTTTTTTTCTTGATGTCACTCGAGAGGTTTGGCCTTTTCAGCCAACCACTAGGAGTAAAGAGCGTATTCAGGTTTTTCTTTGAATCAGGCTGTATTTTTCTGTAAAACAAATATTGATTGAAGCCTGGAATTAGATTACATTTTTTAGTTTAAATAAAATATGCTCTTGCTTTTAAATGACAGCAATAACTGCAATTGGAAATAGTTATTATACATCTATGGTTCAATAATCCTGTCAAATTTCTGTTTACATTTTCTAAAGTGTAATTGTGCTGCTTTTAAAAGGTGTAACTAAGAGCCACTCTAGGCCTGTGGGATGAGGAGGTATAACATGGGGAGGCTTGCCTGGCTCTCCTGGCTTTTCCATTTTTGGCCCCTCTGGTGCTACCTCTGCAGCCCCCTTCGTGCCCTCTTCCCACTCGTGACAAGTGTGCAGTGTCCGCAGCAAACTTGCACGCTCATTTATTCAGGTTACTGCATCCCCCCACAGAGGTTCATGGCTCTTACGAACCTTCAACCGCTCTTGTTTTCCTTGCAGTGTTTCATATTATCCTAAGCACTCTGTGAATGTCTCAGGGCTCATTATCAGCGCTCTCAAACTTAACTCATTAGCTCACCATTTGCAATGCTGCTGACGGTGCCGTAGTCCTGTGTTGCCCAAGGCAGTAGTTTGGGAGTAGCCCTCTTTTTCTTTATTTTTTTTTTTTCTCCTACATCCACAGTCATGTTTTATTCATAACTTTCTTCTTCATTCTGTCTCTACAAATACAGTTGAGACCTGTAGCTGTCATCTGGGGTACTTTAAGTACCTCCTCTCTCCTCTCTTGATACTCGTATCTGTGCAATCTGTTTAAAACACAGCTGGTAAGATTTTCTGCAGTCTGCTTGACTGCTAGTTTCCCTCATCAAGTTAAAGCTCATTGTTCTTGAATCTGAAAGATCTACATCTCATATTTGTACATCATAATCCTCTTTTCCCCTCTGTTCTTGACACTCAAATCTATTCCCCCTCACCCTCTTCTTTTGTCTCTATCTCTTCACATAAATTTCATTCCTTATATCAAAATTGGGTCTGTTTTCACAACATGGTTTTAGTAATGTTCTCTACTTTCATTTAGGAAACTTCTGAGTACGCTGTCTGTTATTTATGTTAAAGCCTCTATGTGAGAAAAGGGTTACACCTCTGATTTTTTCTCTGTAGTTTTAGACTATCCTTAGTGCCTACCCAAGCTGATAGGGATGCACATTAGTTTTTCATCCTTTTTAGAGACCTGTGATATTTGTGCTGCTGTGTTTGGTTCATTTGTGTGACAACTACACTTTTTACTGTGGAATGAGAAAAGAGCTCTGGTTGCTCACTCTAAAATTGTGTGGACGTAATGTCAGACTTGGTAGGCTCTCTACAGCCACATGTAATTTATATTAGTGAACATTTTTGCGGCATTTGGTAAGTTTATTTGAGAGGGGGGAAAAAAAGATGTAATCTTAATCCTTTATTTAAATTATATTAAAGTCCAATGAAATGGGCAGTAAAATTAGGATTAAATGCCCTGTCTTTTTCTTGTCTTGTTGCAAGGCTAAACGTAATGTTACCAAACATTATGTTTTCCCTAAAAAAAAAAAAAAAAAAAAAAAAAAATTTAAATGAGGGAGAATGAAATTTCTGAAACTCTTCCTTATTTGAATGTGAATAATGAAATGAAAAATGAAAAAGTGAGGCAATTACAATCCATTTTTACACATAGTTTTGTGTGTCTGTCCTAGTAATGTTGCAGGATATTAGAATTATGTTGTGACAAATCTCTTCTGGGCTATGCTGACTGCCTTGTGTTTAATACCTCGAAACTTGAGCATCAGTTTGCAGTCTAAATGAGCATTTGTTTGCTCTTAGTAACGCAGCATATACCATAGACTTATAGACATAGCTTCTAGTTTTGGTAACAGTCTTTTTTTTACCTTGTTTTTCCTGTGCCTATAGTGAATCTGGAGCATCTGACATTTACAAATGTGTTTTACTACTACTTCAGTCCATAAGTGTCAGTGTTTGCTTAATAAATACATTTTTCTTCCTGCTTTGGAATTCCCCATTCTGTTAAATCCCAGTAAATTGGTCCCATAGAGCACAAGTTCATGTATGTCTGTTTGACTTAAATTCACTTTTCTTCAAGAAGTTCTGTTTCTTGTGTCAACTGTAAAATTACCTAGTATAATATAAGTATGTAACAGTTTGTTGAGTAGATGTAACTGTCTTATTTTAATTTTTATATTTTAAAACACTTTCATAATAAATTAAAAAATAGATTAATATTAAAATCAGTACTACTAACCCCCCCCCCCCCACACACACACACACACACACACACACACTTCTCTGCAGCTTCGATTGTGCTGGAACCACATTCCTTTAGTTTTTTCCGTGAATTTTCCATTGCTGATGTAAAAAAGAAAATAAATAACACCAATTTTAATAAAATCTCTGTTCTTTCTTCTGTCCCCTGTTCTTTCTTCTCCTCTAAGGCCATAAACAGCTCTGATTTACCCTAGGGCTCTGCCTGAGGCATGCCCTGAATATTTGTGTCCTAGTTTAAATGTTTGAGAAGTGGTAGGTCTCACAGAAACAAGCAGATAAAAATTAATTTGTAAATAGTTATGTGAAGTTTTAAAACTGTAATGTTCACATCTCACCTCTGATAACTATTGATAATACAGTGGAGCACAGCTTAAAGTGGCTCTTTTATTTAGATCCTAATTCACGTTAATATTTGCTTAATGTATTGATGCTTAATTGGATTATAGCTGACAAAATTTAGGGAGATATATAGAGAAAATAATGTGCATCTTAGGCACATGCCAGTTGGTTTGGAATTCCCTGATTAAAAGTTTTCCAAGGGCAGGAAAGTGCTAGATTATAGATGATTTCTTTTTACTTCAAAGTGAGAAGATGTCTAAGAAGGAGCAAACCTTCAGACTTGAGACTTTGAGATTAGACTGAGGCACTTTGTGATTAAGTGTGTACTCCAGGCAAAGCTTTTAATGAAATGATTAAGTATTGACTATCATAAGCTACTTTGTGCTAGAAAGTGGAGTAGTGGAAACCAGTTTGTTCTGTGATATGTCAAACTACACTTGTTTATTATATAATACGATGGGGTGCAGTGATACTATAGCTGGATCAGCTCTGATGCTGACTTGCAGAGTGAACAGTGTGTTAAGGAACCTATGTTAGATTCTCATGAATCTTCTAGCATAAATTACTAAAGCTGTAGTGAATAAAATACAATATCTGAAGTAAGTACTTTCACCTTTTGCACCAAAAAAGAAAATTCACCACATACTGCTTATTTTTATATAGTCTTTATGAATTCCACAGTGCTTAATTACATGAAATTCTAGAAAATTTTAAAGTAAATCAATATTTTTGAAATAAAGCTGATTTTCTGCTCTTGCTCTCAGATGTCAGAATCTCTAGGAGGGGCAGATCACATTTTTCCTTGCTGTTTTCAAAGACCCTATATAAGTTTGTGACCTAAATGTATATATGTGTGTGTATATTTTTTTCCCTAAGGGAGTTATGCTGAGCTTTTATTGTTGATTAATTGTTGGGGGTAGGATGGGGAAGGGATGACTACGTTCATTCTTTTAGAGTCAACAAATGTACAGCTCTCTGCATCCTTTCAGGAGTACGTTCAGCTCAATCATTAGTGTGCAGAAGTGCTAGCAGTCAAATTGTCCAGAATTGGACACAATCCAGGAGGAGAAAAGAATGTAAACTTTTGTCTGATGAAACATATAGAATCTCCCTGTTGGCTAGGAAGGAATAAGTGCAGTGCTGTACTCAGGGTGTTTTTAAATGGTTAGATTTCAGATTTGGTGTGTATGAAATGTTATTTCTCAAGCGGGCCGTACCAAGGAAACACAGTTTCAGAAAGCCCTTTGTATTCTTGCCTTCGAGAGCAAACAAGGAAGTATCACAGAAGAATGCTCTGAAAAGATGATGTACTGAAGCCTAGCAATGCATGCTGAACAGTACAAGTATTTTTATATATATAACCTTAACAGTAAATAGTCTGGCCTGGCTCTTGGAGCGACTTGAGCATGAGCTTAGTTTAGCTTCACTGTAAATGCTCTATGTGAATTATTTCCAGTACTAAACACAGGTTTAGTAATGCTAGATGACTCGTTACCTTCCATTATCAACGGGCTATTTTAAGGTGGGTAGTTGTGTGAAATTTTATAGCATAGAGGACATTAGACATAGAGGTAATTAAGATCATAAAAGTCAGAAGAATAACTGTCTTTCTTGTTTGACATGTAAGCTTATATAATTAAAATGTAACTAAAACTGTCACCAAAATGTTTGATGTTAAATTGTGTGTATTAAGAGGCAAACCCTTGCCAAGTTCCTTATAAGCTAACCCTAATAACAAATTTTAAGTAAACTGTTTAGATTTTCAAATCTATCCTTGGGAATATATTACTTTGTTGCTAACAGATGAGAGTAGAGGTACTGTTGAACAGAAATTTGATAGTAATGTCCAAAACCACATAGCTTTTAGCTTTTATTTTGAAAGGTGAGTTTCTTCTGCTCTTTGCTAAAATCCCATCATATTTTCTTTCAAAACAGAAGTGGTGAAGAGAAAAAAATCCATGAGAAAAATATTTTGTTAAGAGTGTGTAATTTGGAATTAAGGATTTGTGCTTTTAGTACAGAAATTCATGTGAATAATAAGATTTGAAAATTTTCAGTTGGTGCAGGTACAAAGTGACTTGTTCATTTGCACTTTCCCTCAATATATGTAGAAGTTGTTTGACTGGTACAGTTTGTTCTAGCGGCTGTACAATTCCCAAGCCGAAGCAGTGAAACTGGATGTCAATAGTTATTATTTTAATTCAAGAGTAGTGCTAGGGACTGCAAGTACAGTTTTTCGCCTGTTTGCTTTTGCCATCTTGTATGTGGCTGATGATGTTCCAGGGATCTGCTAATAGCTGTTCAGTGACAACTTTGATGGGAACAGATAAACTTGTAGCTCAGCTGCTTCTGTTCAGCGTGTCTGTGCTGTCCATGAAGTGCGCTCTGAAGGAGTTTGTCTGCAGTGAGTTAGCCTGTGAGTTTATAGCCGGGCTCTAAGAACCTTCACAGCAAAAGCTGGCACTGAGCAGCGAGTACGCTTGCGTAAATTTGCACCCTAATCTACAGTATTTTGCTGTTGAATGACCTTCTGCCACATGCAAGCCCATGGTTCATGGCTGTTGTGAATACAGTTAAATTGCTAATGCTCTTCCTTGCAATACCTCTACTATCACACACCTATGCCTACGAGACAAACTGAAGGTACCAGTTACTGACACTGCTCCACAGGGACAATGTAGCCCTCATGCTCTGAGCTGCATCGTGGAGGCGGCACGTACAAATTCATGAAGGGAATGGGCATAGCACTGGGTGCCTTGGCACTATGTATGGAGTGCTGAGGATTTGTGGAGAGCACAGGCAGGGCAGGCTGTGCCGGGGTTTCGGAAATGAAGATCTAGGCGCTTTTGGGAAGGAGATGTTTAAGAAAGGGACAAAAGGGTTGTATGAGGGGAAGATGGACTAGTGCAAACCCAGGCATAGTGTATATCTGGTAAGAAGATGGGATAAGAAATTTCAGAAAAAGGAGGAATCATCTGCAAGAAAAATCAGAGGATAATATGTTAGAGCAAAATGGGTAGAGATAAAAGTCAGGTTCATAATCAAAATATAATTTGTAGATGTTGCTAATCTGCTCTTCCTTGCTGCTTTATAATAATACATTTTTGATGTGAGCATTTTTTATTTTTCCTGTATTTTCCTAATTGCAGGTAGCATAATGTGTTTTTTTTTTTTCTTAAAAATTCCAGATTGCAAATGATCCATCTGCCCTGAAAGACATGTCTAGAAACTCACTGTAATTTATAAGAATTGATTGTACTTTTGATGATAGCAAAGTGCTTTGATCAGGTTCTGCTCTTTTGTTCAGATGTTCAATTTGAAAAATTGAATTTAAAAAAATCAGTTAATTTTAAAATTAAAAAAAAAAAGAAAGAAAAGAAAAAGTACTTTTGACCTGCATAAGTGGAAAAAGGATGTTCTACTGTGTCTTCATGATTAAGTATCATCTTGCTTGTGCTGTTTGGCCTCTACTGTATATAGGGTGACTAGATTAAGTTGCCAGTCCTTTCCTTCCTTCCCAAAGAAGGTGCCATGAGCACGTGTGCTTTTGCATCATGTTCTTGCTTCCCTAGTGATTTTACAGAACACTTATTAAGCAGTATTTGCTTCCAAGTGAAAAGCTCTGTTGTTTCCTGTGTAGTTTGTGGAGTAGCAAACATGAATTGACAAACATCTTCAGGTAGTCAACATCGATAGGTTGGAGTTTTTGAGAGAACCTACCTTGAGGGAACCTAAGAACATTTTTAACCTGTGAAATATTAAGGGTTAAATGATTTATCTGTAGTAATACAGCAGCACCAAAAATGCTTAAAATATTTAGAATAGGAAAATACTGAATGGGCAGTAATGGTTAGGTACTATAAAAAATTCATTTGGTTCAGATGTAGAGTTTGACCTGTGAAAACCTGGAGGGTTTCCCGTAGATGAGAAGCCTAAAAATTGGTGAGATTAAACAGGGGTGTAGGAGTGGGGTAAAGATAAAGCAGTAGAAAAGCAGGTAGGGAGCTGAAAGAGGACTGATAAAGCAGAGGGACTGGCAAGCAGAAGGAAGAATATTCCGAATTTTAGGTGCTTGACTTTTTCTTTATATCACCTTCTATGTATAAAACCAGTGTTTTGCTGTCAGTGCTGGCTAGTTATCATATCTCTTATGGTTTCTTTCAGAATTTTTCCGGTATTGTTATGAACAGATAAGGAGCTTCTGTGCTTTGTTTTGGTTTAACTGTATTCCAGTGCAGGCAAAGGAGTTGAAATAAATGGATATACTCTTTGGGATTAAAGTGCACCATCATAATTATGTCTATCTCTCTGTTTCCTCTAACTGTATTCCTAATTCTGTTTCAGAAAATAATGGTGCTGGTGCAAATTCTATTTATTTATTTATTTATTCTTGTTGGAGTGCAGTTTCTGTAGTTTGTTGGTGAGCTCAGATGTAATGCTTTGGTCTGACAGAAGTTTGCATGTTGTTTGCTTGTACAGTCTGAGCAGCACAATTTTCATTTGCTTTTGAATTGTCTAGATTAACTGTGTAAGTACAGAGACAAAGAAGGGAGTCGGGGTTTATCTTGGATTATCCAAACTTGCTTAGAACATTATTGCCAAAGGCTTATTACGCTTAGTGATTATTATGTTTATGAAGTTGTTGTATTTTCTCAAACCACAGTTCTTGTAAAAAGGATAATTAAGTTAAAGCTTGGACTTCTTTGCAAGATCTGTGCCAGTGCCAAAATATTTTCAAACAGTACTTATCATTTCAAAGATATTCTTTTAACCTGAAATACTAAGTAAAGGAATAACCTCTTAAAACTCTGTCCTTCTAGTTTACTAAATATTATTTTTAAGGTGAAAATAAGTCATTTATCTTCGACTGCCACTGGAAATCAGACAGACTTGACTACAAGGGTGCTATCTGCTCTGTGATATGTCGGCTTGAAGTTTATGTTCTCATTCTGAATCAATCTTTATGCTGTAGATCTTTTGTAGGCTGGGAGAATCTTTCTGTTTACTAAAATGTTCAGCAACCAGAGCTGCAAACAGGCTTTAGCAATTCACCAGCTTCTAAAGACTTAATGTTATGTCTTCACATAAAATATAATTTAATAGTAAGTTACATAAATGCTTGAGCTTAATGTTTATAAAGATGTTAGACCTCCACGGTCAACTTCTTGATAAGTGATGGGAACAACTTCTGTTGGTCAAAATGAAACTGGAAATAAAACATCAGGAACTTGAGCTGAACTTGAACATTCAAGTGTAGTTTTATCTCCATACTTGCAAGAAGATATAGGAATAACTAGAATGTTTAAAAAAGAAATCCATGTTGATTAAGTGTTCTACATTCCTGTTCCTAATCCTTGGGAACTTTGAAGCTGCACTTGGGCAGAATATTTGATACTTTTACTGCAGTGTAAATAAAAGTTAAATACGCTGCTTGTGTACATCTACATATGGTAAGTCTTATCAAATCAGTTTCTCATGTTGAAACTGAAATATGAGTAAGTTATCATGAATAAGTTGAAGAGCAGTTTCAGAGGGTCCAGACTCTTTTCTTTTCCCTTAGGTAATATATAAGTTTTTGTAAAAGTAGTATTCAGGCAAATGTATTTTAGCAGATCCACGTGGTATTTCCACACGTTATCATGAAGCTGTGTTTTCCTGACCACCAGTCTTAAGTATGACTTGTTAACAAAAAAAAAAAAAAAAAAAAAAAAAAAAAAAAAAAAAGGGGGGGGGGGTGGTGTTGAAAGTGTTGCCCTTCTTGGGCTACATGATCTGTGGTCCTGCCTTTGGTTGGCCCTGGCAGTAGTGTGGCCTCCCATCAGCTAGGACATCACTTCGTGTGGATTAAAATTCAGAGGATTAGCTAGAGGACTGAAAACCATGTCTTTCAACTGTAACCTTTTAGATCAGTTTAAAGATGCCTCCAATAGCATTCTGAGGGACAGCAACAAGGCAATTTGTTTGAAATATTCTATCTTGCTGTATATTTTAATATTATATATAGATAATACTATATATAATCTATAATTATATATAGATACACACACATATTTTAAAAAGGATATTTTCATGCTACTCAGTTTGTCATTCTTTGAGCCATTTTTTTTCACATGACAAGAAAACCAAATTGTAGAATTATTATTAGTTACCTCAAAAGCATAGGCCTGCTTTTGATAGGCGTATTTCTGCTAACTCTTGCCTCAGTTTTATTCAAGAATTACATTGTTGTTCTGTCGTTAAATAATAATTTGTTCTTTGGCATTTTTCTGCACTTCAGTGTTAACGTAAAGAAAAAACATGAGTTTCCAGTGATGTGGATGTGTAAATGTTAGTACTGAGTCATTTGGAATTCTTTGTGATTTCACAACAGTAGAGGAGTTTTTTCCCTGAGGGACAAGCAGGAATTTGTAGAGTAAAATTTTATGCAGTATTCCAGACTTCCATCTGCAATATTTAGGATGATTTAGTGATTCTGGATATTCATTCTGTTTGGGCTTGTTTAAATAAAAGTTATTGTACTTAATTGGTCTTTTTGTGGAGTAAGTTTCATCTGCTCTGGTTGAAGTGTTTGGTTGCTAGTCATAATGGAATTGGTATATGCATATCTATGTGTGTGTGTGTATGTATCTTTATATATATGTGTACACACAACTTGATATCCTTTGTTAACTTGTTTTTTTTTGTCGTCATCGTTTCTCTCCCCACCCTTGGAGTCACTCAAACACGGCACATGCTTAAGAGCTGCTCCTAGGACGTGATTAAGGTAGCGCCGGTAGCTGTCAGTCAAAAGATAAACCTTTTAAAAGCTTAGCTCTAATTTTGAACATATGGTAAAAAGAACATTCCTAATTTCAACTGTCTCTGCCTGTAATTTTTTCTTCTGAAGCGCATAAAATGTGCAAGCACCTGTGAGCGTCTTATTTATAAGAAAAGGCACCATTTTTCTTTAACCCTAATATATATATTTTTTTTGGTATGAATAATCGTTGCTACCAAGAAAAATAAATATGCTTTTGGTTGTGTGCAGCCTGCCCTTGTTCTGTCTGCCTGGATTAGGAACATTATTTTGATGTGCAGACCAAATTAGGATGCCAAATTATTTGAAACCTCTCCTGACTCGCTGTCAACTTGGAGTGATGGAATGATTATTTCACAAAACTTAATATAACTAATGAAAGTAAATAACTAATAAAACTTTATACCAGCTTTAGTTTTAGACCACCCTTACAGTTAGTAAGACACAGCTGTTCACAGGAATTTTATTGTGGTCCCCAGAAATGTCCTATCTGTCCCTGTTGCTTGAGGACTAGTGAAAACCCACGCTTAGCACTGAGCCAGCAGCGAAGCTTGTGATGTTGGTCACGTGTTAGAACATCTGCTTTTGCTGTTCCTGTTGCTGTCCTTTTCATTGATTAAATAAATAAGCAAGAACAGCTAAGGATAAATAGTTTTAATTCGAAAACATCAGTTTCTTACAAGTGGAGATGTGGCTTTTAGGGAATGATTTGGAAAATCCATATAAATCTGAATTGCATTAAGATTTATATTCCTTTTCATTAATTTTCAAACTTTATAGTTATTCTGATACTGTTTGACATTTTATTACATAGTCTCTCTCTCTCTCTCTCTCTCTCTCCCCCTATATATATATATGTATATATATATTTATATATGTGTGTGTGTGTTTAGATCCAGTTATTGGGTAACTTGAACAGACCATGGTATACATGCCTGTGCTGTTGTTAAATTGACCATGTTTGTTATTTTTTTTTTGTCTAAACTCCCATGAAATTATAGCCTTTGTCATAACAGGCCTCATAGGTCAGTTGTGATTGATACTTTAGCCCTCTTTGCAGCCTCCTCTGCAGTGGCAGAAGGAAGGAGAGATCGTGTGGGATTTTTCTATGAGAACCTGTGTTTATTTTTATTGCTGACATAAAACTTGTTTCTTTTGCTTGCGCCACTAGCAGTAGCAATGGAGAGACAGAGACGCAGGCTGGCGGATGGTGCCTTGAAGTTTCTGGAAAGCTCAAAGGGTTTATTTCTTCTTAGGAAGTGAAGGCCAGCAGCCCATTTCAGAGTTAGTGGATCAACAGTATATTTGTATGTTCTGAGACCACACATAAAATCCATCCTGCTTTAAACCAGTTGTATTACCTGGCTTCTTTCTGCGTACAGGAGAGCTTTGGGAAAGAAAACCAGCACTCTGGAATGGGAGGTAGAAAATGGAGACGCAGACTGGTGAGAGGAGGAGGAGCGAAGAAGTGAAATGAAGACTTAAGAGAAAGAAACGGTCAAGTCAGTGTAGGAACAGAAGTCCAGTGAGATGTACACGGAGTTTCTGAAAGGCCTGGGGTGCAAAAGTCCTTACTTTGGCTGCTTCTGCTCCTGTTGTCTGGAGTAGTTGTCACCTGATTATCTTCACTGCAGTGAATGATGATACTCCTAGCTAACCCCCAAATTTGCTGTGAAAGGGCCAGTTGCTGCTTTCTGAGTATTGGCCTTTGGAGGGAAGTTCCTGTGTCAGGAGATGGGGTGGTGTGGGAAAGGCAGAAGAAAAAGGAACTGTTTTTTAAGATACTCTGTAATTACTTCTGTGACTTAATCAGTATAATATGTAACAACATAATATAATATACTCAATGGAAGGAATAAATTGTAACACCGAGGGTTTTTTTTTCTCTAAAACTGCTTTACAATTTTTATTTATTTATTTATTTTTGTGTCAGCATTGCTTCTTAGCCTTAATGCTAATGTAGCTTAATGCTACAGTTGGGATAACTTAGTTTGACTACTTTTTGTTGTGATAAGATACTACATTTCACCCATTTACTGTAGGGAACTTTCGACCTAAATGTATTCCCCAGAAACAGCTGACCTTGATTTCAAAACCATTCAAAAGATCAAAGCTCCACCAGTTTTCTTGTCAGTTTATTACAGACACTGATTACCATATCTTTATTGTTTACTTAATTATTTGGCTTTTTTATATTTAATAGTAGCTTTTAATTTTTTTTTTTTTTATTCTCAGAGATTATATCAAGTTATATCAAGAGATGTGAAAACCTCTTTTTTCCCCTATTATACCAATGCTTTTGAAGTGCAAGTGTTTGTTAAATTGGAACTTGTAAATCCAGAAATCTCATTGTAATCCACTTATAAAGAGCTTATTAGTTAAGGACAGAACAGCTCAGGTATCTGCCAAAATCCCATATCTCTCTTCAACCCATCAAAAATCATCAATTTGTTTCTTCATAGAAATATTGTTAGTATTTTGCTTGTATGTAGCTTCTAAGCTGCTTCCATCTGCAGTTCTTGCAGCTCGAAGAGAAACCCAAAAGACTTGATTAAAGGGTCTAAAACTGTGCAACAAACTGAAATAGTTTCAAATTTTTTTTTTTTTGAAAGTGCCTAAATCGGAATTTCTTCAGTCTTTTGGGACTGGCACAATGAACGTGTGAGTCTGGAATGTAAAGCATGAGGTAAGATCAAAATAAGAAGCAAGTTTGGGAATTGTCAACTTTCTTTAGGAGAGTTTAATAAATATGCAGCGCTTTCTAGTTATAAAAGTAATCAAGATGAGCTAGAAAACATTATTTTCTTAAGCATGACACTACTGGAGGAGTCTTTGGTCTTTCTGTTGAAATCATGTTTGAATATACTTAACTACCACTTTGTTATGTGTATTTCTTTGCAATTGCTTGAAGCAATTTAATGTGACTTGTTGTTCCTTGAATTAAGTGTGAACAGTATACATTTTTTTTTCTTGTCAGACAGCTTGTACTTTGCTGTGTTTTGTAACATTTTGCCCATCTCATCATTCAGATGCTTTCAGTCTTTATCATAAAACTGGAATATAATGTCAGAGGCCTCTTCTGTTGGAAACAGCTGTCTGCTTTGGCCTGTAAAGAAGCTGACTTCTGTGGAGTTCTGCAGGGCTCTTGTAGTAGCACATCTTTTCAGTTTCTCCTTTGAAGGGGCTTTGGAAGATGAATAACAACAGAAGAGCTACTGTTTGTACCTTCTAAGCTAGTGCACTCTACCAAGTGGTACTACTTCAATATCATGTAAATAGCCCAGCTGGCACAGAATAGAGTGATCAGTGTGGGCAGTAGTATTGACTAAAGAGAGTTTAATACTTAGACTTACTTCAGTATATTAGAGGAGCACATGTGCAGTGCCTTTTCCTTTTCTTTCTCTCTGTCTCTCTCTTCATTTCTCCCCCCCTCCCTCTTTTTTTTTAAGCCTTTAATGAAGGCATTTTCCAATGAGGGTAGGTTCTGGAGGCTTTAGTGCCAAGTAAAGGCAAGATTGCATTGTGGAATTGCTGCTGTGTTAAAAATGTGGCCCTTTGACGTGGTAAAGGTAGCAAAGACTTGGCATCTTCAGCAGTCTCTAGAGTTAATCCTTTACAAATGAGAAAAGGCTTGTAGTGTAGGTATCAGATATTAGCAAGGACAAGCCTGTCCATACTAGCTGTAAACCAAATCAGTTTGTTTTCCATATAGAGAATGTTTGAAGTCTAGTTTGGTGCTTTAAATTCTATTGACCACATTCTTAACATCTAGAAGTTGCAGGAGTTTACAGCACCTATGATTTTTTTTTCCCCGTAAAATAGTACAGAATCACGAAGTAAGTGTGAACTTGCACATAAGTTCCCACTCAATGCTCTTACTGGAGAAGGAAATAAGACTTTAAGGATAGTATTTGACCCTGTGTACAGTACTTAAGAATTCTCCATAGCCCAAGGTGGGATGGAGGGACTTCTGATTTTGTTAAAGCTTCAGAAACTTAAGGCTGCTGTCTCATTACCAGGAAAGTTCTTACATGATTCTTCTTTTATATATATTTTTTATTATCTCTTTTCAAGTGAGCTGCTTGGCTCACTGCTCGTTCAGAGAGACTGCTGAATCTTCAGGTGGACTTATGAATGTTGGTCTTTTTTCAATGACCATTCGTCAAAGTCAGCCCCTTTGTTGTATAAGCAGTCTTTCAGTCTATAAACTTAGGAAAAAGGAGTGCCTGAGAAATTTCCACTGTCTTAAATGAAGAACAAAATCAGGATTTTTCATTTTTCTCCACCTCTGATCATATCAGCCCAGAAGCACTTTCTCAGGTAGTGGTGATATGGTTGTTGGTTAATATTTAGAAAGGTGACCAGGAGAGAGAAAGATCAAAGATCAAATCACGAGATCTATCACCATTGGCATTGAAGAAATTCCTGATTTTGTGAGAAAAGTATACATTCTTACATCAGAATGTTATTTTGAAGAGTAGAGCAAATGGTAACTGAGGTTAATTTTATAATAAAACCAGTAGATATGTTGTATTAAAATGCTAATTGAAGAAAAATTGGTTATATTTTAAGGAGAACTGTATGACAAAATTAAGTGCAAGATCCTAAAGAAGGGGAAGGTGATATTTATTTATCTAATCTCTAAATAAGTTGACACTCCTTCTTTGAAAATTCACTTGCACTGACATAGCCATGTGCTCAACAAAACCAGGTATGCCTGGGTGATCCTGCCTGGATGCCTTGTCAGCAACACGGAGATAGTGGAAAGGGCTAATCTGGTCCTTGGGACTCCTCTGGGTTCCTCTTGATGGTTGATAACAAAATACTTTTTGACTTATCCCTGATATTCTTTAAGACTCATCCTTGTTTGACTGTTTCATCCAGTTTTACTTATCTGTGCATATGTGCACACACTCTTCTCTTCCATTCATGACATTCTGTGTCATACCAGTCTAATTTTACTTTATTTTTTTTAGAGGAGGGTTGTATAAAGAGGATAGATCATTATAGATTCTCTCTGTTTATTCTCTGCTGAACCAATAGCTGTATGATTTACAGCTATTGACTGACTATCGTCAACATTGGACAGCAGTTGTCAAATATAGTATAATAGTCATCTAATAAGATGAATCTTTGTAGAGTATTTGTATGGAGAGATCTAGGTCTATCTGTTCAGACATTTCTGTTCAGTGTTGAGCAGTATTCAGAGAAGGAAACATCTACTCAACCATTATTATTATTATTATTATTATTATTATTTTTTAAGCGGGGGGAGTTTGCAGGGGGTTTTTTAAGCTATTTCTGTTAACATACTACAAGACTGTGCAGAATATATCAAAATATTAAGGCAAAGCTTAACCTTTCCTAAAACGCTTGAATGAACAAAATTTCAGAGATTAAAATATTACAATAAATAAACTCAATGCCACTTATTTAATTACAGGTTTTGGCATTTAGCTGGCTTTGAAGAAATCGCAGGATCTGTGGGCCTCAGGTTTTAGAAGGCATTTGTGGTTGAACATTGGAGAGCTGACTCACTATTTACACAGTTTCAAGCCAGGCATCTCTTCAAGATTTAAGCTTGATTCTCTCCTCACAGGCCCCATCACTTGACTTAATTGTTTTAGCCTTCTACTTTATTTTCCGTTCTCCTTAGTCCTGTATCCAACAAGCTTCTCTATAGCCATGATGCTCACAACCTGAATTCAAGTTCTGCCATTTTATTGCTTCAAAAAAAATATAAGTTTTTGTATGTGCTGTTCTTCAGAGAATATTCTATAAAGGGTTTAGAATTTCCAAGAGAAAAATAATTTAATAGTACTTGCTTGTTTAACCTAATGTGGTTTGCAGTTTGATGTTATGGCAAAAGCATGTGCATAAGTCACTTTAAAAATGATACCAAGTAAAACTTAAATCTCCTTCTCTGGAAGTTTAGAGTAAGAAGATCATTTTTCAGAGGGTGATTAAAGAAATAACAAGGAATGTTGTCCCACATCCACGAGAGGATTCATGAGGCTGTCGGAGTAGATGCATTGCCTTTGCCTTTAATGAAAGTGGAGTGTGTCTTGAACAGTGTCCCTGACGTGCCAAGGTGAGGATCGGAAACTCTATTAATATAGTTTGTATAGAATTTGTAGTTTATGCTGAATTAACAGAGCAGCGTTACCTGCTGCATTCCTAGCGTAACTTTTGAAGTTGATCGTTAATCTTGATTTTTACTGTATTTGAGGTGAATAGAGAGCTTCTCATTCAGAGTAAATATGAACCTATGAGAGATCACTGAGGAATAATGTACCATCAAGTATAAAAGCTATTTAAGTAAATTTGAGCATTGTGCCAAAATAATTTGTTTTAAGAAATGAAATGATTTAAATATTAATATAATATGCAACAGTAACAGGCAATTATTGATATGCAATAAAATTTTTATGCTGTGATTCTTCATGATCAGCTGGCAATTTGCTTTCATAACAAAAATATTTGCAAGCATTTCCTTAATTTAGAAAATAAAAATAGGTAGCTCCTAATTTTTATTTATTTATTTTTCTGTGCTATTTTCTTTCTGGTAACGTATCTTGGCCATTGTTTATATAGCAGCAACCAGTCATGGAGTGGCAGAGGGATGAGGAAGAGTAATAAAAATTCAAACGTATGTAAAAAAACGATCCCCACCTGCGCCGCCGAGCAAAAGCACTGATTGCGTTTTGAAGAGCAGAGATCTGCCTGTATCTATAAAAGGGGAATTGAGGGCAGCTGGGGGTGGGAGGAGGCCACCGAAGGGAACGGAGGGTCGAAGTGCGATGGTGTCACAGGCCCCGGCTGCCCGCTCCGAGCCCACGTGCACTTCCCATAACGCTGGGAGCCCCAAAGCTTGGGGTTCGGCCCGTTCTTGCCAAGTTTTTATTTTGGAAAGGGCTAAAGGGACCGTACGTTTAGTGCTGTATTTTTAATCATAAGCTCTTGATGGCATGCTCATTTAATGAAAATCTTGAGGTAAAACTCCACCTGCTAGCATAAATGGCGTCATACATGAGATTCTGCAGCTTCACTTCTCCCATTCATGGTTTGTTTTTCATAATTGCAGCCAGCAGCACCAAACTATTTCTCAGCATATTTAACTGCTTCTCCTTGGACCTCCTTTGCTGCAGTTTTAACTCTTATTATGGTTTGATAGCGCCGCTACCTTTTCATCCTTCCAGTACTTGTAGTGCTCTTACCTTTTCATCTTCATGGTACTTACATACCTGCAGTATTAACTTTGTAATTACTGTTGCCAAGTGGATGAACAGCAAGAATTATTCCTGGCCGTAGTTCAGGTTTTCTTATTGAACCAGGTCCACCTCTCTGAAATAGGTCGCTGCTCTGGGGATTGATTGTTGTCATGTCACCTTTTGTCCAACCGTGCAAGGCAGGAAGGGCTGGGAGAGAAAAACACTCTTTTCTCTCTTTTGAGAGAAAAACACTTAATTTGCAGGGTGGCAGTGTGTGAGGGGGAGGCAAGGAGTGTCTCATATGCCTTTTGCGTTTTTTTTTTTTTTTTTTTTTCCCTGTTTTGCTGAACCTTCTCATATCCCTTCAAACTGTTTCCATGGGAGAGCATTCCAGCTCTGCCAGCTCTGGCACCTCTTACCTCTGTTCTGTCTCCAAATGTTCAAGTGAATTAGTCAGTCCTTGCGAAACTTTTTTCTTATTCTCTAATTATAAAGGGAAGAGGTCCATTCTGCGACTGTTGAGGGAACAAGTATCTTGGAGCTGACCACAGGCAGTAACTACTAGTTCAGCACAAATGCCCTATTTTGATGCAGCATCTCCTCTATGCATGTGAGGTCTGGTACGTGGGAGCCCCGTGTTCCAGAAACCTAAGCTTTGTTTTCCTGTTGAAAGAACTTGGCTTGGTCCTAGCGGACATATGCTAGCCAAAATAAACAGAAGGTCAAAGTATGGGCTATTTTAAGTCTTAAGTAGGATACCAGGGTTCTTAAATCATATAGAATTTGCCACCATGGATTACATCAAGACTCTGAAGACCCAGAATTGCCACATCAGATAAAATCTGTTTAATCTTTTGTATTGACTGGTCAATACGGTCTCTGGATATCAGCAAAAAAGTAGGCATCAACAAAACTCAGAGGACCGATTATGGTACCATTACAGGCTGCTTTGTCTGTCTTCTGGGAGGAATAAAATGGCCATGGTGTGTTTGCTGGCTTACTTCAATAGTATTTTCCCTGTGTGTTGTTGTGTGTGTTTACTTTTGTGCTCTCTTAGATGTCTGTAGGGCTTTCACTTTGATCAAAAATGTGTGTTTTATGCAGAAAAAGCATCAGCTTTGCTGTCGCAACACCTCCAGTTGGTGATCAGCAGATGTCAGGAGTTACTTATAAGCTGTGCATGTATTAACTGGGATACTCAGGTCTGTCCCATCAGGTTGTACATGGTGTACAACAGTATCCTGGTGGGATTCCTCCGTGCTCCAGAATATCGGTTGGTGTCATTGCATGAAGGCTCACTGTGAGCTGAGCTGATTACTTACCAGGATGCACCTGTGGAGATTTCGGCTGTGTTTTTTCAAGTAGTTCCAACTGTGAGAGTTTAAAAGAAGGGAAAGATGTACTTGAATGAGCTCTGGGGAGGGGTGGGATCTATGCTGTGTGGTTCATCCTAGGGGAAAAAGTCTGTTTTACTGAAAATAGAAGTTCAGAGGAGTTGCTGGCTTTCAAAGGAACATCAACTTCAGGTTCTGTCCTAAGAAAGTTTTGGGCAAATAAAATGGTAAGTTTTACTACTGCTTGGCATGAATGTTATAAATAAAGGATTTAGTTCACAGTTCGTAAAATGCTTCATATTTTTCCTCTTTGTCATAATCCAGAACTCATTATTTTTTATAGAAGATCTAGAAAAAAATAAGATAGATTTATAAATTTCATTTCAATCTTGCTGGTTATATTTTTGCTGAATGAGAATTCACTGTTAAGCAAATGTAAGTACATTGGATGTGATTAAATATTTAGCAGTCTTTGACACGGTATGCAGGATTGGAAATGGTGAAGCATGAAGGATGTAGTGATCTTAAATCGCAAAGATTTTACTTCGATATACTAAAGGTCATGAAAAACATTTAGAACAATTTAACTTCTTTTGAAAAAAAAATGTGTTGAGGCCCCTCACATGTCCTGTAGAAGAGTGGTGAAGTTAGATTTCTTGTTTCAAGGGGATGAGCATTCACCTCACGAAGTGTCCCGCCGTCCAGGACGCGTGCGGGCAGCACCTGCCAGGCAGGTGTGTTGGTGGTGCCTCCAACACCCACCCGGAACTGGAGCGGCTGTTTGCGTAAATCCCTGCTTCAGGGTAAACATCCAAACACGGGGCAAACTGTGAACTTGGAGAGCAGGTTGTTGAAGCTAGTTTTCCCCTTTCAACGCCTTGAGTGGCCTAGCAAAGTCTTTGTGGAGTCTACTCATAGCATGTAGTGTAGATGCAATGTGGATGACTCACTAAAAGGAATAAAGTCAGGGTGCCAGTGCTGCTGCCATTGGTTAACAGCATTCAGGTTAGCAGTGTAAAATGCAGAAATGAATCCTGCAAAATAAATCTTGCCATATGTATGTATATCTATATTTAAAAAAACGGAGTATCCTTTTTCCTAGATTTTCTTCTGTGCTTTCTAACCTGAGAAGAATTTCTTTTTCTCAGATGCGTGAGGTAATCCTTAAACAGATTGTTAGACATATTTCTAGCTTTTGCCTCTATTCCTGTGCGTATTTTGTGTTAAGTGTCTTATCTATTTCTGAGAAGAACAATGTTTGTTTTAAAGGAGTTTTCTAAGAGACACTGTACCAATAAGCTTGGAGGAGGCAAGAAGGGGTTTTGTGGAAGGTTTGCTCCCTGCTGCTGCTGCTTGTGACTAGCAGAAAGAAGAATTTGGGCTTTATGTGCTGGGGTGCCTCAGGAAGCCACCAAGCATTTTCTGTGTTGCACAAACTACTTGCCTCCAAGGCCCCTGTTCATGTGAAAGACACAATTTCCGGCGGTTTTGAGTAGATTTCTGTATTCCTATTGTGTGCGCTGTTGCCAGTTGCTCTTGAGATGAAAGTGCTCCGTGATGTTGTATTGAGGATGCTGAGGACACTAGCATGGAAAGTCACGTGTAACTTAGTGTTCTTCTTTTTGTGGGGAACTGTCTTTTACAGGGCACATAAGCTGAAACATGGCATGATACGAGTTTGAAATGGTGCATGCAGTGTTCGCTGTGCATTTTAAGCACTTAGGGGGAGAGCAATGGCCACTGCTTTCAGTTTTCTTCCTCCTGCAATAATGTTTTCAGCAGAGTGCTTACTAAGTTACTGCCTTCACTTCCTACCTACATCTGATGTTCCCCAATAAATTTAACTTTTAATACAAAAAGAATTAAAAATTCCCTACAAAATATCAGATTTTTGTACCCTGGCTGTCCCCTGCCATGACTGGCAATTTACTTCACAGAAGACAGCTAGGAAATTAAAACCTTCTTAGACTTGGTAGAGATGATAACCACTATATTGTGTGTTCTTGTTTCTCCCTTCCCAAGTATTGAATTTTTCTTTTTCAATAACATAAACTGTCTAGTGCAAATATATATATATATATATATATATATATATATATATATATATATATATATGCACACACACACACATACTTTTTTTTTTTTACTTGATTGATCTGGGCACTTACTACGAAGTAGAGAAAGAAGCAGGCGTTGAAACTGTTCATTTATCTCGTATATTAAGAGTGTGTTAATAAAACTTTTAGATTGAACATAGTCTTTTTGTTCCATCTTTGATAGTAACTGGCTGTGAGAAGCCAGTGCTGTAATTTGGAAGTTTTCAAGTAGTATAGTGCTGATACAACTGAAAAATGTATGAAGTGTAGGCCTGAACTTCTCAACTTTCTGGTCGTTGGTCTCAGTGCTGGTATAAAGCTTTGTATTTGCAACCAGCTAACTTGTCTCAAAGTTAGATAACCATTGCAAAGAGCTAGGCACAGTTTATGGAACACTTGAAAACCAGTATTTTAGGAACTGGCAGAGTTGAAACTCTAGGGGTTTCAATTGTTGTTGCCAACAAAAGACATACCAAGTGCCAAGCATGTAGCATCAATTTGCGTAGGGCTCCAAGCTTTACAAGTAATTAATGACTTGAAAATGACTGTTCTTGCCAGTGTGCTAAGTGGATTTGCTTAAAGAGCTGAATAAAATAGATGAAATACTCCACTGGGTTTGACTTACCCATCTGAGTTTGCAATTTTTAAATATCTCCAAAACTCAAAGTATTTTTGTTAGTTTCATTTGTTATAACCCTCTTAGCTTCAGAGAAAATTAGGTTAAATATAGAACTTTTGATAATTTTTAATCTATCCTTTTAAACAAATATCCTAAAAAGGATTAGGAAATAAAAACACAAAGGAATTCCGTGTTCTAGTGTTTGGAATTAAGTCCTTTAAAAAAAAAAAAAAGTTTTAAATAGTGTAGACGAAACAAGGACCATCCTTTGAAAATGAGGGATGCTGAAACTTTAATTTTAAGGTTTAAAAAGTGATGTGGTCTTCCAAAATGTGGGATTTAGAATGTCGTAGGCAAAAATGATAGTGTAAGTATATATAACTTAGCTGCAATCAAAGTATTATCGAGTGTACGTTTAAGTGCTAAGTCTGACGCAGGCGGCTTTCTCCGACTACTCCATTGGACTTTCTAGATGTTAAAATTCTGGAGAAGAACAAAGCTCAATCTTTGTCATCTTTTTCCATCTTTCTCATCTTCCTTTCCTCCCATCTCCCAATTTTGTGGGATAAAACAACTTAAAATTACATTGACAATAAAGCAAGGGCACTTTAGTTACATTATCTACTCTCTGCTTTGAGGTCTGGGAGCAAGACATAAAGGACCCAGCAATGCTGGGTTGGAAAGGCTCTGTGGTGACTCTTCCCTTTGAAGAAAGCGTGCCCAAAAGATGGGTTTCCTGACAAGGCACTTTTGCTTCTCCCTACCTCTTCACAAATGTGCTGTGGTTTGAGGGTTTTTTACTCTCTCTCTCTTTTTTTTTTTTTTTTGTTCTTCCCTGATTTTTTAAAAGATGAATGCTAGCAGTTCTTGCATACGGGAAGCATCTCTGCAAGTTAGTGTTTGATCCTGCAACCAGAGCACTAGGGATTCATGTATTGCTGTTTTTTAGGTCAGCTGTGCTCTGGTTTAAATGGGACTACCAGGTACCGTGAAGAGGAGTAGTAGGAGGAGGAAGATCGCAGTGCGTCTGTGAGGTCTTTCCACCACAAGGGAACACACACACTGTACATCCCATTCCCAGCCCAGAGCAGAGCACAGAGCTGCAACTGTAAATTTTTTTGACCATAGTGTGATTTAAAAGATATCTGCTGTGTTTGTGCTAGTACCTTTCTCTTCCCTGACTTTTGAGAACTTAGCATAACTTCTTGCCTTTGCAGATGCGCTGGAGGTGTCAGTTTAAAGGCGGTGGTCAGGAAAAAAAAAAAAAAAAGGCAGGGAGGGGCGGGGAGGACAGACACCTGCACACACACTTCTTAACACTGCATGTCTATGTGTGTTTGAGGCTTTTCTTAACCTGACCAAAGGACACATCTTACTTTACTAATCCAGATAATAAATCTCACTGAATTATGGCTGCTCCTTTTTTTCACTTCTGTTAACAAGGCTTGCATATGTGCTGGTCTTGTTTTGTCTTTCCGAGGATTTTTATCCTGCAATGCACAGATGTGTCAGGGAGAAGCAGCAAATACTCTCCTGTCCTTTCCACCCACCGTGTGTGGCTGTATTTACCTACTGCTTTGTGAATGGGAGATTACCCCTCAGAAATTTGTAGAAAATTTGTTTTTGCCTTTTGTGCTGATACCTGAAAGATGCTGCAGGGGGGCACATTCCCCATAGTGGGTGGGCGAAGCTCTTTGGGTCCCACCGTCTCCTCTCCCTCCCTGACTTGGTGACAAGGAGCAGCGTGGTGCCTGCCGAGGTGACCGAGGCTGGGAGCCTGTCCCCAGAGGCCCTGGCGCTCGCTGGGCTCCGTGCTGAGCTGGTTTAGTGTGTGCCAAGCCAGCAAAGGACTAACGTGACCTGTGGGGAAGAGGAGTATGTTCATAGTTGGATTGGGCTGGGCTGCAGTGGCAGCAGAGCCTGTGAACTGCGGAGGGGTAGGTCTGGAATACAGCTGTGTATGGTTTTGTCTGAGATCCAGAAGGCTGATGGCCAAAGGGCAAATAAATTATATGAAGGATACGTGACTTGTTGCAAGTGCCTGGTGCTCAGCACCGGTTGGGCACAGGAGAGGATCTTTGTGTTCACTGTGATGCAGGTTTCCCTTTCGCTCCGTGTGTTTACACAGATCTGCACATCCACAGAGCACCTCTATAGGACTGGCCATTCGTACCAGTGTGAAATCTGGGATTTAATTTCAAGTTAAATGTATGTTGTTAATTGCATGCTTTGATGATTTAGGACTATGTACTTAAAAAAAGGGGGGGGCTCTGTTGCTGTCATCTTTTTACTTGAAATAGGAATGGCTTTATTGGGTCAGGCTAGCACTTCATTGCTCCAGTATCCTGCTCCTGACCGTAGCCCCTAGTAAATATATAGGGGAGGGAATAAGAAGGAGTACCTTTCTAAATACCTGCAGCTAAGGGACTCTTTGAGCCAGAAGTGTCATTCTTAAAAGCTCTTCCTGGTTATTTGATTTTGGAACCTGACACTTGGTAACATCATCTGCTGCTCTGTCGCTTGTATTTAGGAAGTAGTAGTGCTTCGTGTCCCTTCCCTGGCTGTCCCTCTCTCTTGGCTGAGGAATCCTGACCACCATTGTGTGTTCCCTGCCTTTGATTATCTGTGTTACTCTCATCTATATGTACATCCTTTTGGGGATGGGGAGTCCTGATTGCATATGTTCCTTATCACCTAGGTGCATTGTGGATTTATACCTTAGCATGGTGTTTTTATTTTGGCTCTTCAGTTCCAAACAGTGTGGGTTTTTTTTTCACTTTTGGATAGTTATTGAGCTAATGTTTCCATTGAACTATGGTCATGTAATTGAGAGATAAGATAGAGTCCCCCAGATAACAGGCTCCTCTGCAGAAGTAGATACTAGATTATTTCCTTCCAAAACCAGATAGATACTAAAGTGCTGGGAGAGCTCTAAGAGATGAGTCTCTGTGTAAGGCACCTCCTGAGGGCATGGTCTAGTAATGCCTCCAAAATGAAAATGTATATGTCTTTTAGTTTAGTAGTTCTAGTTTTAATATGTTACACTTCTATGTACTTTTGTAGTTTTAGATCAAGTGATTACTTCTGTGAGAAGCCAGCATGACACTTTGAAGTATGACAGAAGTCCTGATGCTGCAGCAGAGGCTGGGAATATTAATGGCCAAATCTAGGTGAGTGATTTAAGCTCTATCAACTCCCTAGCTGTTTCACTGAGGGGCCTTTCTTTCCTCATAGTCTTGGTTCACGTCTTGCCTTGGAGGAAGCTTTTCAGTTTGTGATTTTCTGAAGTATTAATATTTCAGTATTTTGGAGACAAAATGACATGGTCGTATTATTGGTTGCATCCCCTTTCTTCTTCACACAGCTTTGTATACTATACCATTTCCCTTGCAACTCTAGCAGTATTCCAAATTGTACATTGTAGGGGGTTTTTTTGTTTGTTTGTTTTTTTTAGTTATTCTTTTATGGTCCTCTAGGTTTTCTGGCACGTCCCTCCAACAGATTTGATCACCATTATCTTTATGAGGAATATAGAGGAGCCATGATAGTATCACAGCATGCTACAGTTTGATTCTATTTTCAGTTTTTCAGAAGGTTTCTCATGACCCAAGACTGGACTGCATTAAATATACAAGGACTTTGGCTTGAAGACTATTAGGAAGCATCTGTTTTGCAAGCGTGTGCCATACAGACCACAGCTTGAAAATGCTTGTTGCAAGTTTAAATTTCATTCATAGTTAATCTGCACTCTGGCGGTTTCTGCCCGTTGCTCTGTCATGCAACAAACATTAGTCGAAACGGGCAAACAAACTCCCCAGTTCCCTCTTGGGTCAAGAAAGGGACTCTGTCAGCTATTGCAAGTTTTATTGTTCTGATCATTAGTGACATCAGAGAAATGCTACGATTTTGGCTATACAGCCAGTGTTCAACCTCTTCATTACTAGCCTGATCCAAGCCTGTGTTATAAAAGCCTTTCAGTTAAGTTCTCCTTCGGGAAGGTTTGGGTGGCCACTGAGAGGACTGTGCAGTCTCTAGCAAAGCTCTATCTATTTTGAGTCGCCTTCCTCCTCAAGGAGAGAGTAGAGTTAGCTGCACTTCATGCTTCCTCTTTTCCCTTGTTTTTCAGCAAGGAAGTGTTACTTGGGTACTACTCTTACCTGCTAATACCAGTGTCTGAGGAGAAGGCAAGTCCTGGTTTCCTTAAGGTGGCACCTGATTTTCCCCTTAAGTCAAGAAGTAGTTAAATGAAGTCAAGAAGTTAAATGACTAATTTTACCTTCATCCTCCCTCACCCTCAATGTCATTTCTCTTGTTGACTTACTGAGTCTCTTTTGTCCCACTATATATAAAATAATATTATTTTTAGTAAATGATATAGAAATAAAAAAATATATAATTTGAAAATGCTTGTTTTGTGTACATTGCTATATGGGAAGTGTTTAGTGGAAGCCAGAACTTTCCTGCAGTGCTGCCTGCCCAGGGGCTGCCTCCAGGCCCATGGAGCCTCCACCCTCCATTGTAAGTTTGCCCTGGAGCTGGCCAAGCCAAGGCAGCTTTTCAGGATTGCCAAGTGGGCTCTTTGTGTTGCCCCTGCCTGGTAACCTCCTACACAGAGGGCTTTTATGGGAGTCCTTAGGGCTGTCTTCAGCAGTGGCTAAGCTGGGAGTGCTCATCTGGCTACACCTGGAGCCCAGGTAGTCCTCTTGTGTGAGGGGCCTGGTTTGGGGGATGAGAATTGCACCCAAGAATTGTTTTTTTCAAGTGTTACCATGGGAATTAAGGTGACAAGTCAAATAGGTTGGTTTTGGGGTAACCTCAAGTTTAAATATTGGTAGGACTTTTTAACAGCTTAGTACAGCCAAATTTAACTTGACTTTTGTGTGCGTAATAGTTAGGATTCTGCAAATTTGTCATAACAATTTCTAATTTCAAAGAGTAATTTGTGTTGGACTATTCATTTGATGATACTCATTTTTTTTCTTATGTTTTTTCCAACTAAGTTAACCTCTTTTTTTGTTGTTTCCTTCTCGTTTCTGACTCTAGAGATCACATGGTCTTCTAAAGAAGTCATGGGTAGCTGTTGTAGCTGTCCAGATAAAGAAACTGTCCCAGATAACCATCGAAACAAGTTTAAGGTAAGAGACTAACTTCGTATGCTGTGAATTATTTTGTTGTTTGTTTGCAGAGTAATTTTATAACTGTAAATAAATGAGAGGAGCGTTAGAATTACCTAACAGTTGAAAAGTTGGAGATTTACAGCTGTGTCTGTAGTATAGGCTTTTCTTGTCTCTTCTGGAATCCTTTTATACCATCGGTGTCAGAAGCTCTTTAGACAGGCTATGTTTGTCATGACCTTTGGATCTTCAGGGTGGAAAAGAAGCCCAGTGTTTTCAGGCTAACTCCATTCCAAGTGCTGTGGCCCAGTTATATGCATCACCTCAGAGAGGTTGTGGAACTCAGCAGCCTCATGGAAAAGCCATTGCACAAGTGTGACAGTGAACCTGGAAGTGGGGTCAGCAATGGAAAATTTAGGAATGCTAATTTTACCTGGAGCTCCCTATTGATAATAGCATTTTGAGATTTTTTTTTTCCTTTATTGGAAGGAGTTTCGTGTATGAATGTGCTACTGCACAATCTATCTGTGGAATTTACAAGCTTGTGAACACTTGCTCATGTGCTCCACACGAAGCTGCTGAAGGGGTAGTGACTTTAAGTAAACATACCTTTGCATAGGCACACAAGTCAAATGAGTTTCTGTGCTCCAAGCGTCTCTGTGACTTGGCAAAGGAATGTAATGCTTCCATAGTGAGAGATGACTCATGCCTTGCCCTAGGGGAATGCTCAGTTGAGCTTTAAAATCAACCATGGGAATTTCTCAAAATATTTAGTACTATCAGGATAAAAAACTGATGGATATTTTTTTCTGCTTGCTTGCTTTTCATGCATTTGACATCACTTCTTTCAACTAGTTCATATTTTTTTTTCTTGTAGAATTTCTCTATTGTTTGTGTGAGTCTCTGATTTAGCAGCAGGGGAGAGAAGATGAAAGAATGTAATTTGTAAAAATGAGGAAAACTGGCATAGGCTTCAGTGGCAGATGACACTTTGCCTAATTCTTTCTAATTGACTAGAATTCAAGTTGAAAATGTCTCTCTAAGCAGTAAAATTAATTAATATGATAGGGAAGATTTTTGTAGCCTTCCTTTTGAGTAAGGAAGAAACCCATTAAAAGAAGAATTGTGAGATAAAATACATATGAGGGAAAATACACATTTTGTCCAAGTTCCATAGAGGATACAGAAGACTTCCAACAACTGGAGGAGCAGAAGTAGGATAAAAAGTTTTAAATTCCTGTGTGTTGTGCATTTTGCACAAAGTAACTGTGAGGTATTTGAATTATTTATTGACATTAAAAAGGCAGAAAAAAATCTAAAACTGCCTGGTGAATTCAGCACAGTGCAAGGCTATGCAGGTATGTGAGGGAAGTTTTATTTTGGAGTGCCACCTTCTTTTCCATTTCTTTACTCAACTATAAGTGGGGTTATATGACAAAGCAATTCAGTTCAAGAAACAGTTCTCCGAAGAATTTATTATTTGAGGTTTATGTCATCTACATGGAAATGCTAGAATATGTACATAAAGGAAGTTTAAAAATGAATCCTTTTATGAATCCTTTTTTTCATCTCAGGTCTTCCAGTAGTTTTTCGTAGTCTTATTCATACCACTTTTAAATATGTAATATTTTTGTCCTGGGTTGGAAGGAGCAGAGGAGAAGGTTTTGTGAATTTTTTAAAGCTTTTACCCTGTGAATTATAACTCAGATGATAGAGCAAACAGAGTGCATCAGTGAAACATTAAGATTGTATTAGCAGTATTAATGCTCAAAAGAATGCTTATCTAATGCTATTTAACTTCTTCTTCATAGGTTATTAATGTGGATGATGATGGTAATGAACTGGGTTCTGGCATAATGGAACTTACCGATACAGAACTAATTTTATACACCCGTAAACGGGATTCTGTAAAATGGCACTACCTCTGTCTCCGTCGCTATGGCTACGACTCAAATCTTTTCTCTTTTGAAAGTGGTCGAAGGTGTCAAACTGGACAAGGTATGTAGAAATTCTGTCTGTAAAGCATTTTAAAAAGTGCCTTATAGCTTAAAATAATGTAAAAAAAAAAAAAAAAGGTATATTTGCCTTTCTTTGGACAAAAGTTTAAAGGATGTAGTTTCATATGAATATAGCTTCTAGAAAAAAGTAAATTACCACGGGAGGGGAAGATGGTGTCATTAGGATCTGGCATTAGGAGTAGACTCTTAAAAAAGATTGGTCTTAAAGTAAAGTGAGAATTTGAATGCCTTATTCTTTTTGGAACTGTAGGCTCTGAGCATTTCATGCTTGTATATAGTGTTACTTCTGGTCAACTTTGACTGTGGTTTTGACAGGAAAAGATTCTTGAGCTTTCAGGGAATGACAGTGGAAGGGGCAATGTAACATGAGAGTTGGAGGTAGCCTTGGGATTGTGGAGGGATTGTCTTAAGTACTTAAGCATAGAGAATTCTTTGAATTACACACACAAAATCACAGACTGATTGGGGTTGGAAGGGATCTCTATACACTATCTAGTCGAACCCCACCCTGCTCAAGCAAGGACACCTAGAGAGCTAGTGTGGCCTGAATATTCTCACCCTGTTACTGTCTTCAGTAATGTTTGTGTGTCATTCTTTTCCTAAAACAAATACTACTTTCATTTATATCAGCAACATCATACTTAAGTCTTGATATATTTCGTATGAAGTGTTAAAACTCCAGCTGTGCTGGAGTAGTGCTAAATAGAAAAAGATGGTTATGTTTCCAGTCCCCAGATTGTGGCTGGTTTTTGGTCAAGACAGGCTCCTCCTGAAAAGATGTTGTTGCTCTTAATCCTTCCTCACTGCAGCACTCTGAGGAAATAGCTGCATTTGTTGAGGTCTGAGCAAGGTATTTTCTGCCCTCCCAGCACACCGTGCAGCTGAGTGTAGTAGGCATTCTTGTGTGTTGATGCTTTGTGAAATAAAGGTGCACGTTTAGTTTTTTGATCAACTGCAAAATGTTTGATATTGATCAAAATACTAGGAAATGCTAACGATGTATTTTAACTTCACTCTTAAAAAAATCCATAAACATCCATAAACATGTTATCTTCATTGCTGCAGCTGAGGTGAGGGCAGACAGTTATTTTGCAGTAAGGGTTTAAAAGGCATTCCTGGTTCAGCTTCTTTGTCCGTAGCGGCCCTCACATTTTTATTGGAATGGCTGCAAGGAGAAATAGAGATTTGTTCAAGTATTACAGTATACTCCTCCGTACTTAATTTTCAGATTTTAAAAGAGAAAATCATGAACTGCATTGAAAGAAAATGTACTTTAATTGATTATTAAAGTTTAATTTGTGGTTCTTTAAAATTTATAAAATAGCTACAAATGAAATTCAACTGCAAATACTGTTCTGAACATTCTTTCTCTTGGCCTTTTAGCAAGTGTGAAGAATTTCCCATTGAATCAAATTGACTTCTCTGCCTCCCTCCCATTTGTTTTTTTAATAGAGAAGATTAAGGGTGAGCAGCAACCCTTTCCTCCCTCTTTTGTTTCTCGCTTTCCTTACGTAATATTAAGTGCTGTGAATATTGAGAAAAGGAAAAAGAAGTCTGGCAGGCGCTGCTGTCCCTACTGCCATTTTGCAATGGAGCATTGTCCCCGAGACCTACACTAGGTTTTGTGGCCACAGTTGCAACACTTCGTCTTTAACTGGGGAGACGATGGAGCGGGTTCTTCCTTTGGGGATACACTGAGTATCACTCAGTAACATTTACTGATTTGCTTTAGTCGATATCCTTGTCTATGTTCTGTCAAATTTGTGTTTTCTGTCAATTTTAACATATGGAGATACCAAAATACATAATACTGCCACTGTGCTAGGTTTGGAAATCCTTAAGGACATTATTTTGGGAGCAGAGATAATAGATGTAGAGAACCTGGAGGAGTTGGTGTGTTGCCGTATTTCCTGAGCTACAAATCGTAATGATTTTAGTGTGAGTGTAATAAAGAAATGGAGATATCATCAAGGTATTTTTTGTTTACACTCTCAATTCACCCTATATTTTAAAGAATTAGGAATCTGAAAGCCCATCTCTTTCTTAAATGTATTTATTTTTAACAAAGGAGGCAAAAGCAGCTGAATTTCTCAGGAACAAATTGGGAGCGTTTTGAAGCTTGTAAACCTGGCTTTTTGGTGTTGGTGGAGCAGTTATTTTGTCCATTAAAGCTTAAATATCCAGGGAAGATTTTGGTTCTTGGGACGAACTAGAATTAGAGCATCACTGCGTTCAGCGGGATGCGTGGCCGGGCCTCAGCCCTCTCGCCCCCTTGACATAGTCATGGGGTTTTGCCATATTTTGCCATGTGGAGCATTTCTGCTACTTCTCATCTTGCTCTTCTGTGCCTTTTAAAAGAAAAGATGCTAGCCATTACTGCCTACTAACAAAACAAACTCGGAGCAATAGTTACAGCAACAGGCAGCTTTTAGGAAGGAGTGTTTTAAGCCTGTACCACGCGTTTTAGAAAACAAGCCCGTGCAGACGCGTTTAACGAGCCTGTCAACTTTAACTTAATGCTTTCAATGGAAGAATAACCCAAAGCTGCGACTTTGCTGCTGAGGGTAAGTTGGGGCCTCCCTCCTGTTCCCAGGCAAAGTGGCACAATACACAGGCAAAACACATGGTATTGCTGCTGACTTTGTGCTCCCTGTCTACCCTTTGACCTGAACCAGTTGGTTTGTTACTGTCTGTTTCACACAGTCTGTCCTACTGGCTTTGCATTTTTATCTTCTTGCAGAAACTAAACCTTTACCCAGTGTTTAAATCCTTTTCTGATGTGCTGGCATCTTATTTTTCTGGCGGTTTATTAGAGATCTGGTTTAAAAGTGTGATCTTGTAGCACCAAAGTTGTTTCGTTTAGTATTTGTTTATTCATTTATTATTTATTTATCAGGCCTCTTATAAGTTTTTTTTCCTTTTGCCACCTCATTTAGAACTCAAATTTAAGGTTTGTTTTTATAGCTGAATCAATTTTTCTGTTTCAGCTTAATCTCCTGTGCATGGGAAGTTTTTTTCTTCTATCAGCTAAACACTTGAAAGGGTTTCACTGTGTTTTTGTGTGTTTTGGTAGGAAAAAGAAAAATGATATATTTCCTTCTTTAACAGGTGTTCATTATATGGATTCCAGTTCTGTTCTGTAAGAATAGTTATGTCATGTGACACTTCTTAAAAGGATTTTTTTTTTGGTGTATTTATAGGAATCTTTGCCTTTAAATGTGCTCGTGCAGAAGAGCTATTTAATATGTTGCAAGAGATAATGCAGAACAATAGCATAAATGTGGTGGAAGAACCAGTAGTAGAAAGGAATAACCATCAAACGGAATTGGAAGCTCCAAGAACCCCTCGAACCCCTACCAGTAAGTTGTGATGCTGAATGCTGATTGTACTGCTGAATGGCATACCTGAATGTAATGTGGTAGCTGGCTTTAAATTAGATTTCTTTAATTACTTAATGCAAATTAAATGCTGTTTTAAGCTGGGAGATTGACTATCATTAACTCATTCTCTTGAGATACTTTTTGAGGATTCTTGTTCCCAAATATGAACTCTTGGGTGTAAAACTGCTGTAGTTAAATTCTTCAGCTTTAAAACCTCAGCTTTGGGACCTTAGTTTTTGCATAAGAACACTGCTTAAGTGTATGCTCATCCAATTGCTTTATAAGCTACCGTCATACTTCTGTTTAGCAATATGCAGAAATGTCAATGCTAGGCAGTGCTCCAGTCTTTTTGTTAGGAAAACTGTAATGGTCATGCCACATCTGCCGTGGGTTTGGAACCTTTCTTTTGTTGTATGTGGATGGATAGGTAGAACAAAGCCCTTCAAAACTCCTGGGGGATTTCAGGTAATCCTAGGGATGCAGTGATGTCTGACAATGGGAATTCCTAGTCACTGAGGACTTAGTAGAAGCAGAAGTTTCAGTAAACAACTTCCTGTTTTTAGGGAAGCATGTTAATGGTAGAAAAAGAAGCCGGACGGGGAGATTGTTGGGAGAACTGTGGGTTGTAACACATGTAGATTTCAGTGGTTGCTTCAGACCTGTTTCCCAGTGAGTGCTGGGATGTTCTTTTGCCTTTCCTTCCCTCCAGCAAAGTTGAGCCTTGTGACTGTTGAAAACTGTTTTACATATTTGGATTTCTTTCTTGAAATTTGGAGATGATGTTATAAAGTACCTTACTCATATACAGTAAAATGTTCCTATTTTAATATGGCTTGCTTGTTTTCTAATTGAATCAGCTCCTGGGTTCAGTGCACCAAGCCTACCTAACGGCTATCCCAGATATCCATCTTTTGGAGATGCCTCATCACATCCCTCCAGCAGGCATCCTTCTGTTGGAAGTGCACGCCTCCCCTCTGTTGGTGAAGAATCGACGCATCCTTTGCTTGTAGCAGAGGAACAAGTGAGTATTTTTCTTCTTCCTTTTGTATAATTTGTGTTCAGCATCAGCTCAGGTTTTTATGCTTGCTCTATATGTTTGCCTTTGTGTTTTTCAGTATCTATTATCATGCATTTTTTCTGTGTGTTAATTACCTCAGAAAATAAACTTCTACATTGTGGGATAATTTGATGCGGAAGAGGAACTTGTAAAGTTGTAAAATTTCATCAAGTGAACGTTGCTGCTTATTCTTTTACTGGACAGTTCCAAAAAGGCCTGGCTCTGTCTTCTCTTTCACCATCTATTAAGTAGTCAAAAACAGCAGTTAGCTCGCTCCTTCGCCACCTTAGGAAAGTGGGAAGTAAGAAGGAACGAAATTAAAAAAAAGAAAAAGGAAATGCAGCTAGTACTGATTTGTTTTCTTTTCCCCTTCTTTTAGGTGCACACTTACGTCAACACTACTGGGGTGCAAGAGGAGAGAAAAAATCGATCAAGTGTGCATGTGCCAGTGGAATCAAAGCTTTCAAACTCTGAAACGAATAAAGTGAAAGAAGATCAGGTGTGCACTGATGACAGAGATGCTCAGGTTCTCCTAGAGCCTGAAGGAGTCAAGTTTGTTTTAGGACCAACACCTGTGCAAAAGCAGTTAATGGAAAGAGAGAAACTGGAGCAACTTGGGAGAGACCAAGTTAGCGGCAGCAGCACAAACAACACCGAATGGGACACTGGGTATGACAGTGATGAACGTAGAGAAACACCGTCTGGTAATAAACTGGTATATGAAAATATAAATAGGTTATCAATCCCGAGTGCCTCAGGGGTCAGGAGAGGTCGTTTGACATCAACCAGTACCTCAGATACTCAGAACATTAACAACTCTGCTCAGAGGAGAACTGCGTTGTTGAACTATGAGAACTTGCCCTCGTTGCCTCCTGTTTGGGAAGCTCGCAAGCTGAGTAGAGATGAAGACGACAGTTTAGGACCAAAGACCCCGTCTCTGAATGGCTACCATAATAACCTAGATCCAATGCATAATTATGTCAATACAGAGAATGTGACAGTGCCAGCAAGTGCTCATAAAGTAGAATTTTCACGACGTCGGGACTGTACCCCAACAGTCTTCAACTTTGACATTAGGCGTCCGAGTTTAGAACACAGGCAGCTCAACTACATACAGGTTGACTTGGAAGGTGGCAGTGACTCCGACAACCCTCAGACTCCCAAAACCCCCACCACTCCACTTCCACAAACTCCAACCAGGCGCACAGAGCTGTATGCTGTGATAGACATTGAAAGAACTGCTGCTATGTCAAGCCTGCAAAAAGCACTGCCCCGAGATGATGGTACTTCTAGGAAAACTAGACATAACAGTACTGACCTGCCTATGTGAGCCTGGAAAGCATTAAATCATTTGCACCTTTTTGTGAAGTTTATAAAATTGAAGATGCAAGTACTTTGCATTTCTTAACACTAACGCCTTTTATAGACTAATAGAACTTTTTCTGCATATTTCATGTACTTGTCTAACAAAAGGGAATTAATGTAGAGCAAATACTCATTTTAATAACACTATTTCATTCTACAGTAGTAGTAATTACTGCATAGCAGCATCGCCACCTTTCACAGTGCCTCTTTAAATCGAGTAGAGTCTGAGTGACGTGCCAGGTTTGAATTTATAAATATTCTGGTCTGGTGCCTGTAGTCATGAGTGGCATTTATAACACTTTTTAAAGCCTCTTTATACGTGCATTATTTTCAGGTAAACCTTATTTTTTAAAGGTACATATCTTTACAGTCAGTCTTCATTCAGATGGCTCCTCCAGAACGAAGTGTATGAAATTCATTAATTCAGTTTGATTTACACAAGATATCTTGGTTCATCTCAAGGGATATAAATACCACACTTTTTTTTTTTTTTTTTTTTTTTTTTGTAAGACCACGTGGGCAAGAAGGCCTCAAATTCCCAATAGTTTTCTTAGCTTGTGTAATATCTGAGAGGTCACATCAAAGCTTGCTTGGTCAGAGCTGTAAGTGCATCTGAAAAGAGCCTTAAGTCACTTCTGCTAGAAGAGTTTCAAGTGGTATATTAAGTTCCCTGTGAAAACTGACAAAATTTTGATCTCATTAAGTTCCCTGTGAAAACTGACAAAATTTTGATCTCATTAATCATTTGTGAAGGAATTCACAGGCTCGCTGTGTGAATTAAGGCTCTTTGGTCATTTCTTAGTTCTGTGTGCCTTCTTTTCAGTTGTGTTTCTTTTTACTTGTCCTATAACGTCTTAAGTGTCTAAATTTTGTACATAGCTTTAATTATTGTTCAGGGTTGTTTGTGTCCGTCTTATTCTCCGCATTTGACAAAGAGAGACTCTTGAAGGTCAAATGATTGTCTCTGTCCAGCGTTCTCCATTTTTCTGCCCGACGGAAATATCCCAGCTCTCCAGCAGCACGCATTATTGCACAACTGGAAAGGGTAATTATGCATTTAATGTCTTCCTCTGAAGCATCAGACACAGGTTACACGGGAGGCAGGGTACTGGACTTGGTAGTTCTTTACAGCAGATTGCACATTTGAGCAATGTGCATTCCTAGGTGATAGTCATCTTTAATTTAGAACCAATATGTAGTATATTATCTGGAGGTAGTATTATCTATGAACATACTTCCTTTTCTTTTGCAGTTGGTGAATTTGGTTACAATTAGAGCTACTCAGTGTTACAGGTACATCCAGGGATCATGCATTTGTTGAATATGCCAGATGCATCCTTAGCTACTTTTTTTTTTTTAATTTTGAATAATTTTAGAATTCAGGCACTATTTCCAGTGCATGTGGGTATTCGCAGCAGCAGAGAATATTCTTGAGCCAGGGATTGCAAAGGAACTGACACTTGTGTGAACTGGTGTGATTAAAACAAACAAAAAAAACTTGAACTGTGTGTAAGAAAAACATGCAGAAGAAAAGTTTTTGGAGAATATGAAGAAGAATTAACGGACTTCAGGCAATATTTGAAGTTTTATTAAAACCAAAAATATTTCCAGTCTTTTAAATTGGAGTGTATTCCTGTTCCCTTGTTAACTTTTTCCTTGTTTTTTCTCTCAGTTTAGTAGTGGCAACGGTTAACAGCACCTGAGATGCATGTTCCTTGCCACGTCCTTAAAAGGGATAGTATCACGCAACCTTTTCAGTCTGCGAGGTTTTCATTATTTTTTACAGACTCTGTGGTACTGAAATACCAGCTGCACAAAGAACAACTTGCACAAGTAGAAGACGGGAGTTACTGAGAGCATTAGGATAGATTTAAGAGATCAAAAAAACTTTTCATCAATCATTTCACTGTCAGCCTATGCATAATATTGTGATAGGCTTGTTGAAATCTGAGGAGAGCTCGGTGCTCAAGAAGCTAAAGACAAGCTAGAGCTGGACATTTTGCAGATCTGCAATGCTGTTAATGCTCCTTCACATCTTTGCCATAGCCTCATCTTATGCGATAGGCCAGTCTTGGTCTCTACTGAAGAGAGATTACTGGTCTTTGTTCTGAAATATGTAGTGGTTTAATGATACTGGTGTGGTTCTTGTTCCTAGTTTATAGCTCACTTAAATTTGTGAGCTGTACTAACACCTTAGCATGTGTTTGGAGGCAAAACTGTTTGATCTCTTTAGCTGCCTAGAAATATTTGGACTTTGAGCATGAGTATCCCAGAAATATTGGTTAATTTGATCCTTAAAACATACCAATGAAGCAGGAAATAATATTCTTAATGACAGATAGAGGAAGAGACTTTAGGTAGACTAAGAGACTTAGAGACCTGCTGGAATTCCAGAAGACAACATATTCCTCCTTAGTTCTAGGACATTCTCCTCTGCGTTTACACTGAATAGTCTCAGAAAGAAAGGATGATCTGAGTAGTCTTTTATGTTGTTGCAAGTCTGTAAGTCACAGTACTTTGTGCGTGTTTGTGGGTGTCTGTGTGTTGTGTGTGTGTTTTCCTAATCTGGTGCCTGGATTTAAGGACTAACTGAAATATTTGTCAGCTTCTATGATTTTTTGAGTGCTTAGTCCTGACATTTTGTCAGTATCCCAAACAGAAAATGCATCTGGCAGAGTTTAAGGGAAAACCTTCTGTAGCCTTAATTATGTTAACCAGTCTGACACCATATTTTCTAGGAATATCTTTTACCCTCTTTCATCCTGCAGGTGGGATAATGCTGTGTGTGTGTGTGTGTGTGTGTGTGTAAGCTGGAAAATTACTGTGTAGTCCCTGTCCTTAGAATTATTTTTGTTTCCTTATTTTCTGCCCCTTGAAGTAGGTTTAGTTGCAATGCACTTTACCCTTGGAGACTTGGTAAATATTTTTGCAGTTGAGTCTCTTTAAAGGTTGTGATGTTAGATTCACTGTCTGTAGATTTAGCATTCTGTTGTCAGCTGAAATCTCTCCACAGTGTTTAGATCATATTTATTTGGAGCTCACAAGTGTATAGAGTGAGAAGCTACAAATATGTAACAGTCTTTTTTTTTTTTTTTTTTTAATAATTGTGACTTGTTTATTTTACCTAAGCCGTGTCCTGCAAAAATGGCAACATCTCCTTCAGTTCCACTTCTCATCCATAACACGCAATTGACTGCTACTTTTCAAGTATATAAAATGAGGGAAAGCCTTAAACTTTAGGTATTCCTTAAATGCTATGATTTATGAAAATAAATGCAACACGGAGTATCTTTTAAACAAGGAAGTTCACTTTCAGTGCAATGGCCAAAAGTACATAACAAAACTTGCATCGATGATACTGTTGGTGAGAGCATAGTGCATTAGTTATATCAGGAAAGCAATTATTTTTCCTCTCAAATAGGTATCAGGAGAAGATACAATTTTAATTTGGTAGTATTTCTCAATGATTGACTTCATAAAACAATATAAAAAATGGCCATTCTGAAAACTAACTGACCTTGGAGCACTCTTTTTTTCAATAATGTTTTAAAAATGTCAACTATGCAGGTGTACTGATGAGTACGTTTGGTGTGCGATAGGTGTTGGATGTGAGGGTGGGCATTCAAGCCGGATTCCTGTTCCTATTTCAGTCTACAAAACTTAGTTAAAAAGCTGACATGCCCAAGCGTGTTTCATATCATAAAATCCTTCCTCTGTTTTCCTAGATGTGTAGTTATTTGTGTGTTTAAATCTCTGACTAGGATTTGGATGCAGCAAGGTCCGCAGAAAGGCCCGAGCGGTGCAGAGTCCCAGACAAGGCTACTCTTCTGCAGGTGCCAGACCAACAGTTGGTTTTGTTGGACTTAGGCCTGAGTGCATCGGCTTGAAATCTGGCTATACTTAACTTAGTTTTATATGTGAGCATGTCCACAATGAGACAGAATCAGGAAAGAGCAGATTGTCTTTATTCACCGCTGGTGAAGTAAAAAAAAATAATAAAAAGGCAAGTTCTGATTAATTTCAGTTACTACTTTGAGCATATAATGTTGGGTCTGATTTGGACCTCTGTTTCTTAGCAGTATTTTCTTCTTTGTGTAAGGTCGAATCAATAATGAAATGGCATTTCTGCACTGCACTAATTTATTTATGGCTGCAAATAAGATTAAAAAATGATTGACTAGGAACTAATAGTGGATTTAAGTGTGAAGTTTCCCAGTTTCCCCTGCAGGAAGCCAAAAGAAGCTTGGTCCTCCAGTTTGATGGATAGAATTAGGTATCTCCAGAATTTAATTATCTTTTCCATCCTTCCCTAGAGTTAGCAATACAAGATTTTATATTTGACAGTATTTGCATAATATAAACATAAGTTCATTTATGATGACTTTATTTTAAATCCATATACACTCCAAAAAAAAAAAAAAAAATCCAGAAGAAATTCCACCACAAAAGACTGCGTTAAGATGGAGTCAGGGTTGCTGATGTCCTTCTTACATAATAAACACTAAAAAGACAGGAAGTCTTGAGTTAAGATGCTTTCACAGTCTTTAGAAATTCCTCTTTTGGACAAGATAAGTGAATTTAAAAAAAAAGAAAAAAAAACATAGCAACTGTAACTCTGACCATGTATACGTTATTTTTTCTAATACTGTGCTGTAAGGTATAACTAAGTCTGTCAGATGTTTTATTAGGATATTAACCTGGTGTTTACTCCAGATTAACGCAGTATTTTGTTTGGAAGTATGTAGGTATACAGATAGAATATGAGATAGAAAGGTACCTTTAAAGTTCATGCAACAAGTGTTGGACACGTCTATATTTTTATATATTATAAAGGGCATTGAAATTTTTTCTTGCAGTTTTCGTAATTATTTAGTGTGGTAAATATACATATATTGTGACAATGTCTTCTGATATATCCATTACTTTGGTGTAATTCTATTTTATGTAGCAAATACATGTATATACAACGGAGATTATGTTAAAAAAGAAAGAAGGATGGTTAAGAAGCAGCTCGAGCCCTTCAGCACGGGGACTGTGTGTGTCCCCAGGTGCTCCGTGCCTTGGGGAATGGGGAAGTGGGGCCTGCGTGGGGCCAGCTCCCCTGCCCTGGGAGAAGAGCCTTGGCAGGACAGGGCAGCGAAGTTCAACTTGTCCTCGCCACACGGCCCCGAGCCAGCGTGTCCCTTGCTGCCAGCTCCCTGGGATGCTGGGGGAGGAAGCCTGAGGTGGGAGCTTTGATGTCCCTAGGGAACTGTTCCTGCTAGCAGGGCGATCCTTCCAGGGCTTGTCTGGGCCTCCCGCAGCATCCCTCGAAGCCAAATGAATCGTGAGCGTTGACTTGGGCTCCACGGGATGTGCTCCTACATGATCGAGTTCTGCTGACAGAACAGCTCTGTTACACCTGGAGACCTGGTTGGTCAAGTTCTTCAGGAATGGTCTAAAAATACTGTAAAAATATAAATATATTTAATTACACATACTGAAGAAAATCCTATTTGTTGTGGTCAGAGTTCAGATTACTATGTGAATTTTGATTTTTTTTAGTCATACTTGCATATATATTGCTTTAACTATTCTGTATGCGAGGGGAAGTGATTCTAAAGTGTGTGAAAGATCAGGATTACACCTGTATTTTTAATGGCTATGTTACTTAGGAATGGATCTGAGCAAATTTAACTCCATATTAATGCAGTTTTTTTGCATTAGAATATGTGTATATCATACACCCACATTTTTTATATATAATATATTATATATTTGGTACTAACTTTGTATTTCTCCCTGAACCTTGCCAAATCGCAACCACGGACATTCTCCCTTGTCAGACTTTGGTACTTAATGCCTGAATGTATCCTAAGTGCTCTAGGGTGTGAGGAGAGGTGGCCGTCTCCGCCAGTGGGCCTTTTCCGCCTGTGCCGTCTCCCGCCGTTGCAGCGTCACTCATGTCTCCCGAGCCGTCATCCCTGTTTCCAAGAGAACTGCAGACCTGCCATTCCAGCTCGGCTCCACACAGCTCTGGTGCGAAAGCTGAACTGATAGCAGTAAAATACAGGAGTCACCAGTGTGCCACAAATGCATTTATTAAATGCAGAAATATGTGTTTCTACAAAGGCCAAAATCTTATGTTTGTGTGTTCCTTTCTTGTCCTTACATTGTATGATATTGTAAGATTATTGTATGTCCTAATTCGCATTATAAAATGTTTTTTCCTACTTAAAGGCATAAATATAGCAACTTTGTATAAAGGTAGCTTTCTAGATTTTTATTTCTTTTATAAAAAAAAAGTCTAAACAGTGGGAGTACCGTTGCCAAATTGTTTATAAAATTTCAGTTAACTTGCCCTGTTGAATTAATTTTTTACAAACATTCCTTGTTTCCTTTATGACAAAAGTGATACTGTACTATGCAGAGTGTATTTTTATGCCATTTGAAATCAACCTTAAAATTAATTTCACTTGTTTTAAACTTTCGTTACTGAGAAAGCTTACCAAATGTGCATTTAAAGAAAAAAAAATGTATTATGTACTATGACAACATTGTCCCCTTTACCAGTGCCAACTTCATTTGAAAAAAAAAAAAAATTGTAGCATGGCAATAAACTATTGATTTTACATTGAAAATACTGTGTGAATTACTTGGGTGTTTACTAATGGGAAGGATGTTCATTATCAGTGTTGCTTTACTGTACTTTTAGTAAAACACGTTTTGCTTTTCTTAAATCATTGTTCCAGGCACCTAGCTCTATGTGATATTTTTTATTTCTTTGCTTTTTTTTCTTTTTTGTTCCCCTTCCCATTTTTGTCATGGTAAGGAACTAGAAAGTGATGAATTGGAGTTTGGAAGTCTTTCCCACAGCTTTTCTTTTTTCTTTTCTTTTTTTCTTTTCTTTTCTTTTCTCTTTTATTTTTTCTTTTCTTTTCTCTTTTCTCTTTTCTTTTCTTTTCTCTTTTTCTCTTTTCTCTTTTTCTTTTTTCTCTTTTCTTTTTTTCTCTTTTCTCTTTTCTTTTTTCTCTTTTCTTTTTTCTCTTTTCTTTTCTCTCTTTTCTTTTCTCTCTTTTCTTTTCTCTCTTTTCTTTTCTCTCTTTTCTTTTCTCTCTTTTCTTTTCTCTTTTCTTTTCTCTTTTCTTTTCTCTTTTCTCTTTTCTTTTCTCTTTTCTTTTCTCTTTTCTTTTCTCTTTTCTTTTCTCTTTTCTTTTCTCTTTTCTTT
>JAWLRI010000039.1:1027406-1045291 GCA_034781795.1 Crypturellus tataupa | reverse complement strand
GCCGCCCTTCGTTATCTGTGTGGCGGCTGATGGCCCTGCGTCTGTCCGGAGGGGGATGGCGCGGGCGAGAAGCCTGTGGCAACCACGGTGTGCGGCCACGAAACGCGGGGAAAGGCCCCGTGAGGAGGGATGGGCCTTTGTTCTTTTGCATTTTCCTAACTTAGAGGGATCTCAAGGACCCAAATAAGTACTGGGGTTTTGTTTGATTGTTTTAGAGGTTTTCTTAAAATTTGCACCTAGATGAAAAAAAAATCAGTCTCTAGCACAACGACTAGTGTGCTGATGTGCACAGTAACAAGATTTCTTTGGTTCCCCTGATTTTATGTACTTTGGCTCTGATGCTGAGCCACATGTAGCTGCAACCTGGAGGTTACTGGACAGTCAGCTTTTAGGTAAAGCTCTAAGGTAAAGCCATATTACCATGATCACATAAGTATCTGCAGCAGGGACCTTAGGAGAGCCCTCAGGTAGGGAGTTCAGTGTAGGACAGGGGCTTGCAGGAAAATCGCTTTCTGTATTTAGGCCTTTTTGCAGAATCAGAGCTCTGTTTAGATCTTCAGTTGCTGTCACAATCCTGGTCTTGTTTTTTCTACCTTAAAAGGTTGCAAGATAGATTTTTAGAAAGTCAAGACCAATGTGTATAAAGTGTACTTCTGTCTAAACCAAATGGAGGAGTGCAGGAATAAATCACTTTAATATTAGAAATATTTTCTCAATTGTTAATGCTTATAATGTGATTTAAAAATACAATGTCTTATTAAAGCTAAAAAAGTATTCTAATGCTAACTCTTTTGTTTTAGGCATCCATTTCGCTTGCTCCTGTGAATATTTTCAAGGCAGGTGCAGATGAAGAAAAGGCAGAAACTGCTCGGTTGGTAAGTCTGATCTCTGAGAACCTGGCAATAGTTTGGATAATTAAGCTCGATGCTTTTCTACTGTTGAAAGTGCTTTCAGTTTATGATGAACTTTCTCTGTCCACTATTAGTCTCGTTACATATCTGTGAAGAGAAAATAGGAGAAGCAAGAGGAATGTTTTGTTAATACTGGCAATCAGGAAAACTCTTAAGGGCCAAGAAACTAAGTAACCTGGGCCTTTAATCAGAAGCTTGGCATTCAGTATAAGTCTGGTCTTTGGGTCACAAGAAATAATTCTCTTCACAGATACCATAAAAGCAGGTTTGGTCAGTTATCAAAATGTAGCAGTTAAAACACAAGGCGCCATATTCTGCTGAAAGGGATGTGGCTGTGGAAAGGTTGGCTTAAAATGTCTCCTTGGAAGTGATAGTTCAGCACTTACTACTTATCTTAAAGGAAAGTAAATCCTATTCTAAAGTGTATTATTTGCTTTCATTTCAGTCATCCTTTGTTGGTGCCATTGCTATTGGTGACCTGGTCAAGAGCACTCTGGGACCTAAAGGCATGGTAAGATAGCTGCAGCTTCTCAGCTGCCGTATCTGTACATATAATATTAATAGTTACAGGATGTTTTTAAGAACTAGTCTAAATTTTGCATTTTATAGGACAAGATTCTTTTGAGCACTGGAAGAGATAGCACAGTAACGGTTACCAATGATGGTGCAACCATCCTGAAAGCTATTGGAGTTGACAACCCAGCTGCCAAGGTCTTGGTTGGTGAGTTTCTAACTGCGTGTCATTGCTGTAGTTTGTAATCCTCCATCTGCAGTTTTATTTTTGCAATTGTCCTTAGCATAGAATTTTTCTAATAGTGTGAAAAATTGAAGGAAGGGGGAGAAGAATCCTTCAAGTAGGGATAGCTAAATGTTGCAAGAGTATTAGAACTCTGCCAGAAGAAAACTGAGGTACATTCTGCTCCTGCAAAACTATTCTGACATAGTGACACTGCTTTCCTTCAATCCTTATCTCTCTCAGGAGTCAGAAGGGACAAAAGCAGTTCTGTCCTCTGCTTTCGTAGGAAAACAGGAACAAAAATGTCTTGGGGTGCAGAGGTTTTCTGTAGTTCTCCCTAATTCAAATCTTTTATTACCTGATTTAAACTGTCTCTGGACAGAGTTTACCCTTGTGATTGGTTGTCTTCATGTGCAAACAGTTCAGTTTTAGTGAAAAGCAGCACCCTGAGCAGGTTATTCTCCAGGTTCTTACAGATTTTGTGTTTGCTGAGTTTCTGTTGGTCAACAGTTCATGCTGCAAATGTGGTTATCTTATTCAGTGATCCTGTTTGTAAACTTCAGAGCTTCTCTCTGCCCTTAGTCCCTTTGGGTGACCATTCCCTAGGAATGGGGAGAGAGCAACTTTGAACTGCTGGCAGGCCACAACTGATGCCTAGGTTGCAGATGAAAAGCAAGATTGAGAGTAACTTGAAGGATGCTGAGTTTGATTTGCTCTCTGTTTGTGCTGTGGCTATAACTTGAAAGCCTTCTTAAACTAGCTAGGAACAAGCTGTTTTTTTCTTCTCTAAGCTGATGTGAGGTGCAAATATTTGTACTTAAAGTTGATGCTCTTGAAAATGGTATTATGAATCAAAGCATGAATAGAGTGATTTTTTATTTATTTTTTTAGATATGTCAAAGGTACAAGATGATGAAGTTGGTGATGGAACTACATCTGTTACTGTGTTGGCGGCTGAGTTACTGAGGGTGATGTATCACAATTTTTCAGATGTTTCTGTTTGGTACCATAGTCCTGAGATAGCAATAAAGAGTCTGTACTAATAAGGTTCTCAAAACATATCAAGACTTCTTACAGTACCATTCAAATTGATAGGGGAAAAAAAGAACTTAAGATAACACCTGATAAATCTTTTTGGTGTTCCCTGCTTTATTACTTTTAACTTCACAACTTATTTTACTTGGTACCTTTTTGAAAGTTATTTTCTCTTCATTACAGAAGTGCAGTACAAACGTATCACTCTGTCACAGCTCACTCTTGGATTGCACTGAGCAGCATGCAGCACTGCTAAGTTCTGATGTTTAGTTCTTAAAAATTATTTTCCACAAAGTTGAGGAGGGAGAGAAATGTGTGTTAAATGCTGCTCCTGTGTGCATGAGGCATGAATTCATGGTGCTTTTTGAACAGTGCATAGTGAACCCTAGGAAATAAATCTGAAAATACTAGGAAAGAGACTTTTGAAAGTGAGGAGGAATCGTTGACATAACTCTGACAGTAAATTTAATGGCCATGCTTTCTGGATAGGGATCAAGACCATCTTCATTGTTCAATTTGTTGAGTTCCTTGCAGAAAGAAAATTTGAAGATTTTTTTTTTGCAACTAACCCTTGAGTTGCAGGTGTAAGTGAATAGGAAACTGCTTTCAAACATGAAGTGAAACATAACTATCATTAAACATGAGTCTGGTTGCTATTCATACAGCAGTTAAGATTTTATTAATCGAAATTTCTGTAAGATACTCTGAGCACAAATTTTGTCTAGATTGGAAAACAGCTATTTCTGTCTTCTTCAAAGCCAGACAACTATACAAAGCATTACACGTTTACATTCAAAATATTCTGATTACTCTGAAGTGTCCTTCGTAATTACTCTAAATATGTGATGGAAATAAGATAATTTATTAATTTTATTTAAATAGGAGGCAGAATCACTGATTTCAAAGAAGATCCATCCCCAGACCATTATTGCAGGCTGGAGAGCAGCCACAAAAGCTTCAAGAGAGGCTCTTCTGAAAGCTGCTGTGGATCATGGGTTAGTAATATACATTTGTAATATGTATAATTTTTTCAAGATTAAAATATGGGAGAGAATTATATAACATTGGGGTTTAAAATAACTGGTGTTGCTTTAAGTAGTTTAAAGGCTTTTCCTAAGTCATTGCAAGACTAAATTGTTTTTATTTTGTTAAATTTCAAAAAAATATTAGCTTATGTTTTCAGACGCTAGGGCAATTCTCTTTATTATTCCTCAAAATGAAATGTGATGCAAATAGATTCTGATTAGAAAAAGCAGGGAGACTTCACAGTGGTAGAAGAGTGATAGTTAAGGCTTACTGAGTTTCTAATTTAATTGTACTCACTTCGTTTTAGTGATGATGAAGTGAAATTCCGTGAAGATCTGATGAACATTGCAGGAACTACTCTTTCCTCAAAATTACTCACTCATCATAAGGATCATTTTGTCAAGCTAGCTGTGGAAGCTGTTCTTAGGCTTAAAGGTTCTGGTAATTTGGAAGCTATTCATGTTATCAAGAAACTTGGTGGAAGTTTGGCCGATTCTTACTTAGATGAAGGTAAGTCTTCCCGTGGGCTAGTGGTACTCTTAAAAAATTAAACAATTTTACATATCTTTATACAATTTATTTCAGGAAGCATTGCTCTCTTGTTATTAAATTGAATAATCAATATGAGTTTTTGGAATAATTTAAATGAACTGTTCTCTCTTAATTTAAAGTCTTACAAGAACTTTTGTGCTACTACAGGCTTTTTACTTGACAAAAAGATCGGTGTAAATCAACCAAAAAGAATTGAAAATGCAAAGATTCTTATTGCAAATACTGGTATGGATACAGATAAAATTAAGGTATGTGATGGAACCACTATTTTGAAAAACATTTTTGTAAAAGGAATTTAGTTCTTAGACTAAACTTTATTTCCTTCAATTCAGATTTTTGGTTCTCGGGTTAGAGTGGACTCCACAGCAAAGGTAGCAGAAATAGAACAGGCAGAAAAAGAAAAAATGAAGGAGAAGGTGGAGCGTATTCTTAAGCATGGAATAAATTGCTTTATTAACAGGTAGGTATTTTCTTGGGAGAAGGGTAAAGTTTATAATCCAGGTGCAAAATAGCAAAATTTTAATATTGTGCAAGTGTGAAGAACACTTTTTATACCTGTATCTGTTAAATAATGTCCTATGTAACACTTTGTTGATTCATTTTAAAAGGCGGGTTCTTTGTGTGGTATGAACTTGTGCCTACGTTTTAATTGTAGGCAGCTGATTTACAACTACCCTGAACAGCTCTTTGGGGCTGCTGGAGTTATGGCCATTGAACATGCAGACTTTGCTGGTGTGGAACGTCTGGCTCTTGTTACAGGTATGGAGTGTGAAATTGTAGAAGTCATTTATGGTTCTCTATTAATATTAGTGCCTAATAGGCAAACTTTTTACTTTCTTTTAGCAAATCTGAATGTTGAAGTTCTTAGAAGGAACTTTACAAAACTTTCAAGTACAGATATAGAGTTTCCTGTGAAATTGGATAAGAGTAACTGAAATTACTTTCTTGTTTTAACAGCTGTTGTATGGAATTCAGTACTTTTGCAACAGTTAGCTTATTTTCTGTTTCATTATACTTTATATCTGGAATGTTAATTTTGGTTCTGAATCCTCCCTGCATACTGATTCAAAAATATTTTTCCCTAGCACCTATGTGTAAAGGATTTTAATGCTTTGAAATACAATTTCACATTAGTGTGGTAGCTGGTTTTTTTCTTTAATATTTTAAAAATCCTTTTTTTTTTTTTTTTTTTTTTTGGATAAATCCCTGTTTGATAAACTACCAAAATGTTTGCTTATAGGGGATAGGAAATTTAAGTTCACACATCTGCAGGTTCATAAATACCGTTTTGTTATAAGTGGTAGTTGTTTGATGGATAATTGTAGGATAGTTTTAGTAGTAGCCAGTGTTAAGGTGACTCCAGTAGCAGCGAAAATGCAGGAAGGTTGAACCTAGTTGCTTAAATTACTTAACAGTAGTTAACAGGAACAAGATCAAAAACTGGTTACTAAAGTAGTGATAAAAATAGAGAATTTGTTTTGCAGGAAGAAGATGCTGTCTTAGTAAAATTAGCTTACTTAGTAAAATTAAAGTTACATTTGTTTGGAACTGTTTGTGGGCAACTTGATTCTGGCAAAGACTTTAGTGAGAGGAACGTTGCTTAGGCTTGAACAAATACAAAGCAGGTTTTACAGTTAGAGCAGCTATCACATAGTGTAGCTGAAAAATTCAGATAAGCTTTTAAGCATCAACTTTCTACCTGCAAATATTGTCTTACCTTAGGCCACTCGAACTATAGAAGCACTGCAAGCTAATGCAGAGCAGATGTACATAAACTGGGAATTAGTATATATAAGTGGTCCCTTAAAGACCGTTTTAAAAGTGGGAGAGAGAAGTATTAGAGCAATAATCCATTTAGAGCCAATTTGTTCCTTCTAATATCCTCATTGCTTACGTGGTGGGAGTTGATCAGTTTATGAACAGCATGCTGGGTGGCTGCTAGAACATACCAGCAGTCTCTCAATTCGGGGCAGTTGTGGCAAATCTCTCAGCCATGTAGCTGAGCAAGCAAAATGAATGCTGGTCCTAATCCAAGTTTATAAAACATTAAATCAGATTTACATGTTTATAAGTAATTCATCTGTTAATACTGTTAAAAATCTAAACAGATTGTGTTTGTTTATATGTCAGTACTGGTAAATGTCAACATAGTCTCTTATCCAGAGAGACCTCAGAAGCATTACAGCTGTTGTAGTTTTTTTTGACATAAAAACAAACCGTTGAAATTTTAAAGACTTCTGCTGACATTGGAAAAGCTTGGCTTGTCAGTACAACTACCTTTAAATTATTTTTAGGCAACTATGAAGATGACTTTCTTTCCATTAGATTTTGGTTTTCTTGGTTAGTCTCTGCCTCAGTGGATGCTTTTATCTTGAGCTCATTGACTTTAGTGTGATGTTACATTTGTAGGTGGTGAAATTGCATCCACCTTTGATCATCCTGAGCTGGTAAAACTGGGAAGCTGTAAGCTTATTGAAGAAGTCATGATTGGAGAAGATAAACTCATCCATTTCTCTGGGGTGGCTATGGGTAAGTGTCTTGCCCTTAGTGGCTCGTTACAACATTTGTGTTTCCCTACATTAACACTGCTCAGTTACCAAGTTGGCTTAACATATTGGTAATGATTCATGTAAGTAGTCTTGTTAAACCTTATTCTTTAATAAAACATTAATTTTGCCAAGATATATATTTTTTCCATTTACATAGCATGCTTATGTATGAGCATTCATAAGGATAGGATCAAAATTTTCTGCTCTTTATACTTACCTTGATAGATTAAATCGGTAGGAATAATAGCAACCTTTCATACTTGAGGAATTTCATTCACAGTTTGTTGTTCTGATATGTGATGATACTTTAATTTTCCAGGAGTTGTTTTGAGATAAGGTTTTCATTTTCTGTTAAAGAAGGTATTCTGCAGTATTTCATTTGATTAAAAACAGTTGTGTGAATTGTTTTTTCTCCTTGTGAAATGTCATTATGCTGTTTGTTTTCCCTTAGTTTTATCCATGTACATAAAAATTGACTTGCACTGATAGTAAAACAAATGGTCAGTGATAGCCCCTTTCTGTGTCTCATCAAGCTCTTTGTCTTTGTGGAAGTAATTTTTTAAAAATATTTTTGCACTGGACCTTTTCAGGTGAAGCCTGCACTATAGTTTTGCGTGGAGCAACACAGCAGATTCTAGATGAAGCAGAGAGGTCTTTGCATGATGCTCTTTGTGTCCTTGCCCAGACTGTGAAGGACACTAGAACTGTTTATGGTGGAGGCGAGTATGACCATACATTATGCTTTGTACACAGTGTATATTTGTGTTGCTTTTCAAGGCAGATATAAAACACTGTGTGTGTGTCTTTAATGAGCAGGTTGTTCAGAGATGCTGATGGCTAATGCTGTGGCAGAACTTGCCATGAGAACACCTGGCAAAGAATCTGTCGCAATGGAGTCTTTTGCAAAGGCTTTGAGAATGGTAAGTTAGTTTAAATCAAACTGCTGAATGAACAGACATAAAATTTCAAGAGCTGATGGCTTACTAACTTCTGATATCAGATTGTTACTTTGTTTTCCAATTTCTTTTTTTCTAATAAATGAAATTTAGCAATTGTTGGAAAAGACGTGGAAGAAAAAAAAGCCTCTTTTTAAAGAAAGACTAGTATTTGCATAATTGGCTATATTATAGGTTTCCCAGTGTTCACTTGTTAGCTAGCCCTTTTTCTAATTAGTTCTCTGTATGCAGAATCCAAAGAGCAGAAGAAATAGCTCGTATAAATCTCAGGTGATGTAGCTAACTGCCAGTGTATTTGACTGTTAACTTTGGGGGGGGGGAGGGCGGAAAACAACCCTTTGATTTTACTCATGATCTCCTGTTGATATTCCAGTATTATTTGACCGTATTCATGCTCTAATCCTATATAGGACTTACTTTGAAGATTGCACCTTGTTCAGAAATAAAGAATTACAAGAAAAAATGCTTGTAGTGTGCTAACAGAATGCCAGTTTGAAGAAGAGAAATGCCACATAGCTCTCCTGTTTTTAAATTAGGGAAAACTTTCCTTAGGAAATGAAAGTGCATAGGAAAATTTCTCAGGGAAATTACTACCTCTACAGTCAACACGAGTGACTTGCAGGTTCATCTAGCTTGTAAGCAGAATGATGTGGTGGTTAGTGCTTGCCAGCAAGCTTATATTCTTAAAATGACACAAGTTCTCCATTTCTAGTTTGAAATGATAAATGAAGAGATATTTTTCTTTCTGTCCATGTAAAACGGAGTGACAAATCTGCTCAGGTGCTTTTGTCTTCAGCTGTAGTGTAACTATGTGTCTTAAACAAAAGAGAAGAACATCCTTAGAAAGGTAATTTGATAGAGTTTTCTAATTGCTGATCACTATAACAGATCAACTGCCATGTTTTTGAAACTTGCTGTTCTTAAAAATTAATGGTAAACTAGTAATAGCAAAGTACACTTTATCCAGGGAAAGTTAAGTGGTAAGGCGTAGTATTTAAAGAAAATAAATGTGTTTATCCCCCTAGATCCCAACGATCATAGCTGATAATGCCGGCTACGACAGCGCAGATTTGGTTGCACAGCTCAGAGCTGCTCACAGTGAAGGGAAAACGACTTACGGACTGGGTAAGTAGCCTGATATTCTTCTCTCAGCTTGGTATTTGCTGCAGATTGGGCTCCCTAAGCTCTGTTACCGATAACATTCAGCTGGGAGAACGGGATGCCCTAGTGCCACAATGTAGCCTTCTGTGTGCTTTTAAAGTCTGTATTAGCAGGTGATGCTCCCTTTCCTCTGTGAATCTGTGGGGGTTTTTGTTTGTTTTCTGGGGAATAGAAATCTGTGCATATAACTTAAATTTCTTGATTAATAAAATTGTTTCCTTATATCAGTGCTGTGATTCAGTTACTACTGTGGTGAAAAAAAAAGATAAAATAATCTCACAAAGCATTAGTAAATAGAAGATGAACTATTTTTATAAACTGAAAATTTCTGTTCGTCAATAACTTTGCAATTTATTGCTTGAAAGGGGCAATCATGATGAAGAATTTACTACTCCAAGTTCATATATTACACTAAGCCTAAAGAGCTTAAATAGTGATGTGTTTCATTTTGAACTGAAGTTTCGGGATACAGCCAGTCACTTCTTCCTTGTGTAACAAGGCAGTGATGCAGACATTTATGTTAGTTCTGTTTGCTCTGCACTATCCAAACTGCTGCATTCCTTTATTGCTTTCTGAAGAGGAGGATTTTTGCCTATGAAACCAATTGCTCTACTTACTTCATGGAACTAGACTCAAAGTTAAGGGGAAAGGCAGTGACTGAAAGAAAATCATCAGGAAAAGGTTGGGGGAAGTGGCTATACCTAAAGAAACAACCTAAAGAAAAGAGTGCTGAGAGACCTGCTGGGATCTTGTCTCTTCTTCCCAGTGGTAGGAAGTTTTCAACATTAAATCTTTGTATGTGATTGCAACAAGATAAATCATTAATCTTCAGGCGAGAAGTATTTGGACTTAATTTGTGCCTCATTTGAGCAGGAAAGCTGTTGCACTGTCATGTTTATTTTAACTTTCAAGGAAACACAGCCAAAAAGCCCATAATGCCTCTTTCTCTTTAAAGATATGAAAGAGGGTGTCATTGGAGATATGGCAGTCCTGGGAGTAACAGAAAGTTTCCAAGTCAAGAGACAGGTTTTGCTGAGTGCAGCTGAAGCAGCAGAAATGATTCTTCGTGTGGATGACATTATTAAAGCGGCACCAAGGTATTACTGGAATATCTACATTCATCAGTTATAATGCTATTAGAATGGCCTTCTGTGGCAAAGTAACTGTGCAGAAAGTCTTGTTTAACAATACTTTATTTGAAATGAGAGTGATGTCTAACATGCTAACATTCATTTCATAAGACCAGGTTTTGCATTATGCGTGGTCTGTAGCACGCAAATATCTGCAAAAGTGAATTTTGGCTGAGTACAATGTCAGGTGGTGGGTGGTGCTTTTCCATTTGTTTTAAGTTAAGTTTACTAAAAAATTCCATTTTGGGGCAGGTTATCCCATGTACTTAGTAGTTTTCACTGTTTTTTGAATATTTTACTTGTATATAGTTTATTATACACATATAAGAATATAGGAGATATACAGATTATATATATTTTTATATATTTACTCATATTTTTATTTATCTTACCCTGCTTAGAGCTGGTATACAGCTTTGAGAATATACTATCTTGTGTGATGTGAGATAAACCTAGCATTGAATGTAAAATAAGAACTAAAAGGATAAAAATAAATGGGAGGAAGTAGAGGATGGACATCAGTGGAGGAAACATTCTGATTTTTCTTTTTCTCCCTAGAAAACGTGTGCCAGACCATCGCCCATGTTAAATTCTCTTCAGTGCCTGATGATGTGTGGACCAGATTTCACCTAGTATTTTTTTTTTTTAATGATATAGTTCTTGCGAGACTGTGGAACAGAAGCTTAAGATGAGCATCGCTATCAATAGCATGAGCTTTCTGTTGATTTTAAATTATTTCAGTTTGTGTAGGTGGGAGGATTCACTTTCAAATAAAATACGGGTTTATACAACCCTGTTTCTTGTTCCAGGTTCCACTTAAAATACACTGAAATAAAAAATGGATTAATCAAAGTGGTATTTGTCTTTCTGTAGAAATGTAATTTCTTTAGAGCAGTGACTTTAGTGTAATTTCTTTAGAGAGTGCCTGACCTCAGTCTTGAGATACTGTGAACTGTGTTCAGGCAAGTCATGCACATGATGTCTTCTCAAGTTAAAGTCCCTGCCTGCTTTTGCAGTTGCCTGTTTTGTGTTAACTTGGTGCGTTTTGTATGTGCAACTTGTTCTGGTCCTGCCTGTGTGGGTTTTGAGCTGGGTTCCTACAAGTAGACTCTACAGTAAGCTACATGTTACCCTTTCGTAGTGATACTGGAGGCGATACTGCTTTCTTGATGATGAAGATAAAAAGCTGAAGATGAGCATGAGTCCATGTCCAGAACTGCACGTCAGGTGCTTTCTGCATTGTGAATTAGTGTGTTTAAGGAGACAAAAGCTCTGCCTGGGTGCTTTTGAGTGGAAAGTACAGGCTGGGGGAAAATAAGTCTCCTGGATTGAACTAAGAAATCTGTTCTCGTTGGAGCCTACGAGCTACTGGACTAACGTCTTCACAAGTATCTACTACTGTGATAGGAGGGCACGTAGTGGAAACTATTAAACTGCACTACAGCCCTCACCCTTTCTTCTGGCCTCTGTCTCATCAAACATACTCTGGTATTGATGGCTTTCCATGTCTGCTGTGACCCACCACTAATTCTCAGAAGGCAACATGTCTTTTAACTGCACTAATTTTTCTGTTTGCGGATTCCTGTGACTTCTGCAGCAGATTTCACGGAGTCTCTCGCTGATGGCTGTAAGCAGCAGCACAGGGAGGTGCCCCTGTCTGTACAGTAACGTACAAAGGGGCCAGGTGTGCAGTATGGCCCTGCTCCGGGGTAGAGCAGCACCTTGGTGCGTAGCTGGAAGGCCACGGAAGTTGGAAGATCCATCTCAAATCAAGAAGGTATCTGTGCGAACACTTTTTTTTTTTTTTTTTTTCCTCTGGGCCTCCTGAACGGAAGAGAATCAGTTTAGGAAATGCGCTTCCCAGTTCTCAAAGCAGACACTCTTCAACCTGTCAAGTGTCAATATCGTCTTTTAGGAATACTGCAGTAATTGCAAACTGTTGAGAAGCTGGTGAAACGCATTCTTTCCTCCCCTCCATGATAAGTCAGAGTTACCACATCTTTTAGGAAATAAACACTTGGAATTTTGATGTTTAAGAATCAAAAAAAAGCAAAACTCTTGCCCTGTTGCATAATTTTCCTTTGTTAAAAACAACAGTTTGTTGCAACAGGGATTAGGTGAAGAATCTGGGAAGTAAATGGGCTAAATTCCAAAGAAAGATAGAGGAAACACAGCCAGACCAGTACAATTTATTTAATGAAGGGTAAGTACATTATGTGGGTGCCAGCCACATCCAAATTCAGACAGCACATGCTAACAGTCTCTCTCTTTCAAGATAATTTTTCTGAGAGGGCAAGTGACACTAAGCAGTCACAAGCAGGCACTGAATCAAACCCTTTAGGGGAAGTCATCTGTCACTTCTGCATGTGGAGGTGGTTAAGAAAGCAGTCCCTGCTGAACAAGTGGAAGAGAAAAGGGGCTGCTCTGCTTCACTGGTTGCTCCCTGCCTCTCTTTATTATAAAAACAAGCAAACAAAACCTGTCTTTTAGTTGAATGGATATGGAATGAAAACTAAAACTGTCAAGTCATTTTAAGCCAGATTCTATGTTAATTGGACATATATATATTTTAAAAAGTGCAGCTATAAGCATGCTTATTTCCTGGGAACTCCGAACATCTAAGAAAAATACCCTCCTGCCCTCTTCTGCACGAGTTTGTAAGAGCAGCCTCCCCATCTTAGGTGCTGCTCATGCAAATTTACCTTGACAGCTCCTGTAGTTTTTCCATTAATTCAGCTTTGGATTTCCTTCTTTGCTACTGTGTGAAGGTTTGACACATGTAGCTGCCTTAGCAGACAGTGCAAGTGGTTATGTAAATACTAACAAAAAAGCCTTTAGCTTTCCTTGTACTCATTTTAAATAATGAAATAGTAACGTGTGTTTTCCGGAGCGAAGCAGGCAGCCCTGAGAGCAGCGCCGGCATGTAGGTGCTGTTCCCTGGATCTGCACCCAGGGCTCCGCGAGCCCTTCCCACGCAGCAGGAGGGGAAGCCTTCACGCTGTTACTTGTGCTGCTGCCTTTTGAATTCGGCTCGCTCTAGAGACAGGCTGTGGTTAGAACCATGCCACAGCGGCGGGGTCTGTGCTTCGTAATCACCTGCAGCTTCCAGCTGTGCTTGGGCACCTCGTTGAGCTGCGGAAGGAAGAATGCGGCCCTGGGCTACTTCTGATCAGGAAATGCAAGTCCAGCTGGGTCTGTACAGTCCACCCAACTGCCGCAATGGGGTCTTCATCCCTCCTGCCAGCTCCTAGCGGTCCCCACTAGCAGGAGGGGGCAAAGGGGCTAACTGCGCTCTAGAGCGTGCGGGGTGCTGTGCCCTGCGCACGTGTCTGTGAAAGAGAGCCTTGCTGCTGCGCAGCTCTCACGAGGGCTTACCGGGTGCCGTGGGGCGCTGCCGGCCGCCTCAGCACGGCTCTGCCTCCAGCTCGGCCTTGTCGCCGGCCGGCGGCAGCGGCAGGTCCGCGGGCGCGATGTCCGCCAGCGCCCCGGAGCGCTTGCGCGGCTCCGGGCTCTCCTCGGACCACCTGCCCACGCGGCGCACCCCGCGCGCCACCTTGGGCGCGTTGCGGCAGGGGTTGTGGTCGTAGATGACCAGCTTGAGGCCCGGCAGGTGGGCCAGGCTGGGGAAGTGGCGGATGGCGTTGCGGTCCACGTCGATCACCTCCAGCAAGGGCATGTGCAGCAGCACCGGCGGGAACTCGGAGAGCAGGTTGCCCGAGAGCCAGATGGTGCGCAGCTCCCGCAGGCCGCGCAGCCGCGCGGGCAGCCCGCGCAGCGCGTTGGAGCCGGCGTGCAGCGTCTTGAGCAGGCTGAGCTCGCACACCACCTCGGGCAGCTGCTGCAGGCAGTTGGACTCGATCCAGAGCGTGCGCAGGTTCCGCAGGAGCCGCAGCTCGAGGGGCAGGCTGCAGAGCCGGTTGTTGCCCACGTAGAGGATGCAGAGCTGCCGCAGCGTGCACACCACCGGCGGCAGCGCCTTGAAGTTGTTGAAGTCCAGCGCCAGGAGCTGCAGGTTCTGCAGCTGCTCCAGCTCCGGCGGGAGGTGGCTCAGGTTGTTGTCGCTCAGGTAGAGCTTGACCAGCTCCCGGAAAGAGCAGATGTGCAGAGGGAGCCTTCTCAGCTGCCTGCCGCTCAGGTCCACCGTTTTATCCACGGGCATCTCTTCGAGGTCCTCCAGGAGGTACTTCTGGCACCCCTTGGAGGGCACGAAAGCCACAATCGCCTTCAGGCTGTTGCCCATCCTGGGAGTTTCTTAGTGCAGAAACCCCCGGGGCTGCGGCAGGAGGGACAGGGCCCTCCCGGGCTGTCCCCCGGTGTTCACTGCTCCGCGGTGCCTCCTTCCTCCCAATTTAAGGCTCTGTTTACGCGGCACCAGCCGTTAATCTCGAGGGCTCCGAAATGTTTCTGATAACCAAGTGAGTGTTTGGTGATGGGGATTACGGGCAGCGCGAGCCGGAGCGCGGGTCTCGCGCACACGCAGCCGCCCTGCCGCCCCTCCTGCTCGCCCCGGGGAGCCACCCCTCTTCCTGCACGCTACAGAGGTGCTCGGATTTTGCCCCACAGGGTCTCTCCGATGCCCCCGGCCTCACCTTTTGCTACGGCCGCGCTGCCTGCGCAGCTGGTGCCGCCTGCAGGGATTGGCGCAAGAGAGTAAACACAACCCATCGCTGAATTTATAAACCTAAATGTTTAGCTTTAATCAAACACCCAGCGGAAATGTCAGGTGTAATCTACCCGTTGTTTAAAAAAATCTGTCAGGACCTGACTAATGTCCCAGATGAGAGGCACTTTTATGGGTTTACTTTGCAAGGTGCCAAATACATAATTTAACAATGTAACTTGCCACCCAGTCCATATCGTAAACCTTGAACACAAATACTTGGCAAACCGCTATCTTTTGCTGCTCTCGTATTTATGTTCCTAATTTAGCCGTGTTTACTATAGCACCTTGTACTCTTAACGGCGCAGGCCCTTTGCGCTGGCTTGTGCTTTGCTTCTCCCCCAACCCCACTTTGACACCTTCGCTATCGCGCTCTGCCAGGGCCGCTCTCCTGCCGCCTTCCGCCGTGCTACTGCCATTCCCACCTCCGCGCCCACCGGCAAGAAGCTGCCCTGGATCCGCTTACACTGGGATTCACTTTTCTAGTTCTGGTACTTTAGTTATGGCTCTTTTAGCTGCAGCTGTGCCACGGACGCTGTTCCCCTGCTGCTTTCTGCCACCTCTTCCCGAGGGGTTGCTCCTGTGCCTAGATGTCCTTGGGGACTTTGACCTCTGGAGCTGCTGCTGCGTTCAAGCCCTTTTCTTACAGCTTGTCCCATCTGCACGTCTGCCTTTGCTCTCCCGAGATCTTTGGATTTCTAGGTTGGCAGAGGGTGAAATAGTCTCTCCAGTGGCAGCTATCAGCTCCCTTGGTACCCACAGCTCAGTGCTGCCGTTTCCCACACGGAGCACAGTTCAGGAAGGCTGTTTTCCTCAAACAACCTGCGGCCGGTCTCCAGGAGTAAGGCACCTCATACTCAAAATGTGCAATTGCCAGAGTCAGTTATTCGTGGAAAAATATAAGGCAGAAAAAACAGAAGACTGAGAAAAAGGCAGCATCAAGCAGTTGGCCTCATTTCTGGCTGAAATCTGACTACCCAGAGCTCTACTGCTATCACCTGCTTTTAAATGTGAAGCAGCTCCTACGTGAAAACAGGACATTGGTTATGGAAGTCTGCTCATCTTTTCCCCGCGAGACAAGTGCACCCGTGCAGGGAGGTGTCCGTGAAGGAGAAGGGCGGCTGGGGCCAGCGCGGGGCACAGACCGGCGAGGGCAGCAACCCGAGTGCCACAAAACAGGTTTTGCATCGAGGAGCTGGGCAGCAACACCGAGCCTGGAGAACAACGACGCTTCTTCTTTTAGTACTGTAGTCCCACACACCCTTTCAGAGGACTCCTGTAAGGAACACGTGTTATTTCCAGATTTCATAGCAGATACCCTGAAATACGTTCTCATTTTTAAGAAAATGCTCCTATGGGCCTCAGCATGCTTTTGTATGTGTTTCCATCTCTAAGAAGCTCCCTTTAAAGACAAGGTGCCCACCCTGTTAAGACGCTGTGTACTGGAAGCATGAAAATGCAGACGTGTTTGGCATAAATAATAAAAAATGAATAGTAGGATGTACCATCCAGGACAAAAAATATGCCCCTCATACTGATAGTCTGCTGATTGGTGAAACTTTTATACTGCAGATAAATTTCTCTTAGGAATCCTCTGCATTGTAGTTTAATTATTATTCCAGCTTATCAAAAAAAGTCACAATGACCTTTTGCTGTTGCATTTTGTATCTCTAAATCAAAGTCTGTTGGCTAAATGATAGTCTGTTTGGAACACACTGTGAGATCCCAGTATTTGCGGGAAAATAACCTTCACGCTGGTGGGATAATAAAGGGCTATATCTGCGATAAAACACACTGTCTTGATCCTTCTGAGAATGAGCGACTTACCAGATGACATGAGGCAAAAGCAGCCCCTTCTGCAAGCACACTGAAGTGTTTTGGCAGTCACTCCATGTCTTCAGAGTTATCCCTGATGCCCTGTAACACGAGCCTGAACAACTTCCCAGAAGCATTTATGGCATTTGTGGAAAAGTTCAGGAGATAAAGGTGCTCAGCACAGCCAGCGTCTTGCTCTTGTTGAAGTGACATTGCTGTAGCAGAGGACATGGCACCTTGCAAAGGGTTTGGGCAGCCTTCTCAAGCGAAGCTGGTGCTTCTTGCAACCCCACCAGAGACCATCTATTCCCCTGCTCAGATCTTCTCTTGCCGGTCTTGTGTTTGGAGCCAGGTCAGGGTGCAGCTCTCAAGAGTGGCGGCTACACGAGAGCTTCAGAGCTTCCGACAGGACAAGAGGAAATGGCCTCAGGTTGCACCTGGGGAGGTTCAGGTTAGATAGTAGGAAAAAGCTCTACATGGAAAGAGCAGTCGAGTGTTGGAACAGGCTGCCCAGGGAAGTGATGGAGTCCCCGTCCCTGGCAGTGTTTGAGAACCGTGTAGATGGGGCGCTTAGGCACACGGTGGAGACACATTTACAGCTGGACTTGATGATCTTAAAGTTTTTTTCCAGCCATAATGATTCTACGATTTTCCGGAAATTTTTTTATAGTTACGGTGTTAACAGCAATTGCAGACAGTGTTGTATTGGTTAAGGGTTTCTCAAAAGCAGCTGAGGAGATCCAAGCCAAAAGGACTGGACACAAAGTGGTAATTATCACCTGCACCTTCCCCACTGAGCGCCAGTAAAGAGCTGCATGGCTTAATCCTGTTCATGTGCTCGTATGAATGATATTCTTCATATTAGATGTTGAAATAAATAATAAATGGATTGAGTGTACGGTCAAACTTGATGATCTTGAAGGTCTTTCCCAACCATAATGATCCTCTGATTCCATGGTTAATTCCTCGCAGAAAGCTTGCGTATAACCTGAGTCTAGCAGAAACTATGAACCGCCTCTCAAAGCAAGACACTTTTTAATAGGAATCATAAGAAAATGTAAATTTCTATAAAAAAAGATGCATAGTTATTCCTACATTTTAGAAATGGTTTCTTGAAACAATGCAGTGATTAGGCTGTAGATCTTGGTGCTTTCTTAGGTCCACGACTCTGCATCTGGGTTACTGCAGCAGGCTCTCGGCCCTGCCTGGGAATAGCTTCTCTGACCCTCACAGTTTCAGAGGTAAGCTTGAAAGAGCAAGACATGTATTTCAAAATCCAATGACTTTTAATGGAGAGAGCTTTTAATTCCGTACTCTTCTCATGCCTCTTTTTAGTCAGTGTGACATGCTAAGG
>JAWLRI010000039.1:981716-1019176 GCA_034781795.1 Crypturellus tataupa | reverse complement strand
TGAGCTCGGCTTGGCATCTGAGCTGTGCACGGGTCAGGGTGCCCCGGCCTTGCCCGTTTTGGGACTCATGAGGGCTCCTCAGGGTCTCTGAGGCTGATTGTGTGGGCTGGTAGCATGGGCTGAACCAACACGGGAGACAGAAAGCAGAAGGCAGTGCCAGGACATAAGCCATCTTTAAGCTGGTTTTGGTAGTAAATTCACTGTTGGAGCAAAATCCTTGAGTTCAAAGAACAGCACTATAAAACAAAAAGCAAAACAAAATGCAAACCAATCCTGCATCCATGACCGCCTGCATTTCATGCAGTACGTCGTAGACTGCAAAAGGCTGTCCAGCTTGCCCCACATCAGCTTCACCATCGGGCACCACGAGTACAAGCTGACGGCCGAGCACTACGTGATACAGGTGCGTGGGCCGGGGCAGCGCACGGTGCCTCCGCACGGGTCGGCCTTGAGTGCCTCTGCTCTCCCTTGCAGGAGTCCATCGACGACCAAACCGTCTGCATGAGCGGCTTCCAGTCGCTGGATATCAGCACTCGCACTGGCCCGCTCTGGATTTTAGGAGATGTCTTTATGTCCGCCTTTTACTGTATTTTTGACCGTGGGAATGACAGAGTGGGATTTGCAAAATCTGCGCACCGGAGCGATGGCCACTGAGTCCCAATGGGAATTTGTTTCTGCCTAGAACCCGAGTGTTACTGTAGTGATCTTCAGCATACACAGGAAAAGGGCTTTGAGTGAATCCCTGGACTTGAATACAACCCCCCAGGTTTTAAGGGCTTGGGGTGATCCTTGGCCCAAATTGTACAGTTTGGTTCAACCTCTCTATGTTTACAGCTGAGAAACATGTTTTTTCTGAATATCTGATAAATGCCACAACTCTCTAGATGATGTGAAAACAGCTCAACACTCAGATTTGCAAAAGAAGGCTAAAAAGCCAAGCAGCACAAGGGTGATGTGACAGCAGTTACAAATGGGTGAAAACAATCCTAGCCTGATCTGCTCCAAGGATCTTCCTTTTTCTTCTTGCCTGTCAGCTTCCACCTCATTTCCTGCTGATTTCCCTTTCCTGACTGTTTCCCATGTTGTAACTTATTCTTTGGGATTTTGTCCAGCCATAAATTCTCTTTATGGTTCTTACTCCAACCAGTTACCTAAGGAGGAGCTGGACCAAGCCTGCTGAAATGTGACCCTTTCTCCTGCAATTCCCTGCTCCTTATGTCACTTCTTCAATCCGTCATTTACCCCCGTGGGCTCAGTCTCACTTTTTCTTCTCACGTGTCTTGGTGTCTGGCATCTCGGACTTCAGTCAGATGCTCTCTCTGCCTTTTGGCCTCTTCTGGCAGCTGGGAGCAGCATCCAGTTGTGCGACAAATGTCAGAGCGCAGTCACTGTGAAAGGGAAAAGAGTCACTGCTGGGAAGCGATCTGGCAGCACCGCTCACTTCGGAACAGGGATGGGGCCAAAGCACCAGCACTGAGCTGTGCTGTCCCTCCTTAGTTGCTCCAGCTCCAACAGAGCTATGAAATGGCCGTGGATTGCTGCAGTGTGTCTGTAAGCGGCACAGTAGAAGACAACTCACCTAAAGAACGCCCATCTGAATGTTTGTTTTGATGTTTAAAGCTGATAATGTCCATATACACATGAATAAACTTGATTCAATCAAGGATAATCTCCTGTTGACTTAATGCTGTTTCGATTTTACATTACATTTTCTTATGGTGGGCCTTACACAATGAGGGCTTTAATTGTGGCTGCTCCCATAACTAAGGCTGGAGAGGAAGAGGAAACAAAATAAAATAGCAATTAAAAATCACAGTTTGCTCTAGGATATGGAGGGAGACGGATGTCCATCCTAGGAGAGGGGACAAACTTGGGCTTCCATTAACTCTCTAGCACCAAAAAACATCGGTGCAGAGGGCAGCTGTGTTTGCAGAGAAGTGCCGCTCCTGAGGCCCTCACACACAGCCCAGTGCAGGGCTGAGAGGCTGGAGGTGGAGCCGCTCCTGCCTGCCAGGATTGCATCCTCGGGGGATTTGCTGCTGCTGCCTCTGCTGCTGGGCGTCCCCATGTGTTTAACACACAGCAAGCACGACAACTTCTACCTGCCTGGGCAGAGTTAGCCCCGTCAGGGTTTCATGGCCTAGTACATTTAAAGGCTTCTTAGCAAGTGTTAATGAAGCGAGAAGGTCTGGATACAGGTCTCTGAAATACTGACTTTGCCTTCCACTGTGAAATATTTTCTCTCTCTGATGTATGTTTTCACAGCTCCGTATTTGCAGCTACACAGTGTTACACATTTGGTGTCAAGACTACCAATCTCTAGCAGCAGGAACTCAGTTGCCATTTGTCTCTTTTTGCAGAAAAGATTAAACTAAACCATGGTACGGTTTGTTCCAGGCCTATCTTCTTTTCTCCTCTCCACCTCATTCATAAAGAATATAGAGACCATAAGCAAACCTGTTTTCCAGAAAACTTCATTTGTTTGGTCCTAAGTCAAGACAAACAAATGTCTACGAAGTGATATCATTGATTTAACAGCAGGTATGTATTTTTGCTTTCTTGATCATATGGCCAACTTAACATTTCCATTATTTCCAAAATACACATATATTCCTTGAATAGGAAACTGTTAAATGGTGTGTTATTTGTGACTGAGGGTTTTAAAGGTGGTGGGATGTCCATGCAGCTTGAACAATGTAATCTCAGCTCCATGAATTCTAGAGTCAAGTGGGATCATGTCATAGAAATATGTGTAAAGTTAAGTACAGAGTGAAAGGACCGGCCCTCTCTTTATTTTTATATGTCCCATCCTGTTCAAGATTATCGCCATTTGGTGGTAGCAAGCCGTTACTATGACATATTCACCTATCCTAACCCTATTCTCTCCTCGGTCTTTACCAACTTTGCCAACTTCTGTAGGTCTGCCTCTTTGTTCCTTTCACACATCTTGCATGGTAGGTCAGACTTTTGCCATAAGGGTTTCTTGACAGTTCTGCACAGTCAGGACAACTGTTTTTCAAAAAGCTTTTATTCATGCACTAATTCTACATTGTTTATACCAGTGAACATGACTCATAATTTGTTGGGTTTGCTAAAATAGTCCATTTACCATGCTAAGGCAAACAGATTACCAAGAGAAGTGCCTAAGAGAGCACATAATCCCAAAAGCAAATTTCATACAAGTCAGAGCCCGCAGATGTTTGCAAAAATGAGAAAACAGACTAACTGAGGAGAGGAATTTTTTCTGATAACTCTATCCCAGCACTAGTTGATTCACAAGCAACAAATACAATATTATACCTAACCTGGAACTAGCCTGCCCATGTTGTTTATATTTGTGTATTGCAAAAGACACAGTGGGACTTTGGAGGTGATGTTGCTAATTTAGCAGCTGTCTACATGTAATAGAAACCTCAGTAGGACTTAACGAAAGGTTTTTTGCCCACTGAATGTAAAGGTCCACATAAGGCCGAGCACAGTTGCTGATCCAGGGAGTTCTGGCAGAGCGAGAGGGAGAGGCAGGGTCAAGCAGGAACATCTTTGCTCAGGGCATGTGCTGGGTAGTGTCCCCTTGCACTCTGCGGAGCAGCCAGGCAGAGAGCAGTCTGACGGGAGGAGCAGCTGAGCGGCAAGGAAGGCAGGAAGTCTCCTAGCTCAGCCATGCTAGTAGAAAAAGAGTTGGCATCTGTGGGGGGAGGATGAGACTTTTCTCCATACTTAAAGCCTTGGTGGAAACAGTGTGAAAACAGGAAGTTGAGATGTGGTGGGACCCAACCTGCAGCACAGAGGGTCAGAGTCTTGGTCTAACAGGAGTGCGGGCTTCTTTAATTGTAGTCAACTCCAGTTTCTGGCTTAAATCTCGTTACACAGAGAAGGACATTGCCTCAAGCTGTTGTACTGTATGGACAGAAAATCCTCTCAGTTAGATAAGAAGCCAGATTTTCTCCACAGCTACTGAAAACCCTTCATGTACCTATGTGATTGGGAAGAGCATGATCAAACACCAGCCGGAGCCCGTGTGGCTCTCCTGTCTTTGATGTTGCTCTACAAAGTAGTGCTTCAGGCTCCCACAGGCAGCAGTGCTCACCCTAACTTCAGATTGAGCCGTTTTCCTGGAGCTGTCTTGAGTGTCCTTAAAAGGCAACTTAAGCTTAAACTTAAAACTTAGCACTTTTTAAAGTTGAGTATGTTGGTAAATATGTTGCATGTGGTATGCTGTCCTTGATTGTCACAGATTCAATTACACTGGAAATCAGAACAAAACAAAACAGCTAGAAGAATCCTGGGTGGAAAAAGAAATCTTTTTTTTTTTTTTTTTTTTTTTTTTTTTTAACCATAAATTATGTGTTTTCAGCACTGTCATAGGTCAAGGGAGTCCCCTTCCCCAGGAGAATCTGTGAACCAGGACACTGAAGACCAAAAAGCTGGGGTACTTTCTAAGTGCTGGAGTAACCTGTATTTTCCTTCTCCATGTACCTGAAACTCCATTAACATGAGTTTGAACAGCTCTACCTTGGGCTACGTGTCATCTGCTCCTTGAATCAATGAGGATTCAGAAATGCACGTCTTTTTTTGGCTTGTATCCTTGCAGGATGTGACATGGGGGCACTGCCTAATGCACACCAGCACAAGCAGGTTCCCACATGGAGCCAGAGCGGGAAGGGGTGGGAGTGGGGTGGGAGTGGGGAGGAGCCACTCTCTTCAAAGCCTACCCATTTGAGATGGAGTCCTGCTTCACCTGACAGCGTATCTCACGACCTCTCACTCATGCTGCTGGCAGGAGTTGCAGGCACTGGTGGGCCCTTAGTCCCTCTCAGCTTTAGGGGTGTCCGGAAAACCCCGGGTGCTACCAGTTGCTCTAGTAAAGGTTCGTTGTCTGAAGAGCAGCGAGCCATGCAGGAGAGCTCCTGCCCTTGCAATCTGCACAACCCTCATTGGCCACAGCAGCTACTATCATGTCCTGCATCTCCCCCTCTCCCTGCTCCTCCCGGCCCCAGCTACCCAGCCTCGTGTGCCCAGGCCGCCCCCACTTGGGCTGTTCCCTGTCCCCGTGAGTGCCGGCACCACTGGCTGCCTGGAGGGAGAGTGTGCAGCTGGATACCCGTGGACGAGCAGTGGCATGTCTCGTCTCACTTTGCTGTGTGCGTGCATACGTATCAGGGAGCTGAGAGCAAGGACTCACTGCTACTTTGGGGACTTGCTTTGGGTCAGGAAATGCCATGCAGTGAAATGCCACCTGCTCCTGGAAGGTGGCTGGGCACCTTGGGAGCAGCGGGAGCTGTGTACTGCTGTCTGAGGCTGGCATTAGTGTGTGGGGGACAAACGGGCAGCATGGGGACAGGGAGCGAGGGAAGCAAGTGGAGAGCAATTTCTGTTATCAGCCAGCTGGTTTGGCTGTCTCCCGTGGGGTGGCTGTAGCCTGTGGGCTCGCTGCTCCCACCTCTGCGTAGAGCACCACGGCACTGTACCAATGCACACCCCTGGGAGCAGGGACCTTATGCTCCTGTGCCTGAGTCGTCAGCAGATATGTCTCGTCCATTTTTCTTAGTGAAGCTAAATATTTACTCCTGTTTTTGTTGTGGTGGTGGTTTTCATGGTGTAGTGTCATAGCTTCAGGAGTGGAGCAGACCCTCACCCCACATAAGTAGGATCCCGATTTTCAGGGATTTTCTTGGGATGGTGTGGGATGAGGATGTTCAGTCTCCACAGACTGAGGAGGGAATTGAGCCCACACCTCTCCTCTGGCCACTTGACTAGAAGCAAAACCTGTTGATGGATCCTATAAGCAAATATTATGAACCCTAGTTTGATGGAGCGATCAGTGGTGCCTGTGTTCAGGTTGAATCCAAAGTGCATAGAGCCACCTCTGCTCTTTTGGTAGCCCCTATGTTTCCTATAGGCGACCTTATGCAGCATGTGCTGCCTGGTTTGCTCCTGGGGCTCCCAGTCCCCCCATAAAAGTGTTCCCCACAGGGTCAGAGATTTCAAGTCAGCGACCAGGTGCCTTAAAGCAAGTCACTGCAATGCTTCGTATTTAGGTGCCCAAATTCTCTTGGATTTGCTCAGGTCATGTCTGGGCCTTGTTTCTGCCATTCTGTATTTTTGAACAATCTGTGTGAGAACGACTTTCAAGAAAAGAGAACAAGTTCAGTCAGACTCCGAGGGAGCACAGTTAAAGGTTTCTTTCAGTTTTCTCATTAGAAAATTCTACTATAGCTGTTTCTTTAGTATCCAGGTGTTCCAATAAGTGCTGCATTTCTGATGTATCTGGAGCAGCAGCAGTAGCAACATCTTTTCCATCACCTAAAGTCCTTTCTTGTGAGGTTGTCCTGGAATCTGATAAAGGAGGAGTAGCATCGGCATTTAACACTGCACCGTGACTGTGGAAACTTGGTAAACTCCATCGCTGAGGGCTTCTGTCACTTATGAAACCTGCTGTACTCTGCATTTCTTTTTTGGACTCCTCTATCACACTAGGAAGCGACTGGTGTGTCTCAGAGTTAGAGTGATATGTAGATGTTCCTGGAGGGTCAAGAGGAAGATCCAGAAGAGACACATCTGTCTCAGACAGATTCCCTTGGTGCTTGTCTTCTTTGGGCACACAGGCAGTTTGTACTTTTGGTTTGTCCAGCGTGTCAGGTGTCTTCTCCTCAGTTTCAGAGATGATAACTTCAGGAACCGGCTTGTTTGTCTCAAATGAGCTGTCACTGTCACTAAACTGTGTCTCATTCCTAGAGGTTTCTGTTATAGGTCCTAGATCTCTACTGCTGTGAAGTCTATTACTTCTGTCAGGTCCTTCATGCTTCCTCTTGAAGCTGGAAGTGGAATGCCTCCCTCTCGTGTGCATTTCTTGCAGACGCCTGATGTGCCCCTTCTCATCTGCTGGGAAAAACACTGAATTCTCGCTTGTCTGCCGGTTGTAGCGTCGGTGAGCAGGGGACGAAGGACTCTCATGGACACTGAGAAACCTCTTAACTCTTCTCAGCACTGAATGTTGTCTCCTGTGTTTCTCCTCTTCCCATGGCCACTCTTCGCCATAGAGGAACTCTGTATCAGCCAGCCTGCCAAATGAAGACAGGCAGTAAGTGTCACATATGGGAAGGAGGCAGTATGTATGCAAATAGGTAGGTCTTGGTAGGAAGACAGTAAATAAAAGCATAGTTAAGAACCACAAACCTCATGTGTCCTGAGGAAGGGCATGGGAGGGACAAAAAACTGGTGAGGACACTTGGCAATAAGGACAGAGGACCCAGCATTTGTGGACATGCTGGATGAAGAAGAGAAGTGTTTGGGTTTTGGTCTCATGTCATCTGTATTTGCTTCAGACTTGGATGAGTCTCTAGACCTCAGTTTTGAAGGTCACGTAAGAACTCCCTAGCTCTTTTTAGAAGATGAGTAGAGAAACAATTATGAGGAGAAAATACTTGATAGAAAAGTCAGGCTATCAGATTTGTTTGCATTTCATGGGGTTTAACATAAAGCTATTTTTTTACTCTCCTTTTCTTTTAGGTGCGTCTTACTAAAAAAATTACAGTTCTCAGACTTTATAGTTTTTCTTTTCCTCTCCTCTTTCACCCTCTACCCCCAGCAAATGCAAATAAAAAAAAAATATTCTATAAGTTTTTCTTCTCTGCATTTCTGTTAGCTATTTTATATTTTTTCCAGAATGCAGAAATTTCTGAAAGGGCTCTATGAAGACTTTTAGAGATTTTTGGGTAGAAATGCCTACATGCCCTGGTATTTGTTATGGATCTGTTTTGTATTGCAGCATGTCACAAGTGTTTTAACTCAACAGCTTATAAGCTGCCTGGCCTGTCAGCATTTTCTAATATAGATCCTGACAGTAGTGGGCAATGTTGTATCCTCCAGTGTGTATAACAGCAGCTTTCATCATCCTCTGAAAATGACTCCTCTTTTTCTTTCCAAAATTGTGACTCCTCCAACTTCCACAACGTGATTATTAGTCAATGACAATTCACACAGTGTGCGAGTGTCTAAGATCATGTCTTGGTTACTTGTACAATGACCTCAAATCGTTCTAGCAGCAAGACAGGGGGAAGGATCTGCTCGTAGATCAAGCAAAGGAAAAGTGACTATGTGAGTTGGGGATGGTTGAAGACTATTAGGAAAAGTCAGTCAATGAGTTAAGGTGCCACTCAGAACTCAAGGATTGAGGGATTCCCAACAAGCCACCACCAGCTCATTCGTCAATCTAAGCTAGAGGTGCACAACACCTACGACCACACACACTGAAGATGTCACCCATCAGCATCGGTCTGCTCTCTCCTTCCCAAATAGCAGAAAATCCCATTCCTAACTTCTCGGCTCACATGCCCAAAGCTGTCGTTGGAGGGAGGCGGGAGAAGCCGCAGTCCTGTGTTCAAGGGCATTATGGCCCTTTTGCACAACTCACCCCATCTCGACGGTCGAACCAAGGAAGGAGGGAATGCAGTAATCAGCAGCGGCTTTGGTGTAGGGTGGTCGGGCAGTGGAGTCATTCCAGTAAATATCTCTTTCCATCTTCGGCAAGTTCATATGCATCTCGTCCACCGCCAGAAGCGAAACCTTAGATTTTTTTTGTATAAATCATGTCACTTTCAATATAGTAGAATACACAAAATAATCTGCTTTGTACTGAGTGGGTCAATGTTATTTGTCCTGGAAACTCTTTTTCGGTTAGTTAGCCTGAGCACTTTGAAGGGACACAGTATAAAAATATAGTACCCATCAAACCCTCTGCTTTGCACAAAAGCCCAAATTTTGTTGCAACTGAAGTATTCCATGCTGCAAAGAGATTTGCTTCCTATGTTGGCCACAGGCGATGCTGAGGGCAGTATCACAGCATGAAACCTAGTATGAGCCAGATTTATTGGTTCAGGGCTGATTGTTTGCTGTTTTCTGTATCTTCATCTTTTTTTAAAAGAAAGATTAATATAAAATAGTGTAATCTCTAGCCACTTGGATTGGCAAAATATGTTTTCATCTATAAAGGAATAGATGGCTGTGGGATTTTGCAGAATTGACCTACATTACTTACTTTTTTTTTAAAGTGAGCTTCCAGTTTGGGCTCAGTTGTTTGTATTTTCTATCAGGCAACAAGAAATCTCATATACCAAATCTACAATGAATTAGTGTGTAAAAGCATAAATATGGAATCACAGCCATGGGTTTTCCTTCAGGGGAAGATTCTTTTTCCATGATATTTGACACCATTATTTTGTACCTCAGTACAAGAAGTAGTATGAAATACGAATACAACACATGATAATGGCAAAGCTGGAAGCAGCAAGAAATAACAGCGGCAACCTGTAAATTTCTATCGATGCACCAGTTCGTTTCAAAATCGTCATCATCTTCTCCGAATGGGTTAATCAGCTGCTCAGCCACCTAGGAGGAAAGCAAGCAGGTAATCAGGGGCCGGCCTGCCCCGGAGCAGGGCAGTTCTGCTCTCCTCTCCCTGGTGTCACTTTGCAATCACGGCCCACGCTGCAGGGCGACTCCTGCCATCCCTGCAGAGCATCCACTCGCTTCCCTTGGATTTGTACCTCGATGCCTCGTTGGTGCTGTCAGCCAGGCCCGCTGGCGCTAGCTGGCTGCTAGGAATCGAGGAAGGGCAAGATATGAGACAGGACACTCATTGCCTGTGGTTACTGTTAGATTGGGTTGAGCTAGATTGATGGTGCAGCAGCTAAGGGCTTGGTTATTGCATTATGCTCTATTGTACTCTGCCAGGCTGTTTAGTTAATATTTCTGAGCAACAAAACTGTTCTTTTTTTTTTTTCCCTGGGTAAAATGCAGTTTGTCTGTCTGGTTTGGCCCTGAATGCCACATGGGTTGTGGTGGAGAAAGACCACAGCTGCAACAGAGGTGAAGAAAAATACAAAATGGGAAAAATGCAAAAAAAAAAAAAAAAAGTTTTAGGAAATTCAGAGTGCTTCTCTATCTCTCAGTTCAACAGGAGGATGAGATTTTAAACAACCATGTTTTTTTGTCCTTCCATTTCTCTGCGGCAGCCCCAGTGTTGGAGTTGGGCACCTTGTTGCTGACCTCCCTGACAAGCCCAAAAGCAAATTGCACAGTGACTGTGCAGGGAAACCCCCAGGCCAGCTTGGCACTAACTGGGAATTGCTCCACCAAAGTGCGCTGGAAGACCTACCACAACAGCTGAGCCCTGTGGACGGCCTGTCCAACCCAGAAATGAACATGGGGATTTAGATGTGTCGCACGTGATGGGAAATTTTGTTCCTCTGCCCTATGTGTAACAAATTGGGCCTGTGGCCAAGGAATGAGCTCAGTTTAGCCATTATTTCTGGGCAACTGCTACGTTCCTGGAAGTCAATAGTCTGGCAGACAAGGTCCAATAAACTCAGCAGGAAAGAGGCTTTAACCTTTGTGATAGAAATAGCTGCGGTTCTCCAGCACTGTGAGAGGTGCAGGAGAGCTGCTGCTTTGAGGGAGCACTGCTGGTCTCAAATCTGCTTTTTAAAGCTGCTTCTCTTTTCATTTTTTATCTTATTTTTTATTTTATGCACAAGATTTTTCAGTTATAATGACAACTTATTCCCCATGTCCTCAAGAGCAGGCTGGAAACCTTGAGCTGAACTGGAAAGAGTGCTACCCACAGCTTGGGGTGTCCATAAAGGGGAAAGTGTTCCCCTTAGGATAAGCAAGAGGAGCAGCCTCACTGTTTGTGTGCCGCAGGTGCAACAAAATTTGCTTCAAGATGGTTATGGTTTCGCAACCTGCTAGTAACACGTTAAGAGCTATTCCCTAGGGATAAAGCCTTGGTGTAAGTGATTGCAGCTGAAAAGAAAACCTGTGTTGCAGCTGCATGTATACACTGCTGTGTCTAATGGCCACAGCAAGAAGCTGGCACAAGAACTACATGTGCACCAGTGAGTCAACATCTTAGAGAGCAAGCAGAAACTAGCAGCAAAAAATGATCCATACTATGGGGTTTGACTAATATTCATTGATATTTCCTGGCTCAGAAGACCAGATTCCACAGACACAAATGCATTTTTGACAATTTACGTTTTTAAAAAAAGTTATTGCTTTAAAAAGACATGATTGTTAAGGCTTTAAGTATCTCACCAACTATAAAATGTAAAACCTCATTCAGCCAATGACACTAAAGAATCGAAGCTGGAGAGGTGTTTTGCAAACAGAAGATGTTATCCGTGAGTTGTGCATGTACAAAGCTCTCCCCATCTATGTGCAGGAGTGTCTTTCACCATCTCTTTTCTCAATTGCACTGTATGCTGCAAACTGCTTCTGTACGCCCAGACTGCAGCCCTGAGGACAGAAGCCGAGCGAAGCTACCTGCAGCCTTCTGCAGTCTGCCAATTCGGGAAGCTGCTTTGCTCACCCTGCCATTTGCAGTTGGCTGTGGGAAGAGGACTGCCAGGAAGAGGCTCTAAAACTGACCATTTCGTACCCTGATGCTAAAGTTGGCTCCTAATTATCAGCCATGACTAAAAATCCAAAAGGAAATCCTAATGCACATAGGCCCTAGTGTACACATGTGCATGTTATTTGAAACCTGTTTTTTTCTATTAGTCTACTTTGATACTCATTACGCAGGGGAGGATCCATATGAGGTGTATGGCTTAATCACATAAGTATCAGATTAATGACGATATGTTGAGTGATGAGCCATCAGCGGGCTGGGGAGTAGCATCCAGTTCCTTCTCTAGCTCTTCTCTTTAATGAACTTTTTAATGCATTAGAATTGTAATCAATATTAGCTGCCACTGTTTGTTAGCCATCTGAAACTGGAGACCTTTAATTGCTGGCATCTGATTAGGTTAGGAGCAGATACGAAAGGTCGCCTTCGATCATAAGAAGAGACTGTGGTTCAGCCCACACCAGGTCTGCAACAGCATTTTCCCATCTCATGGCAGAGTGGGAGAAACAGCTTTTTAAATTTTCCACCTGTCAATTTATAGTCCCAGCCTTGGGACTGGGTTTTGCTGGAACAACACTTCCCTGAGGAGTTGTTCCTGATCATTTCTTTGGTTGCATGGAATTGGATTTTTTTTTAAGTTTCTCTTGAAGATAGACCATAGGACACTTTGGGCTGAGTTTAGGTTTGGTGTAACTCCATTACTCCTTGGTGACCTTATAGTTTACAATAAATCGAATAGCCTGATGTCAGTTCTGACACCTTCACCAACTCACCTAGGGATCATTTGCCCATTATCTTTCCAGAAAACTAGTTTACCTTGAGCCATCCTGCGTAGAAGAAGAACTGTAACAGCGTGAAGATTGGAATGTAAAGATCTAAGTCATGTCCCTGATACCCTTGGTCAGTATCCAAAAATTGACGCCCTATCAGGGAGGCAAAGAAAAATGTATAGACTGCAAGAGTAACAACCTGCAAAGAAGAAAACTTAATTGAGATCATGTAATAACACAGCCTTCTGCATAAGGCATCACATAGCCAAAGGCCCCCAAATGACTTTCATACTGTTGTTTACAGTTCTGTAGAGAGCTGTTACAAATGAAGAGGCCCCATGAAGCAATTATGGCCAGCAAGTAGACACACGAAAATTGGAAATATTCAGTCCTTCCCCCTCTCCCGATTTAATAAGGGCCTCAAAAAATCTTTGCATTAACTATGACTTAAATATTTAGCCAAGCATTCAGCTTAAAGACTAAATCCAACGGGAGTCAATGAATTTTCCAAAGTTCAGAATGCTTAGTCAAATCTGTGGATCCTTTGCACTAATCCTGCTTTTTTTGGAGGTCGGGTTTGAAGGGGCAATATCTCAGTACCTGTGTATAGACCAGTGGAATTCCAACCCAGTCATAACCAAACAAAAGACTACACCAAGACCGGTACTTGTTCATCTCCTAAAAAGAAAGCAAAACAACAAAACAAACAAACAAACAAAACCAGCAAATCCCAACAAAACAAAATTGTATCATGTTCAATTCTAAATGGTATACATTTTGTTACAATTCGTTTTTTACACATGTAAAGGCAGAGGAAAAGGAGAAAGTATAGTATAAACTGATGACATAGTTCTATCCAGCAGCCCATTGGCATATTTGAATATTCACTTAATTTGTGGACTTGGAATATTTAGTGTAATATGTATTTCACAAATTATCTTGTTTCATTTTCTCAAAGCTATTTACTGTTAGCAATATATTAAAAAGCATATAATATATTGTAAAGAGGATATTTGACCACTTAATGAATTATTTAGGTAGATTATTTTCCCTTCTCCGGCAATGGGACAAGTATATATTAGAATAATCTTTTTTTGGTTCTCCAATTTTTTTTTCCAGTCAATACCTTTTCAGTTATAAAAATATAATTCCAGTGAATTGCTGCTATATTTGTATTAATGTATACTGCTACATGAAGTGCAATAAATCCTGAGTAAGTGAAAAGCTACTGCACAAAAATCTAAGATTAGTTTTCCATGTATTCACTTTTTTACTTACATTCAGCATTGTCTGCAGATCTACGCTGTCTCGAATTCTACCCTCTTTTCGTGCCTTTGATGCCAAATTTCCAAACCAGACGAAAGGAACCCAGTATTTAAGATGAGGAGACTTAAGATCATCAAATATTTTTCTTTCATGTCTTGTCATAAATCCTATTTACAAAAAAAAAAAAAAAAAAGTGGTTTATTGTGTGCAGTCAGTGTGATTTATCCTAGAAATGTTGATGGAAAGTTGTCTGTTTTGAGCAGATGTAAGTGTACATAGAAAAATATTTATAATGGCCACTATTCGCCTACCTTTTTGCATTTTTCTTCCAGAATGGATCTTGCTTGAAAAGCTTCTTCTTAAAGTAACTATCCATACAAAATCCCTCTTCATATGCAACAGTCTAAAATTATCATGTTCCTATGTGTGGCTGCTGAGATACTGCAGATTCATATGATGCTAAGCACTATACTCTCTAGTTTCGTATTCTGCTTCCAGAAAAATAAGGAGCTAAATGACATCAGTCAAGAAGCGATCACTTTTCAGCAGTGACGGCTGGCTGCAATATCTTAGCATGTGTGTTAAGGGAAGCCACGTGACCACATGAGCCTGATAATCTTTGGGTAAAGCTGCAAAGCGGGGAGCAGGGTGACACCGTGCTCAGCAAACAGCTCTCAGTGCTTTCTGCCAGGGAACGGCATCTGCACCAGGCTGCGTTTCATATTTTCTTTGGGGTTACAAAGGCGTGCAGGAGACGGCAAGGGCCTCATGCCCAGAAATCCCACCACTAGCGGGACACGGGGCCAGATCACGCGCTTCGGAGCTGAGGGCTGACGCTGCTCCCCGCCTGGCATTTTGCCTTGCCGTGGTGCTGGGAAGGCATCACGTTTCCTGCAAGGCTCATCCAGGCCTTGCAAAACCCTGCTTGCCTCTGCTGCAGATACTTGCTGGCAGGAGAGCCTGGGGCGGCGCTTGGCAGCTTGTGCTTTGAAGCAGCTCCTCGGCCCATTGGGCTTCGGGGTGAGGAAGCCCAGCTCTGCCCTGCTGTCCTGCTGCTGCTGAGAAAACCCGCCCGGAAAAATCTGTGACGGGGACTGTGCCACTTCCTTTGTCTGAATCATGTATTTTCTGGGATTGGAGTAATGCTTAGGCTTGGGAAATCTTAATTTTTGCTCGGGTGGATGGGCCAGATACCAGGGTGGGGATAAAAACTTATTTTCTTGTGCTAATATTGGCTCTGGACTGGCAAGTGACTCTTGCTAGTCACAAGGCAATAAAAAATAAGTGGTTCATCCAATTAAATTTATGTATTTTTTGAGTAATAGCTTGAGAATAGTTTAACAGGGGACTTGAAAATAGAGATGAAATGTTTTCCTAGTCTCCAATTTGTAATTAAGTTTTTCCTGTTGGCCTACTATTTTTAATGTTGCTAGTGACGAGTGAAGCATCAGGAAGATATGTACACATATAAATCCATACAATGTTGATTTTTGTATAAAAAGGTGACTAATGTAAGAAAATATTTGTTAAACAAAGTGACTTTCCTAAATACTCTTTAGGTGAGGAAAATGATGTTGTTGCACAGTTGCAATGCTCCAAGACAGGATGGGTAAGGTACTGCCATCGCTGAAATGAAACAGTCACTGTTGTTGGGCAAGAAGGAAGTTCTGTGGAAGAGTGAAAGTTCAGCAGCAAGATTCAGTGCTCCTGAATAAGAATAAGGTATAAGGATGTTTGAAAAGGTCCCTTGGTGACAGTGCCTCTATAATCATCTACCCAGAAATAATCGGAGAAGTTGACAAATTGGCATGCTAGTCATGACTCCTATGTCAGTCTTTTAGGCTGCCTTTGATTTTCAGCTGGCCAGCCTTCTCAGTGCAAGACAAGAAAAGATGCTTCCATCATGCTGAACCAGAGGTACCAGAGTATCAGAAAATTGATAGTCTGGAGGAAACATTGGATGCAATTCAATTGAGAAGCTCTGCGAAGTCGTTATCTACAAGGACACAGCTAGAGGGTCATGAAGAATAGCAACGCTCCAAGAGTCAGCCCAGCTCTCCACTTAAATGGGGTATCTTTTGTTCAGAAAAACTAAGCAAAACACTATTTTCTTTTTCTGTGTTATTGTTGGTGAAGGTTATAGCAATGAAAGCAAAATGCTGTATAGAGCTGCTTGTTGTAACTGCAGTGATAAAGAAACACTTTGTGTTCCATCAATTTCAGGATATTAAATCTAAGTTCTTAAAATGAAAGGGTTTCTGAATACGGTCATATTATTTTTATTCAAGAATATTCAAAGAACTAGCTGAGCAACTCTCTGAATAAAAGTATTGTTTTTTGACAAGTGCTGGAACGCTGATTGAAAATACTTGGGAAATAGCGTGCCAAGATCTTGAAAAGGATAACCTGGGGAGTGACAGGGCCCTACAAGAAACCCTTGTGAAAGTACGAAAAGTTTGACTTGCACTGTAGTCATTAAAGAATTAAAGTACAATAATATAGAGCAAGTCAGTCAATGTTATCTAATGTGAAAACAGGTCTTGTCAGACAAGCTTTGTTTTTGTTTTTATTTTGTTTTAATGAATCAGATTGAAAGCAGTCACTTCTCCCACTCAGGAGTTCAAAGAATATTCAGGCCTACCTTAAGATGAAAAGATTCAAGATAAGATTGGTTCAGCACACCACTTCAAAAACCCTAAAGGTGGTGGTTAGAGGAAGATGGAGCTGATCAGCAGCCTCCCACATCTTCACGGAGCACTCAGACAGTGGTCATATAGATAAAAAGGGGTGTTCACTTCCTGTTCCTTTCATTGTATTATGTGGGAAAAAAAAGGATTAATTTAGCTCTCTCACTCCAGTAGCAGGTTTGGGACTATGAATATCAACCAGCAGAAGATATTTTTGTCACTGAGAGGTATGAGGTCATTTCCTGTGTATCTTCTCAGAATTGCCTAGTTTCCTAGACTGCTTTCTGCCTACTTGTTGATTTTTGTGTTTCATGTTCTTGATCATCTAGCTTTTCTTTTGTATCACTCAGCAAACAGGATTTGCAAACTTTGGAGTGTGACACTCATGGCTTCTGTCATGTATCTGCATCATGACCTCAGGAATGGATATGAACCTACTGCCTACTTTGCCATAAAGAAGGCTAAATATGAAAAAAGATTTTAGAAAAGAGTTACAAGGAAGAATCAGAACTGAGAAAAAAGCTTGTAGGAAGAGGCTAAAGAAGGCTGATCTACTCAGATTATTCAATCCTTTATGCACTCTGTTAATAAGTAGCTATAGAGAGAAAATGGTGTTTTCATCTAATTAAGAAAGAACCACCAAACCTATTAAATCTCCAATGAGGAGAAGATGAATTTATGCAAGTTCAGACTCAGAATGCAATTCCACTTTTCAACAGGGAATTCACCACCATGAACATGAGTTCACTTAGAATGTGGAGCATTGTCCATTGTACTGTTAAATTTTAAATCAGCGCTGGTTATATTCCCAGAGATATTACAGTTCAGTCAGAAGTTACAATTTGATAAAGGGTGCTGTGAATAAGCTTTTATGCCTTACGTTACAGATGAGTCAGACTAGATTATCATAATACTGCTCTCTGTTTTAAAATCTGTGAATTTAAGCAGTTCATTTGCTGAGGATGTAAATATGTAGCAATATTCTTACTATGGAAGTTCTGAGTCTGATATGCAAAACTGGCATACATTCCTACAATGACTAAAGCTCTTTAAGTATCGGATTCTGCCACCCGTATTCATATTAAATGTTGCACTCTCCATACTGTCTGTTATATAATGCCATAGGGAATTAGGGATGGGATAATTGCACGATGCTGTATTAGTCACTGTATGTAAGAGTAGCAGGATGCGTCCTTAAGAGCTCAGCGCTACATCAACAAAAAATCTGTGGTGCAATATGTATCAAAATGTATAGGGCTGACTATATTGTCAAGGCTTAGCTATCCAGTGTGTAATGGAGTATTTTCCACAGTGTGAAAAAAATGTTGTTTTCCAGGCTACAATTTTTATACAATACTGTGACATTTTGTCTCTTTTGGAACAGATTGTCCTTAGCAATAGGGAGGCAGAGCTGGATTAGCCTGCTGGAAATGCTGTAATTTTCCAGTGTTTATTAGAAGCAGATTGCTGGGGAGAGTGACAGAAGCTTCCTTGACCGCTCGCAGGTTTAGGTAAACAATTTTGTTGAAAAGCACAAGGAAGTGAAATTCAAAATCCAACAGTATTTGGAAAAGAGGAGACTCTATGAACAGTTTTTGTCTATAAGAAGAGTTCATTCTGCCTGCATTTTTTTAGTATCCAAAGCTTCTCACTCATGTGTATATATGTGTGTGTATATATACATGAATGTATATATATATACACACTACATATAGGCAATATTTTTAAGAAATGCAAGACTTCCAGCAAAAACATATGTCTCTCCCTATTTAAAACAGAGTTTTAAATCTCTATGCTGTTGTCCTTCCCCTGACAATGACCAATCCAGTCACCTCAGCTGAAGGTAGAACATCACACCTCATATCTAAATACTCAACAGCCGCTCCTGCAGAGACAAACAAATCCTTATGAGACAAAACTCTCTTCTCCATCATTACAATCAGCTGTTGTGTAATCAAAGCAATCGGAAAATGGAGACACGTTTAATACTTAGCATATTTATCCTTGGGGAAAAAAAAACAAAAAAACAAAAAAACCCAACAATTAAAAACTCCCAAATCCACTTGTGGTAAAGTTGTAAGTTTAAAGAAAAAAAAAAGGATTTTTTTTAATTTTATCATAGCCAATCTATGACATGCATGACTTGCTTATAAGTAATTGAGATGAAGATGAAATGCCTATGGAGCCTAGTCTTGAATAGGGTAGAAAAACTTATATCCCAGGCTCTGAGGCACAGCAGCAGCATCTCAGCAATGCAACTTTGCTGTATGATAGTGCAGCTGTGTTATTTTTCCTTTGGAAAGGAAAGGAACCTTTGGAAGACTTTGTGCCTGCTGCATAAACCTGCTCAGGCAGACCAATGGCCTTTGTGTTGTCTGAAGGCAGATCCTGCTAAGAGTCTCCAAATCATTGTGAACTTTACAGTGTTGCTAGATGAAGTCCTTAAGTATCGTCTAAAAAAAAAAATTTAAATGCTTAATTTAATCCATTGACAAAATGTAGCAGTTTTGACATGGATGAGCACAACAGACACATATGATTGAAGAGGAAAGGAAAAAGGAGGCTGATTCCTCCCCTTCCCATACCCCCAGCTGTGAAGGAAAGTCAAGAAATTCTGGGGACCAGAACATGACAGTACCTGCTCCTACCACATGGTCCATGGTGGGAAACCTTTTGTAGACAGCGGTGCTGACGGAGCGGAAGATGAGCAGAGATGTCAAATTCACATAACGCATGAGAGTCCTTCTCAACATGCGACCGTATTCATCTCTCCCCTGGACACAGCTGGAGATCAAGAACATCAGTCGGTCTGGCCACGGCAAATTCACAAACTGGTTCCACCAGCGATTCACCACCAAAGTGACATAGAAACCTGGAGGGTTTAGAGAAAGAAAAAAATACCCAGCGCCTATTTAGGGTTTCTGTTTAGTTTACTCTGATTTAAGTTGTGGAGTGTAACCGATTCGCTGCATTTTCCAGGATAAAAACAGTAAGTTCTGTCAGAAAGCAGGATGCATGCAGTCAATGTTTGTTATTTAATAAACACCACAATGTCAGGGCCCTTTCCCACTGAACACCTCTTGGTGTGTTAATATTAACTTTCATTTTTCCCTGCTGTAGTCAAAATTGAATGGATTTAGTGTTTTGAAAGATCAGGAAAATTATGCAGTTAGTGGTATGCAGTAGTATATATATAGCAGTATACACACACACACACTACATATGCATACATGCATGTATATATATAAGAAAACTTTACTGTTTTGTTAGCCTATTAAGGGCTTGAGCATATGTGTTGAAGTGAAGCAGCTTGACATTAAAGAGATTTAATGGAGGCTGATGCTTTTACTGTGAGCCTCTAATCTTCCATATGGCCCTCAGTCCATGCAGAGTCATTCATGATGCCTGGACAGAAGCAGTGTTGGAGAATAATTTCTGTTACCAGTACTTACCAAGCACAAAAGTTACAGGGATTTGTTCAGCATATTTGTCACAGTAAATTGATAATTTTTCAAAGAATCGTTTTTGGCTTCCTGTAAGAAAAAATCTGCAGCAAAAATAAAATGTATATGTCTTTTCATAATTCTCTGGCACTAGCTACAGAGTGCAAGCAAATATAAATAATCATAAATATGCAATCAGGAGCAGCCTGGGCTAATGTCTTCAAGTGAATAGTTAAAGGTAAAGTGATGAACACTTATAGTATGTAATAAGCTGGAGGAGAAGATAATATTATTTTCTGCTTTTTGAAGTTTTCTCATGACTAATGGGCCTGGCACTCCATATTAGAATCAATACACCTTTGGAATTAGCATGCTATCTCATATAGATCAGCAATGCTAGTAAGAGATAACCCTGCAAGAAGACCTTGCTCTCATTTTTCAGAGAGCTACTTAATAAAGCAGCTCAGGTCTGCTTGAATTGCCAGGGTTACTCATCTATACTTGCTGTTATTTGAAAACACTATTTTGCTGCAGCAGTATTTTGCTCTTATGCATGAGAAATTTGTCTTATCTATATGGCGGAAAAACTCAACAACTGTATTTATTTTGTAGCAAGGAAAATCTTCACCAGATGTTAGACAAAAAATGAGTGGAGCACAGCAGCTTCTTCCCAAGGAGAAAGATATCTAATGAAATACAACAAACGGAAACACAAACAACGTGTTTATTTGTAGATATATTACAGTTCCTCTTTGGTTTCATTTAAAAATTATGCATGACAAGTATTTGGTGTGCTTTTGCTTGCAATTGTGTAATAAAATCTGCAGGGCATTTGGAATGATTTCAATGCTGCATTTAACTATATTCTTTAATTGCAGAACATTTCAGTAAAGCTAGATTCTGGACTTGTATTTCTTTACATATTAGTGCTGTAGCTTTATTTCTGAGTTTATATGTATAGACCACTGACCATTTTGTAAAGTTAGTGATAGATCACCAACAAACTGAATTAATTTTGTCTTTGTTCCACACAGTACGTGTAGTGTACTTCATCAATTAAAGCTTTCAATATACTAATTGATGCATTGCTCCTCTCATGCTGGTGGTTAGTTTACACCTTGGCGAAGAGAGTAATTTTCCTTCTAACTTGACCCTCACAGGTGCTGTGTTACACACGGGTGCTTGTGTGTACACTTGTGACATACAGGTCACAACTATTTTCCATGTGGTTGTGCTTAGCCAACGGCTGAGCCCTTAGCTTTGCAAGCTTAGGTCAATAAAAATAAAGTTTGTCACGTTGCTCTTACTTTAGGCAAAGCTTCACTTTTCATAAAAAAAATTCATATAAGCTGGCCATCAAATTATTGCCTTTCAGAGTTCTCTACAAAACTACAACAGAACACCTGAACATATGTTCTGCAAGTAGGACAAAAGGTCTATACTTATCATTTCAAGCTCAGCATTACCAAGCCAGAAGCTGCGTAACATGGGCTAGCTCTGGGCTTTTACTTAGCCTAACATCAGTAGAGCTGATGTAGAGGTCAACATTGGAACAGGGTTGAAAGCAGTTGAATATGACAGAGTATTTTCTTTAGACTCTACATGCTTTCTCTGCAATACTAAAGCATATGTGAAAGAGTAAGGATATTGAAAAGGTCCAAGGTAAAGATCACAGTTTTGTAGAAACCTCCCCCCAGACAGTCATCTCTCAACCTAGTGCTATGAAGTGTGAAACTTCAATATAACATTTAAGGAGATGTGAATTGGAAAGAGTGTACCTGTATAATACACTTATCGCTGTGTAAAGAGTGGCAAAAACAATAAATTCTCTGTACAGCAATTTGTAGATGCTGCCCTTCCACTTTAGGAGTAATCTGTGAAATCCAAAGAAAGTGGCATTTGCTACTCTGCTGGAATAAGTGACTGTCATCGTCCTGGCAGGCTGTGCCTAGAAACAGTAGAAGAGAAGCAGGAAACCAATAACATTTTAGACAGCATATCCTAACCTGAACGCACCCATGAAAAAAGGATAGATACATAGATCTACACACACGTGTACACATATAATAGTGTACGTATACATGACTATACAGTGAGTGCGTTCTTACATATATATTTAAAGAGAGAGAAACATAAAAATCCTGCAAACAGAAGCCCCAATGAGACCTGCAAATTGATGGCAGTAGTGCTCTCTTTGCCCCAAAGACCACCCCAAAAACCCCAGCCAGTGCCAAGTGTGGCTGCCTGCCCGGGCGGCAGCGTCAGTCGCACAGTCTCCGAGGCCTCCGCTTATCCCCAGGTTGCTCCAGCCTGGCGCGAACAGAGAAACAGAAGTAAATTTGCTTGTAATTTTTTAAAACTGCCTGATCTCCAGCAACAGAAGTAAAACTAAATTTCCTCCATATGCCTGTCTCCCCAGCCAGTGTTCTCAGCTGGCTTTGGCAACTGTGCTCATCTAAAACCAGAAGAGATTTGGAGACTGCCTCTTTCATTAACAGTTATCACAGCAGCTGAGATGAGCCTGGGAGCCTTGTTATTTTTCTACTTGGCAGCTAGACATATTCATCAATATATTGTCACTCCAGCATTGCAGGGCCGTGCAGAAAAGCCGTAGGATTGCTCAGGCAGAAACCATGCAAGGCAATGTAATTAAGGCAGTACTAAAAGCATAAAGGTAAGTGTCCTACTCCAGTTTTGTTGCTTGCTCTCACCTAGTGTTGGAATAATAAATTAACTTTTATGGGCTTTCAAAAAAGTTAATTCCAAAGTGAAAGTACTTTTGTACAGAGTTCAAGGAAGTGAATAACACACACACAAAGTTTCAAGGGAGTTATTGTTAGGCAGCAGCACAAATATGATCCTTTTCTACATCTTTTTTGGTGCCAGCCTAGGTAATTTACTTAAAAAAATCCATAGTTAATAGATGACTTCATTGTATTTTGTGCAACTCGACTAGGTTTCTGAAGCAGAATGTAAAAATAAACCATGAAACAATGTTGTAAAAATGCCACTTTTTCTTTTGGTCACTGCAGAAATCAGCAGGGAAAAAATACTGTAAGTATTATGGGCAGACACTCTCTTAAGACTGTCTCTTCCCACGCACAGGATGTCTGCTCAAGGCTTGCCAGGTTGACCTTGTTTTTTTGTTTTTGATTTTTTAAATTTTTTTTTAAAGAAGTATGTTTTTTTATTTCACATCCAAATGATAGTTTTTATGCTTCTCAGACTTGGCACATCCTTCTGTTTAATTTTATTTTTTTTTCTGCTGAGCTCCGAAAAGCGTGACACAGGAGCCAAGCAGAGTGCCTGCGCGCAGGAGCGCAGTCCCGTCTGCTAGCGAGCCTGTGGTCAGAAGGCAAGATCTAACAAAACAGAAGCAGAGATTTCCAGTCTCCAGTTGAAACAGCCCTTTAGAAACAAGGGGAGAAGCCAGTGGCAAAAAAAAAAAATTGCTACAGCAAGTTTCCTAGGATAGCTGTCCCTGCCTTTAGTCCCTGCTCATCAATGTTGGGAAAATGTGTGTTCGGGTCATGCAGGGAAAACTGTGCCTCTCTCCCCAGTAATATCCAGTCTGTAATGGAAACCTCCAGTGGAACTTCCTCTGGGCAGGAACTTAGATGTAGAAAGGATATTTGATAGTGTGAAGGCTGGTGCCACATGCCCCAGCACAACAGGGTGCAACAGCCAGATGAGGAGTCAGGCAAGTGCAGTTTGAAGGCAAACATCAATTCCTACCTGTGGCAACAACCCAATGTCGGGACAGGACAGACTCCCTGCAGTTTAGGATCTTTAAGGTGAGAGTAGGTAATTCTCTCAAAGAAAATCTGCTGGAGGAATTTGCACAGCTGAGGTTGGTCTGAGCATCTTACTGATCACTTCTGGCCTTGGTAGCTGTTTAGCTGTGAAACTTGCTGTCCAACCTCTCCTTTACAGGCCATGGGGAGAACGAGATTCCCTGCAAGGCCCTTGTGATTTTCATAGCTCTACAGGAGGACTGTGGCTGTAATGAAACCTGCATCTCACTAGGCATGGTGAAACTGATGGGCGGGAGGCTTCATGGAGATGTGTCAAATCCTCTCCTGAAATGCCCACTGTGTAGAAATGTCCACAGTCTTGGAGCTGTGCTGCTAACCGGGTTCTACATTAGGAGCATTTCCCCCCGCTTCGGGCTATGAGAGGGAGGAGTTGCTTCCATGGAGCACGATCTGCCAGCGGCAGGGGCAGCGCGGTGCTCAGCCAGGCCTTGCCAGCTCTCTCAGTGCTTTACTCAACGCTGTGCAAGAAAACCACGCTGGCCTGGGGGGTACTGGAGGATGGCAGCGTTTGCTCTCTGTTTCTGAAGGGGGCAAGTAGGAGTGGGGCTGCCCCAGCACTTTCAGGCTTTGGTGCCTTGGTCTCTTTCCTGTCCTTGTTTGGGATGCATTCCTGTGGCTGGGCAAAATGTTCTGTTGACTCTTTAGCATGGGGTTCACACCAAGCCGAAGGAGTTCAGGGTGAAAGGTAATGTCCCAAAATACGCAGGAAGTCAGATTAGGTGATCTAAAATTCCTTTAAACACTATGAAGCTTTGAAAGGCAGCAATGTGCCCATCTGATTGTATTTAACAACACAGCAGGCACAGGCTTTACTTTGCACTTGCTCAGTTTTCCCTCTGGGAACAACTACAACTGCTTGGGTATAAACCCCCCAGCGCTGGGAGAATTGCTATAAATCCACGTGCCCAGCGCTCGCACGGTGGTCCCCGGCCCTTGGCTCACAGCAGCTGGACAGTCCTTCCAGCATTACTCATGGTCACAGGAAATTAAAAGGCTAAAAGAGAGCCTGGCAGGAAGAGCAACGTCGGACGATGCCCCCCGGCACATTCCTGGCTCGCGCTGCTGGCCGGGGCCGCCCAAGGACGAAGAGCTCTGCGTTAGAACCCGTGGTCGCTGGTGCCACCAGAGACTCGCCTATTAATCGCCTTGCCCTTAGCTTCCTTAGCAGATATAGGGCCAAGGCTTCCTGTCACATGCAGGAACTCTGCATTTCTTTTTCTTTTCTTCCGTACCTGCTCTCTATCTGGACCTTGCTCAAGCATGAGGTGAAATGTTAGTTGTAGCTCTCCTCAATTCTGCTAAGATCATCAAGGCAGTTAAGTGTAAATGCCTGAAATAAAATATTTTTTTCCTTCTATTAATATTGAGTCTGATCATAAATGGGAGTTTTGCCCAGATGAGGATTTCAGGATGCATTACTATCAAGAGAGAAACCGCAGTAAAAATAACAGCAATCAGTGCTCCCTAACTGACCATTAAGGAGGCATTACAGCACATATGAATAAATAATGCCTCTGTACAGAACGAACCCTTGCCATTGTTTGATTTTATTTATTGTTTTACAGAGTGTTAGAGAAAGCAAGCGAGAGAACGTGAGGGAGGGAGGCTGGTGTTAAGTCAGCTCCCAAAACACATTAAACGCGTTGTGAACCCACTAACCTGCAGTTTGCGCGTGGCAGCCCGAGCACGAGGACGAGTCCCGGAGCCTTCCTCCCTCGCGGGCGCCCCAGCACAGCAGCCTCAGGGCCCGCGGCGCTCGTCCCGGCACCGTCAGGGCATCGCTCCCGCAGTGCCCCGGCAGCTCTGGACTGACAAGGACAGGGGTTAAATGTCTTTCCACTTCTGGGCGCGTGTTTTTGCCAAGTCCTCTGGCCCGTCAGCTACGCCGGGAACAAACACAAGCAGCGGTGGTGGCGGCAGCTGCTGATCTTGCTCTTTTGGGCTCTATAATTACCTCGGCACTTGCCGCCAGCAGGACCCCTTTCATTTGAATGAGGAGGCTCGTGGCAGCGTGGCCGGCGCGCCCTGCCTTCCCTTCTGCCTTCCTGTCCCCAAAACGGGGCAGATCCACAGGGAACACGCGGGTTCTTTCCATGATCTGTCCGGACATGGCCCTATAAAGATGTATCAGTGAGGAACATGGGCTGCCTGTGAACTTAAGGAGCTGGCAATACTCCCAAACTCATGGATTTGGGAATGAGCCCTGGCTGCACCTTGCTTCCTCGCCCCGGAGCAGCTCTCCCTGTGCTGTTGTTTTGCACTGGGAAATGAGGATTCCTGGATGTGCTTCAAAAGCCACACATTCCTCCAGATAAGGACAGTTGTTACTCTTCCAAGTCCCATCAGATTCAGTGATCCAATTCCTGAAGCGACATTTAAATCTCGTGGAAGCTTTTGCCTGACTCGGTCTGCAGGCAACGTCTTTCCCCTCCGCGCGAGGGGCTGAAGTCTGTCTGTGATGACTCAGGGCACTAAGCGACAGTTGTCAAAGGTGATAGACTGCGAAAGCCCAGGAGATATCACATAATGTTGACAAAAGTCTCTGCAGAGAAGGAAATAATGTGATTACAACATAAATAAATAATAATAATAAAAGAGGTGGGAAGAGTAACAAGATATATAGGGATTTAATCAATTCTCTGCCCAGTTGAAGGTACAAAGCTCTTTGAGAGCACTTATTTAATTAAAACCTAGACCTGAAAAGAAATAAGCTGACAGGTTGGCTCAGCATCCCAGGACCCGGCCTGGAAGAAACACATGGCCTCCATGTGCCGAGAAACGCTTCCCAAAGGCCATCCATGGCCTCATCTCTCCTTCTCTCTTTGCAGCTATGGCTTGTGCAGACACATTAGTAAAAGCTGTGAGATGGCTGTGCTGCCTCCCTGCCTTGGCTGGCAGGCTCTTTCCCCATTAATAGTGCTCATGTTTTAAGTTGCCCTGGCCCCATGGGTTGCCTTTATCCATCTGAATGGTGGAAGAAGTGGGAAAGACTGCAGGCTTGTACCTATCGCTGCAAAATCTGTAGTTAATAAATTTGTTTCCTATTTAGTCTTATGCCAATATTGTGCCAGCGAGAGTGAGTGCAGTGCAGTGTAAATTTTAAAGCAATGTTACATTTAGAGTCAGCTTTCCCATTTATATTGGATGTTACCAGCACGTTGATTGGGGGCTCTAAAGGCTTATGTATTACAGCAGGGCTGTGAAAGCCATCGTGATAATCCCTTCGCCTTCAGTTCCACTACGTGCTGGCTACAGAGCTCTGCAAATGTCCTTTTGGCACAATGTTATTAGGAGTTGCCTTCTGCTTTATGGGCAGAGGATAAAGACAGGGTGTTTGGAGGAGAGAGCAAACATGAGCAGTTGCTTTTTGATGACTTACGATAAAATTTGTCAGTGTTATCAGCTAAAACTGGGGGTTGTGAGAAAATTCTGTTCAACAACGGACACATTCCTTTACTTTGGGGTGGTGCTGGTAGAGCCACCATAATCCTGCTGTGTGGAAATGTTTGCTGGAGGTTCGAGCAAATGTACAGCTCTTCAGTAATTATCCAGCTAACTAGAGAACACAGTGCGGTGCTGGCGAGGGGCAGGGTGCCCTGTGACCTTTTTGGGGAGAAAAGCGGGAGCTGGCATGCAGCAGGATGAAGGGAACAGTTTCATGGACACCACTGGTGGCCCTGCCTCCCTGGAGGTGGCAGCAGTAACCAGCAGTGGTCAGGTTCTCCCAGTGATAAATACCCCAATGCTCTTCTTTCATTCAGCCAAATTTATTGAACAAATTTTATTGAACAAATACATCTAGACTACCCAAAACAACCTGGGTAATCTGAAGTATCTTCAAACCCTTTAATGATTATTTAGTGAAGACCTGTTCACACAGGGTGTCACTTAGCTAGCTAGCAGGAAGATGACAAGTGCATGGCAATGAAAGAATTTAAACATATATTTTTATATACATATTTAGAGGAAGTAAAAGATCAGCTTCTGCAGGGATTTTTATTTTTACTGTCTCCTCCCTCCTGTGTGACTGCATGTCACTGTAAGATATATGGATGGTAATGACATTTATTAGATGAGACTACTGCAGCAAATAAAGCTTTAAAGCGAACTCTTAAAATCTCATAATACTGGGCAAGGGTCTGCAAACTACTGCTAGAATTCCAGAGCTCTCCATTTAATAAAACAAGTATTAATTTCACTTTTAAGTACTTAAGGATTAACTTTGCGCATCCTGCACATCACTTAATATTTGTAAGGAGTTTTATGAATATTAATAAGATTATTAATCCAGATATTATCAAGACAGGGTAAGTAAAGCCTCATTTTAGATAACCACACCTTTACTATTGTATTTTGACAGGTGTCTTCTGCCAGGTAGCATGTGGAAATTCTTCTTGAATATACACTAATCCTGAAAGGTATCTGAAAAGGAGGGAATTGCAAAGCTGGTCCTGAGGGGTGTCCTTAGAGTTATTGTGTTGTATCCAGTAGCAGCAGAGGAGATTCTTTCACTGTTTAAGTGCCTTATCAAAGACAAGGATTTGAGGGGTCTTATCCACAAAACAGTTTTTAAAAGTTTTTGGGTTCATATAAGCTCCACTGATGACGTTCACTGCTAATGACTTATTTTGCATTTATAGGCTTTCTTTCTGGGCTCTGGACACATGTAAATCACCCAGAGACAAAAGCATTTTAGCCTGATGTAAAAGTCATTATGGAGTGTTTAACATCACAGGGTGACGGATTGCAGCAATCCACCACATACAAGCTAATTCTTTGTGCTTCCTGCTCCTCCTCCTTTCTCTTGATTTTTGTGCTCACTGAGATTGGAAGATTTCTGGAGTAGAGACTATTCATGTGTGTTAGTGAAGCTTCAGTAGCTGTAGCAAGAATGCACAATCCCAATATCCAAAGAAATTCCATAATAACTAGGCTAAAATGTGGTTTGAACAACATAAAGTAATTTTCTCACTGAAAGGAAGTGCATAAGTAAAATACTGGTAAAAGGACCACATTAAGAACCTGCTGTCAAATTTTCTCAGACTAGATTACATTGTGCTTTTGCTTTATTTTCCTACTTACTGCCACTTGCTGCTGGAATTCTTATTTTAAACAGATTAATAGATGAACGAATTAACATAAAATGTCCTCTGACCTTAGAGTGAACATGTAGCGAGCTGCTGTCTTTCATGAGAGTCTCTTTCATGAGAGAAATTGTAATAATTAAAAGTTAATCTAGTGAGAGAGATACTGCGGTACTTAGCATCACTCAGGGTAGGCTGTGGAAATAGCCTTTAAAGTAGGCTGCTTTATCTCTGTAAGTCACATGGCAGAATACTTCTGAGGATTACGAATGAATTCTGTCTGCAGGATAAAGCCTGCAAAAGATTAATTCTTAGAGCACTGTAAAACTGTATTCAGAAACACTTTGTTTTGCAATTTCCTTGTAATGAAATAAACATCACTTTTGATTTGGCAGCACTGAGCTGGATATTAGAATGATCATTGCTGTGATTGTTAGCAGCCTTGACAATCCTTTTGTTGCCGTAAGGCGCACAGGCAGGAAAACAAACTGTCAAGGCATGGAAGTTGTCTGATGGAAGATGGAATCAACAAAGTGACTGGGGGTGGGTTGTCTAGGAACAACATTCAACAGTCACTACACGGACTGATTGGGATGACTTTCTCCCATCTTAAGACTTTTCAAAAGCACTTCTTGATTTTTTTAACTTGGAACAGGTTGTGCAAGTTATTTAATGTAGCTTTAACAACATAGCTTTAGCTTAAGGGAAAGGTAAATGATGAATAAGGACATACAAGAAGGAGAAGTCCTTGAATTTGTTGTAACTCACTCTTCTGAAGTCAGTGGCATGTTGCTTTGCAAGATCACCAAGGTTACAAAGCTTCTTGCAAGATGACAATTGTTAGATACTGGATAGTTTCATTGCTTCCGAAGAATGCAGCTCTTTTTGCTATTTGTATAATCATCCTTTTTGTGTACTGGATCATACAGGAGCCTAATCTCCTTGATTTTTTTAGTGAAGAAGTTATCTTAACAGAATTTTATATTATAGTGGACTATAGTGGAAGGCTAATGCATCCTCTGTGCTTTTTAATGTATGTTAATGCCTCCTGTGCTTCTTCATGACTGAATAAAATACGAGAGTGGGATATTTTTCTATGTCAGAATATTGCTTTTATAAAAACACCCGAAATTTTACTTGCTTTACAGTTAATAATGAATTTTTGTTTGCTGAATAGGCATTTTTGCATCCTCCGTGAAGAATTTTGAGGTATCAAGGGAAATATTATAAACTGATTATGGATTATGGATTAAGAAGCTAGTATTTCGTAGAATGCCTAAGGTTGGAAGGGACCTCTAGAGATCATCTAGTCCAACCCCCCCGCACATGCAGGGCTACCTAGGGCACGTGGCACAGGTCCGCATCCAAGCGGGTCTTGAAGATCTCCAGAGAAGGAGACTCTCCAGAGAAGGAGATTTTAGTGAAATTAATATTTTTTTTGTGAATTTAGTATTTTGTTAACTCTTTGGGAGCATCAAATGATAACTGCTTGTTTATTTCCTTCAAGGAAACATAATAATAATATCTAATAATGCACAATGTACACAACAGTAGGACTGAATCATTCTGCTTCTTCCATGCGATAATTATGAGAACAGCTTGGCTTTTTCTTTAAGAAATTATCTGTATGAATATACTGTGGATTATGTATATGCAAAAAACATCTGTAAGAATGGAAATCCAGATTAATGTCTGACCTTAAAAAAATAACACCGTGCAGTAACAACTGATGTAAAGAGATTTACCTTACTCCTAATGTTTCAGGTGTGATTAAATCCTGCTGAAACAAGTGGCAGAAACTGTACCCTTCATTCAGGTTAGAAATTGTCTGCATTTAAATTAAATGGGACCTCGAACCAAAATGTAGGGACATGCCACTGTCCAACACAGTTGGGACTCTAAGGAAGGAGAATTTTGTTTAGTTGTTTCTTGGGCAGAGAGATTTGTGTGGCCTTGTATGTGAGAGAAAGGGAAAGATGAGACAAAACAGAATCAAAGGAAAGCTGGAGGCAAAGAACAGACAGAAAAGCATTTTCAGGGGAAAAATGTTTAGAAAAGGTAAATTCTTTTGTATTCTATGTTGTCTGAAAAGCTGTTGGAATTATGTTGCTGCACTTGAGAAAACAGGATTTCTGGTATTTGTGCATTAACAGGGTTGCACTGGGATGCCGATTATCATCAGTTGCTTTTTGTAAAGGGAATAACTCATAAGAGTTACTTTTCTTATTTAGCTGGCTTTACTTAAGAAAAAAAGAGGGAGAGAGAGAGAAAAAAAACTATTTACTGTTATTAAAAACAGCACTTGAGACATGCATGAGGAGTGTACCATTAGTAAGGGAAAGCAGTCCCTGAGATAAAACCGGGGACTAGACTCAGCGGCCTAGGGATTTCTGCCAGCCCTATGTCCAAGGCCCAAGTAGTCCTGGCTTTCTTCCCTGGCACACCTCAGCACCTAGCAATTCCCTTCGCCCTTTCCTTGCTCTGCTGTGCACTGAGAGAAAGATACACCCAGGCGACGGAGCAGAGCCCTCAGCAAAGCCACACGAATAAACACATCCAGCCTTTCCTTTTTCTCTCCAAACAACTAGCCTGATCATTTCCACTCTGTCCCTCAACCAGTTCTTTCCTTCTCTGCTTTCTGCAACTTACCCCTTTGTTTTTAAAAAAATGCCTGAATAGCCTAGATGCACTTTGCTTATCAAAATATGCATTCTGATTCATAATCTAAAGTCTTGTTGCTCCCCCAGAAATGAGGTTTAGTCTGTGAGCCAACAGTGGATAAAACAAACCTGGAAAAAGGGACAGAGCTGGTTACGAAGCTGTTTCCCCAGGACGTGACCCAGAATCCGTACACACACCTACAGGGAATGTCTTCTTTCCATTGCCCACGGTAAATCCTTGCTCTGAGTGTTTTAGTGAGGTGGGAGACTTTTCCTGCCATAGGGAGTGCGGATACAACTCATCTCATGGCAATGCTGCTGTAAATGCTGGAGGAGACAGGGCTATTGGAAGGACTGGCACTTCGGAGAGCCCGTTGTTCAGGTTTGGGAGATGTAACAAGAGTCCTGCCTCGCTCCTGCGCAATTGGACCTGCTCTGGGTTGATATTGCCTCAGTATTTAATTTAATTTAATTTAAGAATTCAATTTAATTTAATTTTCAATTACATAAAATGTTATCTTTTAAAGTTTATAACATGACTGAATGCTATGGGAAGGACGGAGAAGTCTCATGAATATCAGTTTTGAGACGGATAAATTAAGGCACAGGAAAGCTATCCAGATTCACGGCAGGGATGTGAATAAAACATAGGATTCCCGAATCCCAGCCCTATAGTTTTCACAGTTATCACTGGGAGTATGTGGTGGAGCCACTTCTGGAATCTCCTCAAGGCAAAAGGATTCTCCCATTTTAAGAACAGAATTGTCAGGATTGCAAAGTTGGTTTTTGAGGGGAGGGTTAATTTTAAGGTGAAAATGCATTTTGTGCTTTGATTTTATGATTTCTGAGTCCAGGTTTGGCATCCATGCCACTTTCCAACTAGAGATGAACATGTTGTACTATTTTTATTCATACTCTGGATCCGTCCCTGGCTTGTTTCTAAAGATAAATGAAACCACATGTCCGTCCTTACATAAGTCAGTTAGACCACTGTAGCTTTTTTGTTTCTTCCATTTAATATTATTTTATATTTATAAACATCTTCCAAAAAATCTAGAAGCCATAATTGTTTTATATACAAAAGTAGAATCAGTCTTTTGATCAAGGTGGACAGTGAGGAACTAACTTGATTAGAGGGGATTTTTTTTTTTTAACCCTTATTCGTTAATAGTTGTTTTATATTCTCAGTGATATCAATGAATATCAGTGAATATCACCGATAATTGAACAATGAATTATTGATAATTATCAATGAATATTGTTGATAATTGATGAGAGTCAATGATAATTGAGATTCTTTATTCATTTGTATCTTCCTTAATTAGTCTGGGTTCTGACTAGACATATAAAAGGTAAAATGCTCTTTTTTGATGAGTGCAACTAAGAAAATGCTATTCCTGGTATACTGAGCCAATGGGCTCTACAGACTGTGCACATGCTGGATATAAAAGGATTTTCTTTCCTCACTATTTCTTTAAAATTATAATTGAAATCTTGATATTTAATGGCTGCCTTTAATGGACACTCACTTTTTAAATATCATTTTAACTTTTTATTTCTTATGCTGATTTAGTACAGTGGTAAGTGTGAAAGAGGAGAAGACTGAACTAGTTATGGGTTTGGGTTCTGTTGTGTGCTTTGAGCAAGTCACGTAAAGTCAGTCCAAAATAAATAGGAAAAAAACAACTTATGTGATATAGATAGACTTTGGTGAGGAATTAGAAAGTGCCTCCTATGACATCTCATGAAGAAGTGAGGGAAACTGTTCAGCATAAACTACTGCAAAGTCAGTGTATCACAGACCTAAAAAACGTACACAAAACATCGTTTGCAATAACTTTGTGATAAAGTAAAGCAACTTTTGTCATATGGATCATCCTAGTTCTGATAATGCTTTAATTAATAACTTGGTTGATGTCATAGGGAGCATGCTTATTAAATTTGCTAGACATGAAGGGCCATAAGCATTTCTTCAGAATCGGACTAGAGTTCAGAAAGAATCAACGGACTTAGAAACAAGTTCACAAGCGAAGGCATGAGCACAAGCTGGAGAAAGAGGGGTTAAAGAGCATTCTGCTACCACCACAGTCAACAGAAAAATAGAAGAACAACCTCCCACTCCCTAGGATTTTGCTGAGAAATACAAGCAGATGTGTGATATGTTAAAGACGGTGCTGCTCAGACCTCATCTGGAGCACGGTGCCTTGGCTTGAGCACTATGAGGACTGACTGGAGGAGCCCAGAGAAAGCAATAGAAACCACAATTGTGACCTATGAGGAAGGATTAAAATAACTGTGTTTAGTTTTTGAGGAAACTGGAGGGTAGATGATGTCTTCAAATATGCCAAAGACCTTTGCTCCCAGCATCCACGGGGATAAGCTCATTACTTCTTGTCCTAGTCTCCAGCAAAGGAGATTAGGTTGGACTTTAGAAAATATTTCTAACTCTAAGCATAGTTGAGCACTTAAACACATTGCTTAGCTGTGGAATTTCCATTACCAGAAATTTTGAGAAACAGGCTATATGTCAGGAGTATTTAACATCACTCCAGTCTATTTGGTCTTATTTTGGAGGGGTTTTTTAGTGGATAGATTTGAAGAAAAATAAGGCCTCATTGGTTTTAATGTTATATGAGTTAAATCAGGAGCAGTAAAAAGACAATAGCTATGGTTTTAAGACATGGCTGGATGCTTATTTATACCAATGTACCAATTACATTTGCTTTCTAAAAGCTTAGCTAGAATGCTGATGAAATATGCCTGATTAGGGAAGCCTTGTCTGTGCTGTGGTTCCCAAATCTGTGGTGCTCGTTCAGCTGAACTAGCAGAAGGGAAAAAAAAACTCTAGTGTAGATAAGATTTATAGTCTTTGTACTTTGGTTTCCTTATATGTGCAGGGGGAACAATTTTTTGGCTTCTTTTCACCATCCTGTATGCAGATATGCCTTCAATTAATAGATTTATCCTTTATTTGGCTTGTTTGTTGTTTTGCAACATACTCCTTGAAAGTGAGGTAATAATTACAGTTTGCGCAATAATGAAAGCTAATAAAAGAAACAAGCAACAAGTAGCTCCAGGAAGTAGAAAATAGAGTTCAAAGCTTATCTGCTTTATCCATCTGAGAAATTGTTTGGCGTCCTCCCCCACCTCACTCTCCAGCACCTTCAGCTGAGAAAACAGTCACCCCATCCTTCTCGCTCCTCCATGCCTGCAGGAAGAGCAGTTTGCTTGGCTAGTGTGCGTGTCTGTGAGAAACCTTGAATAAAGTGAAGTCAGATCAAACAGTGCACGTCTTTTCTTTAAAGTCTTGCAGCCACTCTGGGCTTTTAGCAGAAGTGACTGCTCTGGTCTGGGCCCAGCCCCTGTGACATGTCTCTGTCCCCTGTGCTTTTTCCTCACTGAGGCAGATTTTCCTCTCTGAAATTGATAGTCCAGTGGAATTAGGGAAGGATACACCTGAATTTGGAGATGTGCTCTCACGCTGATGGTTTAAATGCACTAGAGGACTCGGACAGACAAGGGTGCGGCAGTGAGAGGGACTCTGTGCAATGAGGGAATATATTTGCAACAACATTTACCACATTTTGCACCGGTATGTCTGGGCAGAAGCTACACAAATGAGGCTGTCAGCTATCAGTGTATGGATTGCTGAGCCTGAGACTGACTGTGGCGAGATAGGAGGCAGCTTTCTATGTAGCTGGAGAAGGAGATTTTCTATTTCAGGGCACCTAACCACACTAAGGGAGTTCGAAACAAACCCATGGACTGATTCAAAAAGCTCAGTGAATAGATTTGATGGGAGCAGCAAATAGTAGTGGTCATTGGAAACAATGCAATTTCAGCACATTCCATCCTCCAAATTTTATATACTGGGCAATTTTGTTGAATGGTCCTGTCAGACTGTGTCTATTTATTCAGAGATAGCATCTGTGGCATATTTTATTCTGTAAAAAGTGTAAATTGTGCAGCACTGTATACTGGCATCTGTGACTTTGCTCATTTAGAAGAACAGTAATGGACTTTTTCTTTTATCCTAAAAGGACTTTTAGTTTGCCTGATCACATGGCCTGACTCCCAGGGTACTGATGGGCTTTAATTTGCCCTGACCAGCCTCACCTTGGTCCCTGAGCCCTTAGGAAGGGGCTGCAGGGTTTGCTGAGGTGTGTTTTGGTTGAGCCTGTTTGTTCTTTTCCTTGTGGGTGCTTCTCAGACCTATATTATAGGTGCTTTTGTCTTTGGTCCTATCTTCTGCTGTTGCTGGCTGGGCTTCTTGGATGACTCCTGGACCTGATTCAACATCCTGCCTGGTCAGATGGTTACTAGATGAACAACAGAGCATATTGCTGTCACCATCCCAGCCTTACATGTGACTGTGCTCTTGCTGGCGGCCCACCCTTGGTCCCAGCATGGTAGAATGGCTCCGCTCCTACATTTCCCTGGTATTGATATGTAGCTGGGGAAGGAACCAAGGGTTGCCTAAAAATACTCATTTAAAATACATATTTTTTGCACATATTCTTTAGCATTGATTAATATATTTGAACTAAATTCTAGTTGTTTCAACTCCTACTTTTAACCACGTCAGTTATATTTTCTTGCTGACTGTAGTTTCTTGCTGACTTTTCAAAGTATTAAAGATTTCAAAATAAAAGAATACTCTGACAAAATAAATCAGTTAATCTTAGCAATGCCTTTAGAACTATATTCATTTTATTTCTTGAAATGCGAGATGTCTAATCTGGTTAGGAGAGCAGACTGTCATGGCAAATAGTCATCATACAGGATTAAGAACTATAGGATTACAGACCTAATTATAGACTCCTGTCAGTTTACTAGGCCTTGATACATTGTTTCCAACTTCTAATTCCACTTGTCAGGTCTCTTTAGCAAGCATGTTCTTAATGAGCTTTCTGATGAACCCTCTAATTACAGAAACCTGTACTCTAATAGCACTGACTGGTCTCTATTGCATGTCAATATTAGCAAATTAAGCTATTTTCTTGGTTGAAGGACCAAGACAGTAGCTCTTCAAACTAAACATCTCTGCTCAGAGGCTTTTCACAACAAACTTCAAATTACACTTAGTCAAACACACCGCTTTCTGCTCTGCCTGGTTTCTTGGGTTTAGATTGCTTTCAGAAAAGTTGTAGATGGTGATTTTAAGTACTCACTTTCTCTACTGCCTGACTGCTCCCTCACAATCTGTGGTCAGTGTAGATTTAGGTACTGAAGTGCATTTTAAAAGACACTACTATTAATAGGTAGTAGGTAATGACGTTGACATCTTTGTCCTTTGACATCCCTCTTGCCATATTTGTCCACAGTGAACTTTTTGCTCTGTGTAAGCTATGGTTAAGAGCAATATTTGTCTGTGGCTATGTCTTGCAGGACTGGTCAAACGGGATTCTTTCTCATTCAGTGGAAAGCTGTCAAGATAATAAACATTTCAGTAATTAACTGGAATGTGGTCTAGATTCCTTGACTGATGAATGGGACAAGGTCTTGTTTAGATTCTTTTTTTCTCTTTTCTTTTTTTTTTTTTTTTTTCTCTAAAGTTACTGCTGCACACTTAGTTCAGTTCAGCTGCCCTGGACAATAATGTTAGCAATAATACAGCCAATATTGCTGTCATCTGAAGCCTAATTCTTACACATCAACTGCCACAAAGTCAGAAAATCACCTGAATTTTTGTGGTTGTCAGGGTTGCAGTAATGATGGTTTAAGGATATAGGAAAGCCAAAATTAGAAAAAATAGTAATATCTTATTGGACTAACTAGTAGAGCTGGAAAAACAAAGCTTTATTATTATTATTATTTTAGTGTGCAATCTTTAGTTGTTTTATGTGGCACCAATCCTGCACATATGCATTACAGCTCAGCCTTTAATTATTACCTACATGAGACACCACTAGGATCTCATTTGGAGAAATGCGTGTGCCATGAACGAAAATCACGGGGGTAAATATCCTCTTAATACTCACTCATTTCTTACTGCGTAGTCCTACAGCTTCGTTACTGTGTACCTATTAAATAAAAAGCTTTTAATTGCCTTGTGGATTTACTGAAGAAGAGAGAAAGAGAAAATAAATAAAAAAATAAATAAGGAGAAAAGAAATAAATAAACGGAGGTAACACAATACTCCATAGGGGTGGTTAAACTCCCCCTCCCCGCCGCGGGGATGACGGTTAAACCGCCGCCTCCTCGGATGGGCGGGGCCTCGCGCACCTGCCTCCCGCCCCCGCGGGTGGTGCGTGCGCGTGCGCGTGCGCAGTGGCGGCCCCGCCTCCCCCGCCCGCCGGCAGGTTGTGTGAGGGGACGCGGCGCGGC